>CM030186.1:16623416-16690916 GCA_017639675.1 Aplochiton taeniatus
GTGTCTTCCATGTGTTTTTGTATGCTGTAATTCTTGATGTTAAGGCTGTCCCAGGCTTACCCTGCCACCATCTGGTAATTGTTTGCAATGCATGCTGATAATGAAAACACTACTTTTAAGTCTGTTCCCCAGCCAAGGGGGTTGTTGTACTCGCAAATCAAATATTTTCTCATGTGCGCGCAAATCACATTTCTCTGCTTACTTCATGATGAGCCGCCGCTGTCTTAGACCATGAAGGCAAACATTTCATTACGACGTCGATGCCTTGGACCGCCTTGCTTTCATTGTAGACTATTATAAGTTTAACAAACTGATTTATACTTATCATTTAGCGTTGCAAGCTTCACGGCTGGTCAGGTAACCAATTACTGTGTCGGTATTTTTAACTGAAGTTGAGGTATTCACCAGCAGATGGCGATTATGACACGAGACAAAGGTCCACTTTGTTTAAGTGTTCAAATGGAACAAAAAGCTTCCGCTTTTGAATTTGATTGCACCTGAGGACGGAATGTTAGCGTTGGTGCCATGGGTTACAACACTTTTGGGGGCGGGTTAAAATAGCCAATATTTCACGCCTTCAGATAACATGTTGTCAAATAACTTTCTGCCCTCCCACACTTACACCTATGGGGTTACCAAAAGGAATCCGCCAGGTAAAATAGTTAGGGATTGTTGTGACGCCGCATGCTTGTTGAGAGTGGAGAGGGAGACGCGACACATCTCTACCCCAAGATCAGAACGAAGATTGGTGCGGAAAATAATCTGCAGCAAAAAAGGTATTGCATTGAACATATGTTGTTGTTTTGGGTTGTTGTAAGGTTTTTCGTCACAGCCTTTAAATGTAGACTCGTATGTTTTCAACTGTTTGTTGTTATATGAAAACAGTTTTGTATAATCGAACTGGTGGGCATGAGTGTGTGCGCGCGTGTGAATACGTCTCAGGCTGACTGACAGACATTTAGTACATGTATTAGCATAGCAAAAAAAGTAGCCTACAGGCTATTTTATACAGGACCAGGTTTTCTATGGTTCGAAAGGCATGCTGACACATGTAGCCTAGATGAAGACTCCTTTTGTGATCTTTTAGTGCTACCAGGGAAACCCTTTTCTTTTGGAGCATGCCCAGAGTCATTTCCTATCAGATAATTCTGCCCAAACCCTTCCTGTGGCCAAATATAATATATTTAACATTTAATATATTTTATTATGTAGGCTAAAGGTTCACCGCATCTATTAGATGTCGGTAAGTATAGGGCAGGTGACATAACAAGCTTGACTTTGTCACAATACCTTACAGATGATCTAATTGCATAATTAAGCAACTGTTATATTTTCATACCCAGTGACTGAGGAATAAATAGCTGCGGTCATTTTAGTTTGCTCATGCTCATACTCGTGTGTGTGTGTGTGTGTGTGTGTGTGTGTCAGTGTACATTCGCTGTTATTTCATGCTGGTACCACCCTCATTATGTAACAGATATTTGGCAAATATTTATAGCACACACCCACAGCAGTAGAGAGACATTTAGTACATGTGGATACAAGGCCTGTGTGACTAGCTAACAAACACACCGCAGGCCTGCAAAAAAAAAAGCCTTGAGTTAAGCCTTGTTTAGGCAGCTCCCCCCCCCCCCCCCCCCCCCCCCCCCCCCCCAGCACCTCCAAAAAGGAGCTTAAAAACCTTCAACTAGAACTTTCGTCTTGCTATGTGTCGTTAGTTGATTTAGCCTGGGGGCAAAGCGGAACACCTTGGCCCTTGTCCGTGGTGTGAGTCTACCGGGTTGCAGTCAGCCATTGTAAGCCCTATCGCGGGTGGCAATTGTGGCACGAAACCCTGCCCTCTCTTTGGCCATGCGTCGGAGATCAAGGTTCAGTTCAGTTTCCTGATCAACTGTAACGAAGCAGATTTCCATGGAAGTAGCATGAGGACATGGTCACGGGTGATCTGGGTCGGCAATAGAGTTTGTTTCCTCAGGGCCCTTCCAATGTTATCTGGGTAGAGACGCTAACTATTAGAGATAATTTGCTTGGGAAACAAGCAACCATGGTAATGTCCGTCCTGTTCCGTTGTAATTACATAAGTATTAGGGTGAGAACTGAGTGGACCGTGATCTCTCATAATAACAGCCCCAAACCGGTGATCTAGGCCTTAAGTCTGTCTGAGCTCCTCCGACCGCAGTGTGTTTTTCTAGGACAGTCCGAGACTGTGCTTAGCCGAGAAGGCTGTGAGAGTCTCTAGCCTGTTGTGGAGTGAAGGCTACTGGGCCAGTGTTAGCCCTGAGTCATGAGCCACCTTTAAAGACTGAAGGAGTGGCTGGACGCTTTAGGCCTGGTCCATACTAGCACTTTATCCTAAGGAAAGGTTTCTCCTGAAATTAGATGTGTCAGCTCCTTCTTTCTGCTTGACAAGTTTTTTGCCCATTATAGGCTTGACAGTTTGGATTGGATATACAGGCTCTACAAGGGATGATCATGATGGTACAGCCTAATACTTTGACTATTGTTCAACGTTAATGTTAATGTTTTTATTAATGATATTATTATTTTTATTGTACTATTATACGTGTTTTCCCCAAATAAGCAAAGTTTTACTATACTATACTTCTATTGTTTGCTTTCCTAACAATTTGACAAAATAATTGTCCTGTTTGTGCAAAGTTTTTATGTTTTTGCCTGTAGGGAAAAGTAGCTGTGTGTGTGTGTGTGTGTGTGTGTGTGTGTGTGTGTGTGTGTGTGTGTGTGTGTGTGTGTGTGTGTGTGTGTGTGTGTGTGTGTGTGTGTGTGTGTGTGTGTGTGTGTGTGTGTGTGTGTGTGCCTACGTTGTGTGTTGGAGTAATTACCTGTGCTGTCAAAAGAATGCCACCTCAGCTCTCTCTCTCTCTCACTCACTCACTCACTCACACTCTCTCTCTCTCACTCTCACTCTCTCTCCTCTTCATGTCCTACCATGTTGTTGGATCATAACTCGTAGATTACCATTCCAATTAGCGTAGAATGTACTCTTTAAATGTCAAGGGGAGCAGCAGATAGAGAGAGAGGGAGGGAGAGGGAGGGAGAGGGAGAGGGAGGGAGACAGACAGACAGACAGACAGACAGACAGACAGACAGACAGACAGACAGACAGACAGACAGACAGACATAGATGTCTGATGTGTGTAAAAACATCTTGTCAAGGATTAAGACCTTCTCTGTCTAGTTCTGATTCAGGAAAATATAGGCCAGTATTTGTTCTGAGATACTTTATCCACATTTGTATTCTGTCTCTGTCTGCTTGTTCTGTTTATATAAGTACAAATAAATACATATACAGATTCATTGTGAGTTAAAGTTACTTTAGAAAGGTTTTCTACTCTTGTCTAAACCTGACTTTTCTTCATAACAAATACATAGTTATTATATAGGCATCGGCTTCAGATAGCTTCCTTAGATAATGGCGTTGGAGTTGATCTAGGTTATGCTGGATTACTTTTCTTAGGACTACCTGGCGTCATTAGGCAGATGTGTGTGTTTGTGTGGTTTTCGGTGGAAGAGAGAGTGTCAATGGAAGTGTGCGGTATGTAATTCAGTTTTTTTTTATCTTTCATGCTTCGACAAGAAGAATGCTGGAGAGATGACGGTTACCTCATATCTGATCATTTTCTTAAAGACAGATTGTTTTATAAGTTAAAAGTGAGTGCACAGATATGCATGATATTAAGCAGTTCAGGTGACTTTATACCCAATAAACTGTAATCTTTTTGCGGTTTAATAAGGACGATGAAACATTCAGTCCAAGGTTCTAGGAGGATAATTGTCATGGAAACAAGACAACGACCACTCTATCACTGATGACAAGCTGAAAAAAGAGAATACACAGGTGAGGCACCTACACACCCATTACCACTACCCCCTCCCCCCACCCACACACCTGTCTGCAGCCTTGAAACATTGAATTACCTAGGGACATTTACCGTAATGTTCCTGACAAAAATAATTATCGTCCCTTATTTATGAGACAAGATGTAGCCTGCAAGATTATCAAAGGAGTTACATTTACAGTGATTCATAAATGGTGTTATGGTGCCAGACCTAACCTTTGGACCTGAGAGAACCAGGAAGAGGAAGGTCGCTGTTAGTTTGTGAGCCACAGATCCGTTCCAACCCGTCTGTCTCTCTGCTGAACAGAAACCGGGTCAAGTTAGAACAGAACTCCGGACCGTAATCTGACACAAACCGTCCAAAAAGGTGAGTGGACAAAGAAAACCGAAATGTGTTATCGCCAAAGCCATTCGTAGAAATCAATTACGCATAGTTTTTTTTTGTTTGTTTATCAGAAAACTTTTCTGGACTATTCGTCTATAAATTGGATAGCTCAGTTGTCAAGCGCGAAACACCTCATTAGCCTACACCTCTGAAGAAACCCTTAGCACTATTCTCCAGATAAGATCTGGGGTGACAGGCTAAGTATGTGCTTGTGTTGCCAACGTGGATCTTGGTCGGGCACGGCGCTGTCCCTTCACACTGCCGTGCTAAGTCTCCTCTCGGCCACAGCCCTACAGACCTCACCCCATGCGCTCTGCAGAACAGGGTCCTGTGCGTGTGCTGATGCATTTCAACAGACATTCTTTGAATTGTTAAAAGGACAACTGAGCCGGAGAACGGAATGCGAAAAAAGAGGTGAAGAATTGGCGATACGGAAAAGTGGAAAGTGAGGAGCGTGGTCGTTGTGGGAATAGGAATGCCGTGGCTCCGGCTGGTCGGCGTGTTTGTGGGGAATGGCGACGATCTCACGCTCATTATGTTACCTTGAGAAATGTTACATTCCTGTTTGTGTTTTTCTAAGTGTGTGTTTGTGTAGGCTGTCACAACTCAGTGAACTTGTTTCCTGATCATGCCGATATACTGGGAATTTGACAGACAGTCGTCCCATTGTTTACCACACTGTCTTTGTGTGTGTGTGTGTGTGTGTGTGTGTGTGTGTGTGTGTGTGTGTGTGTGTGTGTGTACGTACAAGTGTGTGTGTGTGCGTGTGTGTGGTCTTCTATCCACAACTGATATGGACTCTAATCCTGTCCTTGTCATTCATTTCAAAGGACATCATGGCCTCTAATGACTTTTCTCCTGTAATCTGTCCTTCTTGTAGTACCAGTTCTCCGGGCGCTGTTTCTGAGGAACACGCATGGCCCAGAAAGCAGACGGGTAGGTCTCCCTTGGTATTTGTCTTGTTTGCCAACTGTGCCCTTAACCAATACCCTGGGATTTTGTGGTGTTTTCCCTTTCGTGGTTTCACACACGAGGAATACGTGACGTTCACCCGCGGACACTTTGAAAATCCACAGGAGAACATTGGTCATCACAACACCTTGTCATTTCGATAACACCAAGGCAGTATGATCATATTCACGCCTGCATGACAGTTGTGTGCTGCACTCCCAAACCAGCCATTCACCTGCATCTTATCGATTCATAGCAACACCGCTCTCTGTGTATTTCTTCTTTCGGGAGCACAGTAAGGCACTGGGTGTGTTTTTCTGTCCTTGGAAACGTTTCAAAGAATTTCAAGACAACCTGTTTGTCTGGCCTCGATGTCTTGGTGTCTTAACCATGGGAACATTAGTCAGAGCAAAGCCTTTGCCTTTTTCTCTTTTCAAAATAACACTCCACCCTTTAGCATATCTTTGTCAGATCAGAGTTGCATGTAAAACAAGGCCGCCAAAGTATTTTTACTCACCACCTGTAATTTCAGGTGTGGCGAGCCAAGGCCTGGTGTTGACATAGGAAAACTATTAGGTCACAGTGAGTGGATAAAGTGCATTGGATGTCTGGAATGGATCGATTGCCTTTCAATCGGAGACACTTATTTTGCATAGATGGAAACATAGGTGGAAGCAGACATTTACATTTATTTATATACTTTTGTATCTATTTTTTAAAATGTCCTCCCTTTTGTTGGCGTTTTCCGAGTGTGTGAACGAATATTGCTGTGAATCGACATCCAACTAACTAACTTTGCTTCTACTTGTTTGTCTTGGAACAGTGGAATGGCCGCAGGACAGGGATGTTGTCGTCCACTCTGGTGTCAGTTCTCGGGCCGCATTGGAACAGCCGTCCCCGCCGCTACAAGAGAGGTGGGGAGCCGGAACAGGAAACCCAGGGGAATGTACAGGAAGTGGTAGACAGAGAGAGTGCCATGTCACGCTACGTAACCACTGCTGCTGCCTTCCAGACCCAGAACCCACTAGCTGGAGAAAGGGGGTTAAGGGGGGTGCTCCAAGCCCAGGACAGGGCTCCATCTCTGGGTACCAGGCGGGGAACGTTAGGCTGGCTGCCTGAGAGAACACCTACAAGCAAAACCCTGGACACAACCGCGCCTCCATCATCCCACTCTCTGGGCCTGCATGACAACTCCAAGGCCGGTTGTCACGGCGAGCAACTGGCCCCGACAGGGTCCAAACCGACCACCAGCTCTCTCCTTCTGTCTCTAAGGGGACAGAACTCAAACAATAGCCCCGCCCACTCCGGGCCCAGTTTAACCAATGACAGCCCTTTTGAGCCGCGTACGCCAAACCTATTTACAAAGTCAACCAATGGCAGTGAGCCAAAGAGTTCCAAATCCCTCCTTTTCTTATCTCCAACCCCTTACAAAGCAGCTCACACAAGCAGGCCTTACCTTTCACAGTCCTCAAGCAATCCTAAAGAAGACACTTCCAATGCACGCTTATTAACCGGTCAGAAAGAGAACCCCTCACGGGCTTCATGGACTTACTCCATCCCATCCTACCCTAGCAAACAAACATGTCTGAGCAGTGATGTGAACAGACTTTCAATCACACACGATAGAGACAAAACCACAACCCCCTCAGACCAACCTCCCCAATATGGCCGTTTTGCCGGCCTGAAAAGCCCGTTGCTTTCCAGAGCGAGCACTTTGAAGTCCACGTCCTGGTGGAAACGTGTGAATCAGGAGGACGGTTCCCCTCTTGGCCTCTCAAACACCACAAACAGCAACGCTAACATCAACGCTAACGTCAACAACAACACACACCCCGGCGGACTCGACAACGACGACTCCGCTTTCCGAAGCGCCTATGACAACCGAAGGTTGAGTCCAAACGGCAAAGACGACAACAACCCAGTCTCCCGCTCCGCTCACCCATGGAACCTCAACAGTGTCAGGGTGTCTGCCAGCCCTCTGAGGCGGTCCGACGCCCAGGACATTCCAGAGCTGGATTCTGTGGCTCGCAGGACTCGAGAGAGCTTCAATTTGAACGACTTGAATTCACACAGGGCCCACAGTCTACCCGGGGAGTTATTCCACTCTCAGATCAGCTCCGCGGTCGGCACGGCAACGCTGAGCAGCCCCGAGGACTTCGTGGGGTCTCCCGTGAGTGTCAGGGGAAGGGAAGGCTACAGGTTTCACTTCCCCCTCAGCCGGTCCAGCTCCGTAGCCTCTGTGGCTGTCGACCCCTGCAGCCCCGAGTCTGGGAACTGCCCTCCAGTGTCTAGCCATGGCTTCAGGCCCACTTTTAGAACCAGGATTATCAACCCAGACCAGCAGACTGAAACGAAGTCTTGCACCTCCATGATCGCCCCTCAGAAGCCGGCAGGGAGTTATTTCATGTCTGCCACTTACCCTTACTCCCTTCCCACTTCTTCTGCCTTTGTCACCGCCTCCTCCCCCCTGACTCCCCCGACCACACCCAAACTTGGTGCCTCCCCCCGCACCACCCTGGCCCCCTCCTCGGAAACCTCCTCCCCCCTCGTTCCCTCCTCCCCCACGGTTTCCATCCTCAAAGTTAAGAGCTACTCCACCGCAAGCGACCCCGCCTCCTCCCCCCTCACCCCTCCCTTCACGCCTACGCGGACCCCACCTGCCCGCGTCCCCCCCCCCCCCGCCGAGGGGAGAACGTTCCCAGGCGCCTTGGACGCCTCGCCAACCAAACAGGAGGGGCGACAGCGGGTGACCTGGCAGGACTCCGTGGAAGTCCAGCGCTCGGAAACAACCAGCAGAGAGGCCTCCCAACTCGGCCCCCAGACCCCGGGCAGCCCGGCGTCCCCCTCCTGGCCCCGCCGCTCCGTGGGGGCACCGTCCACCTTCTCCTCCCTGCGATCGGGCAGCCCCACCCGGGGCTTGTCGCCGCTCTCCCCCCTGGGCTCCAGGGTGTCCAGCCTGCAGGTCTGGAGGGACAAGGACAGCCAACGGTGCTGGTCGTCCGCGGACTCCGCCGACCCGGCGGCGAGGAGAGGGGAGAGAGCCGCGCGGGGAGCGTTAGGGCGGCCGTCGCGGTTCACGTTCGACGACGGGTGGAACAGGAAAGAGTCCGAGGGTGAGCACACGGCCCTGAGCCTCTCCTCGGCCGCTCACTCTCTCCCTCCAGACTTTGGGAGCGGCTTTAAGCTGCGTTACAGCTCCCCGCCTTACTCCGCCCTGAAGTCCTCACGCTCCCCCCCGGGGAGACCTGGAGACGCTCGCCCAGCTTCGCCCCTTAGCTCGCCCAGCACCCTCACGCGGGCTTCCTCGCTTGCCTCACTCCACTCCAGACTCTCCCCGTCACCCTTGACCCCCGCCAACCCCCTCTCCTTCCCCATCTACAGCAGGACAGCCTTGCCGGAGAGGTCGAAGGTCGTCACTATGGCAATAGAACGCGCCCAAAACAACAGCTCCAAACAGAGCAGCCAACCCGGGCGAGGTGTTCAAACGTCCCTCCCAGGCGCCCCGGCTCATGCCAGGCCTCTCCCGCTGCAAGTTGATACGACGGCCAGCTCTCCTTTGGAATGCGTTGGCGTGGTGGAGACTCTCGTGTACCGGGTTTCTAAAGCCGCCGCTTCTGCCGCTTTAGACGGCAGGGCCGCCCCGGCGGCAGGCTCCTCTGTCACGCAGGTTGCCGTGGAAACCAAATACAACATCATTAACAGACAGTCTGGCCTTTCCCGTGATTTATCAGTGGCAACGCAGCGCGTTGAGGTCATCGGCAGGTCTGGCTGTCAATCATATAAAAGCGCTAAGGGCATTAAATCGGTAGGCAAACAGGGCCCGCCCACTGGATACGCTGGCACAGAGAGTAAAGGAAATGGAATGAAAGAGAGTGGCTTGAAGGGAATGGCCGTGTGTTTACCTGAGCGTAAGGCGAGTGACACAGCGCCCAGGCGAAGTGTGGGCTTAAAGAGAGGCCTTTGTGCCTTGAAGGGCAGAAAAGAGAACGCTACAGACACACCCGGCGGTTTAACGGAGAACCCAGGCCCTCCTCAGGCAGGGATGGAGAAGGGACTGCGGGGCACGAACAAAATCGAGCTGGTCCTAATCAAACTGAGGAAGACGTTCAGCGGCAGGCGTTCGGACGACGAGTCCCTGTCGTCGTGGCGACGCAAGCGGAGGTCCCAGGCGCCCTCCGCCAGCGGGTCAATTGATTCCATTGTCAGGAGTAACGAGCGGATGGAGGGGGAGAGAAGGAAGGAGGACGGAGCCGGAGAGAGAGAGGGGGACGACGGGAAGGGGAAGGAACGCTGGGAAGAGAATCGATACGTCCTCAAATCCTCCTCAAGTGTCAAAGGTGGCACAGACCGCTTCTCCGACAGCTCTATTAGGTCAGGGAGTGATGTTCCACGCGATAACAACCCGGTAAAGAGTCTTTCCTCAGACGAACCAGTGACTGAGACTCGGTCTCCGACAGCAGAGGGCAGCCCAACACAGCCCTCCAGTTGGGAGGCTTACAAAGACAACAGGGCAGATTTGAAAGCGAGAAACCGGCCTCTTAGCCGAGCGTCGAGCCCCCACAGGTTGCAACCTTGGAGCACAGCCGGCCCCCTCCCCTCTCCGGAGAGAACGCCCTCGGGCGGCCTTCGCAGCCCCCTCTCCCCCTTCTCCTCTCTCTCTCCCTTTGAGGGCTCTGACAACGACAGCGTGTTCTACAGCCCCGAGCTGCTGCCGAGCGCGGCCCCGCGGGACGGCCGCCTGGCCTCCTACTCGTCCTGTGCCGACCTGAAATACGGCCTGGGCGCGGGCCGGTCCTGCTCGGTGAGCTCGGTCCACAGCAGCCGGCCCTCGGGGCCCGGGCGCATCTCCACCGGGCCCCGGGTGGCGAGCGGCGACGGCCTCGACGACCCCGCCGCGACCTGGGGAGAGGGCGGCGCCTGGGGCGACTTCCAGGGCCGAGGCGAGGGGGCGGCGGCGGCGCGTCAGTACCACACGCTGCCCGGGCGCCGCCGCAAGGCCACACGGGGCCGAGAGGGCCTCAACCAGTGGTCCTTCGTGGCCGACCGGACAGGGAGGAGGGGATGCAGGGACGAGGCTGAGCAGAGCACCGATAGGGACGATGGACTGTCCACCGCTCCTGACGACCCGTCCAGATTCAGATCCCGGTCCCTTCCCAGGTCCCTGATTAGACCGCTGTCCGCCTGGAGCTCAGCGGTCACGGACCTACCCACCACCACCACCCCCACTTCAGGCCGCCTCCGGAGCCCCGTCCGCCTGGACGCCTCTCACTTCCAGTGGGATGCGGAGGTTCTCCTGACACCCCCTGCCTCCCCAGGCACCAAGAGGATGGCCATGCCCCCCAGCTCCTCTTCCTCCCCCGCCTCGCCCATTTCCCCGACCACACCGGACAGCCTGACCTCCAGGGCCCGCTTGCCCTCCAGAGGCTACGTGTCCAGCCTGGAGGCCTTCCACGAGTCTGGCTCCGACGCCGACACCACCACGGACGACGAGTATTACCTGGAGGGAGACGGAGAGGACAAGGAGACGGAGCTGTGAGAGGGATCCCAACAATCTGCCTGTCACTTAGGCCTCCTCGCCTGCTCTCTCGGCGGTTGTGATTTGCTTCCCCTGAGCAGTGGAGCGACGTCGGAAGCAGTTGGGCCAGGGATTGTTGAGGAGGGGTAACGGCCTGTAGCCGCCCCCCCCCCACTCCTCCACGTCTCCTCGTTTCTACATGTCCAGTAAAGACTAAGCGTGTAGACCGTTGACACGCAGACTGACAGTTTGAAGCTCAGGGTCATTGACCTACAAGGACACAGAACTGTGATAAATATCTCCTGTTCATGTTGGGTAAAGAATACCTGTACTTACCTAGTTTCAGGCTGCTCAAAGGTGAGACATGACAGTCTTAAATTGAGCTGTAATCACCAGTGTCCCTGGTCTTAATTTTCAGGTGCACATTTGGACCTAAAGCAGGACTTAATATTCAAGAAAATGCCTATGGTGTGTTGAGTTGAATTAGGATAGCTAAGATTTTGTTTAATCCTATTTGTTCATAGTCAACGCTTTGATAGCTGCATGTCATCAGTGGGGAATGTAATAGAGGTAATGTAATTCTAGATGTAATCTATTTAATGGCCTGTGGCTTGATAGTTCAGACCTTGGTAAGAGTTTACAGAATTCCTTGTCGAATTTTGCCGTGGGTCCTGTCTACATTCCATTGTGTAAATGTGTTTTTCCATACCTACTTCATTCTTCCTTGAAGGCCTTTGTAAATTGTGTGTGTATATATGCGTTCAAAGCTTGAGTAAGCAGATCGGAGTATGTAAGATGATAGCTACTTTGTTGCTTTTGTCATATGCTGCTTTTGTGGTAGTTTGTGGTATTATATAGACTTCCACAATAAACAACTATGCAATTGCGTGTTTGCTTAACTTGTATGAGGATAATCTGTGTATAAATTGGTCGAACCCTTTGAGTTATTTAAGTATTTTACTGGTTAATGTTTAATAAGTCACAGTTTCATAGTATGGTATTGTACTGTTCCCACCATGGTTCCCAGCCAAGTATTCATCATTAGTGAGTAAACAATTGTCTGTCACTGCCTTCATCAGCATTCTGAGCAAACTAGATTGCATCTTTAAGTTATTAGCTGTTTGCAAACAATACCGAACAATGTCTTGTAAAATGTAATCTGCTTAAAATAGCTTTGGTGGCAAGAGGTGGGGCATTTAAACTGTCAAGCCTTTGTTTTCTCTTTTCAATTGGTGCAGTAATCTGTGAACAAGTTGTCTCTTGAACGTTAAAGAATGTTGCTTTGCTCGTTTTAAAACATATTTTCACACTATTTCAACACAGGACAATTTGTTGTGGTTCTTTGTAAAAAAAAAAAAAAAAATGTTTACTGACCTGGAAGCTATCATACATGAAATACATGAATTGTGTCATCATCCTTGTTATCTTATTTCCAAAACATGTTTGGATTTGACTCAGGTTCTCCCTCCTTACTCCACTCCATGACCTTACCTTTACCTCTTGTGGCAGACTGGTTGACGTGATGACCATGTTCCAGATGGGTTTCCCTGAACGTACTGTACTTGGCTGTTGGGCTATAGGCGTAGCCAAGCCCATACCTGCTTGGGCGTCTCTCACTGGCCCGAACAGATTGAGTGTTGGCCCCACTAATAAGGTTGGGTTGGAAAAATAAATGTTTTATATGAACGTGCAACGCTGCTGGTTCGTTAATTTTGGTATGATAAGAACATGCTCAAACAGCTTAACAGCTAGGAGATGCAGGTGGACTTCTTACGCTTCTGAGTTGTGTAGAAGCAGGTCTATATTTATAAGGAAATTTAAAAAATGTGTATATGCCTTTAGAGTATATTATTAATTATTCTGTGAGATTATTCTTCTGAAGCACATAAGGTATTTGTATTTAGGAACTCAAAGTAATACTGTAATGTCTGAAATACAACTTATGTTTTGGTGTGTTTCAATTATTACATAATGATTCAATAAACTATACAAGACTTGAAATAGGTGAGCTGCATTTGTAATTGCAGAACCAACAACCTGGCGTTTTGGAGTCAGCAAAGTATTTCATAAAGTATTTATGAAAATTGCGGTAGTTATGGTAGTCTATATATCTCTCTCACACACTCCTATCTGTCTATCTGTCTATCTGTCTATCTATCTATCTATCTATCTATCTATCTATCTATCTATCTATCTATCTATCTATCTATCTATCTATCTATCTATCTATCTATCTATCTATCTATCTATCTATCTATCTATCTATCTATCTATCTATCTATCTATCTATCTATCTATCTATCTATCTATCTATCTATCTATCTATCTATCTATCTATCTATCTATCTATCTATCTATCTATCTATCTATCTATCTATCTATCTATCTATCTATCTATCTATCTATCTATCTATCTATCTATCTATCTATCTATCTATCTATCTATCTATCTATCTATCTATCTATCTATCTATCTATCTATCTATCTATCTATCTATCTATCTATCTATCTATCTATCTATCTATCTATCTATCTATCTATCTATCTATCTATCTATCATCGAATCTATCTATCGTATACAGAAATACAGAAACTATATAGATAGTTCTAACCGTACGGTGTTGCCAAGTAACTACGATGCGTTAAGCAGTAACTTGGATTCCAACAGCCCGGTCCTGCAAGTTTCCAACAACGGAGGGGATTTGGCTTGCATGACTACTGGAACACGTAACCCAATTGAATATATGAAATACCTTTAAGCAGGTGAGTTTTGTGGACTAATGGTCAATATTTGATCTTAGTATAGTATAGTAGTAGTATAACGGGATGTGAATTATAGTAATTAGGCCGCCAACATAGGTGCATTTAACCTTATAAATAATAGCAACGTGTAATGCCTAAGTGAGAATAATGCACTTCCTAAAAATTCCAAGATAAACTATCGCCAGCGCAGTCCGTTGTTTTGAATTAAGCCTACATTCTGCCTTTGGCCAATAGCATTGGCCGTGTATTCGGGCGGACGATTGGAGTCCGAAGTTGAACAATATATTTTTGAAAGACCTGTAAAAAATCCTACCCACGAAGTAAACAGTGTTTTATAAATAAATTGATTGAAATTAAATAATGTCTTGCAGCCTCTAGCATGCCTAGAACTTAAAATGGATGTTGGGCTACTTAAAATGTCCTCTTCTCATAGGCGCAGTTACTTCACTAACATGAAGGGAATAAAGATTCCATACATGCAGCAGGACCGGTAATTTAAACTTTTTTATCCATTCTCAACACAGTTTGTAGTGGTGGTCCCAAACCCATTTCCCTTCCCATTTCTGCTTCTTTCTATTCTCTCTTCTCATTCTTCCCTTCTTTTTTGAACCCATCCTCGACACCTCCAGTGCCCCTACCCCCTCCCCGGAAGGAGAGGGCTCACTCAGACAAGATGAAGCCGCTTCTGAGTTCTGGCCGGATACACTACACAACCATGCCGCCAGGATCATACAGAGGACATGGCGAGGTCATGTGGTGGGTGTCTCGCATACGGTTTCAGACGCAATACGCACACACAACTCAACACAACACAGGATACACCTCACCGGACACTTTATTAGGTACACCTTGCTAATATCAAGTTGGACACCCTTTTGCCTTCAGAACTGCTTTAATTCGTCGTGGCGTAGATTCAACAAGGTGCTGGAAACATTCCTCTGAGCTTTTGGTCTATATTGACATGATAGCATCAATGCTTAAATTGATACTAAGGGGCCCAAAGTGTGCCACAAAAACATCCCCCTCACCGTTATACCACCCCCTGCCAGCCTGACCCATTGATACAAGGCAGGATGGATCCATGCTTTCATGTTGTTTAGGCCAAATTCTGACCCTACCATCTGAATGTGCTGCAGAAATCCAGACTCATCAGACCAGGCATCGTTTTTCCAATCTTCTATAGTCCAATTTTGGTGAGCCCGTGCCAATTGTAGCCTCCGTTTCCTGTTCTTAGCTGACAGGAGTGGCACCCGGTGTGGTCTTCTGCTGCTGTAGCCCATCTGCTTCAGGGTTCGACGTGTTGTGTGTTCAGAGATGCTCCTCTGCATACCTCAGTTGTAACAAGTGGGTGTTTGAGTTATTGTTGCCTTTCTATCAGCTCGAACCAGTCTGGCCATTCTCCTCTGACCTCTGCCATCATTAAGGCATTTTTGCCCCGAGAACCGCCGCTCACTGGATATTTTTTTCTTTTTCGGACCATTCTCTGTAAACCCTAGAGATGGATGTGTGTGAACATCCCAGTAGATCAGCAGTTTCTGAAATACTCAAACCAGCCCGTCTGGCACCAACAACCATGCCATGTTCAAAGTCACTTAAATCACCTTTCTTCCCCATTCTGATGCTTGGTTTGAACTTCAGCAGATCGTCTGGACCATGTCTACATGCCTAAATGCATTGAGTTGCTGCCACATGATTGGCTGATCGATATCTGCGTTAACCAGCAGTTGGACAGGTGTCTCTAATAAAGTGGCCAGTGAGTGTAGATTCCTTCATAGTATACAGAAATATGGTCCTCAAACCCATTTTCAATCTCATTACAGGACGTGCAACTATTCAAATATTACAAGACGCTGGTGAGCTTCCGTAACCAAGGTGATCCCCGTTTGCTGCTCAAATCTGTCAACCCAAGAGAGGTATGGTGTCACACATGACAACATGGTTATATTCAACTGTTTGGGTTTTGAATTGCCCATATATGCCTACATCAATTCTAATATGTACGTGACACCATTTTTTAGTAAGACATATTATTGCTTCTTATTTTCAGACCTCTTACTGATAGTGAAAATATTTTGTTTTAACCCTTGACTCACAGTGATTGTTCATCAAATGACTGTGGATGATTCTGTTGTTGTTATTGTTTTTCAGGCAGATATCCTTGATGCTGCAGCTGGAGTCTATATCAGATTTAGATTGGGAGGGGTAAAATCTATTTTACATCAAAATCTATATTGTATCTCTAGTGACTGAATGATTGTACTATACATTCCCCACCTTAAGATATCTGTGAAGCAACTTTATCATTATAATTACTGTCATCACACTGATGCCATGGTAACAGACCAAAATCACGATCGAGGCATTGTGAAATGTAATTCATTTTTTGCATTCATTCAAAAAGAATGGGAGACACAGAACACGTTGTCTGCCCTCCAAACCAGATGACCTTTCCTCCCAACATTTACTACAAGATCTTCACCCACCGCCCCATTGTAGACATGTGTGCCAACAGCCCCAAGGACTACACCCATCCTGGAGGCAAGAGGCCCGTGCCCAGGCAGGTCCACGACAACATGCCGCTGATCCAGGAGGACCATGCGGGATGGTATCACCGCGTGGAAAACAACGGCTGGAGACTGCTCGCTGGGAAGGTGGGCGGGGGGGGGGGGGGGGGGGGGGGGGGGGGTCCAAACACATCCACATGCTGGCGGAAGACCTTTATTTAGTGGGCTGCACCCATTAAAGTTAGCATATTGGTTATATTGTTTTTGGAGTATGTGTTGTTGTGGCCAGTGTATTTTCAAATTTAGTTACATTTTAAATTTTTTCACTCTGATCTTTCTTTACTTCTTTTGTGTTTTACTGCCTCTCTCCTAAGGCTTCTCTCCTAGATGACTTTGTCACCGCGGAGACCGGTAATAAGAAATTAGACTTCAACCATTGCAAACTTCAGAGAAGGCAGGATGTAAATAGGAAGAAGAAGAAGAGGAAGATCGACTGGCTGAAAAAGATGTGAGTATCTAGGATGACGTGGTGTCTCAAAAGTGTGTACCACCCCTCTCTGTACCATTACTTGTATCTCTCGCGCACACACCCTCACTTACACACACACACACACACACACACACACACACACACACACGTGCGCAAAGGTATGAACAGGGCTGTCTGCATGCACGGACAACGCACAAGGAGACTGCTGATCTGGTGGAGAGTTCAACTCAAGGTCTGATGAATGCAGTCGAGCAGCGGGGAGCCAATCACATCTTAGAATGGGAGGTTGATGAGTTGCTGAAGTGGACCAATGCACTCAACTTTGACGAGTATGTTTATTGTTTCAGAACCGTGGTTTTTATTTTGACAAATTACAATGAACTCGTTTTAGTGTAACATACCATTGTAGTTTCATGACAGGGTATCTTGGCATCGAAAATCCAACAGGATAAAAGTGGATAAGTTGCCCTATACCATTAATCCACAGGTATATGGTTGAGTGGAAAGATGTCGGCACAAGCAGTTCCTCTGCATATCACAAAGGTAAAATGCCCAAACCTAATGTAGTCATGTGTCAGTGGGGGCTCTTTGCACTTCAGATCTACACAGTGTTGTGTAGGACAGTATACCACCACCTGCTGGTCAAACATAGATACAAATAAGATATAACGGCTGTCATTAACATATTTCTGAACAAGTACTTTACTTCACTCTGATCCTATTTGTTGATTTCTGTTTCCATCGTCTGCCCCTCTTTCTTCCCCTCCTGTTCTCTTCCATAGACAAGTACATGACCCAGTCTATACTGGACCCTCACAAGTCTTCAGTGTTGGGTCCTGATGACAGCCAGGAGATCACCTACAACGGTCTACTCCATCCCATCATCTCCTCCGTCATCAGGTCTGGCCATGGCATTAGCCGTTGTTGATACTTTTAAATCTGGAATATTTGACATCAGTTGCATTAGTTGAAATGTACTTCCGAATAGAATTAAATACATTCTTAAGTGATGCTGCAGGTATCTATAATCAAAAAGCCTTTATCTATGAATGTAAGTAGAAATTTGAGACCTATTTAGAAAGCAAATATGTGTTGTATTTTTCTTATTGATAAAGTGTAAGAGTAATATCCTTACCTTGTTTAGGTCCGAACACTCCAAAGCCAACTTATCCGATTGGAACATGGCAGCTACAGCAAACCAACTTGTATGATAATAGACCTGACTGAGCAGCGCACAGACTAATACCGATTTAATAAATATAAAGATACATTAAGATTTTTATGGTTTCATTAAATAACCCACAGATGCAAATACAGATATAACTGACTGAATACTATGTAGCCCGTATGTTTAAACAAAGATCTTTAAAAATAGATGTTTTCCTATCAGTTGGTACATAATATTAGTAGAGCACTGATTCATAATTGCTGGCAGGCTTGACAATATCTACCGATAGTGTTTGAATGGCAACCAGTTCTTGATGATCTGGTCTATAGGGTAAACAAGTAGACTTACATATGGGGTTTCAAACATAAAAACTAAACTTCTATAAATGTTGAAAGGAAAAAGTGAGGGGGCACCCGGATTTGAACCGGGGACCTCTTGATCTGCAGTCAAATGCTCTACCACTGAGCTATACCCCCTGGTTCAATACCCTTTCAAGAAACCCCAACTTGAACAATACAGAGACGACTGGATTTGGCGTTTTCGTTGTATTGAAAGTATATCACATAATCAACACTAAAATAATACATGCAATGATGCGCGTATACAATTAGAAACCAGGATATTTGTAAAATATAGACTCATGACGACAGTGATCTTACTCGGATGTTACGTAAAAAAATCGCGACACCGGCGGAAGTGCTGCAGTTTCTTGAAAGAAAAGTGGAAGCAACAGACGAAAATGGTTAAGTCATGTTTTGAGATAATTTATCGGTGAATTTATATTCAAAGGGACGGAGTATATGTTTGACTAAATAGTTCAATTGTTTAGTTTAGGTTTCAGACTATTTAAATATACCATTAACTTTAACAAAAGGTTGTTTTGAATCTGATTAGTCACCTGGTGCTAGCCAACGCAACATTAGCTTCTTAGCTAACTGACGTGAGCAGCCTACCGGGCTACAGCTAGCTAGCTAGTTAGTGCTATCATTTTCAGCAAATCCCATTAATAGTTATCTTTTGGGACTTTTGTAATTTCTTAACGCACCGTGTGTTTCTCTGATATTGAATCTGAATAGCGATAACAGCTAACGCTACAAGTCATACAAATGTAATGATCAAATTCTCAAGATGAAGCTGTCACAAAGGCTTAATTTCCATTTTGTATGAATTGTTAATAACATTGACTATTGTCAATACAGAATACCCGAGGACTCCGATCTCAGCTGAAGGACAGCGTACCGGTTGCAGGCTTGGGTCCCCAGGCTGGACCTTATGGTGTCCAAGACACACTCAGGACCGGGTGAGAAAGACAATACAATTCTGCTTAGACCTTTTAAACGTATCCCAGGTTGCCTTGCTAAGCCTTTCCTTTAATACGATGACATGTTACGATTATATTACTACTCGGAACTGACGGCTAAGCTAGTAGATGGACATACGTTGTTTGATCCTGAGGGTAATTCGAGGTAGAGACATGCAAATTATGTTTGCAATGAATACCGAATTGAGTAGCTGCGTTCTTCTAAATCTTAATATGTACGTAACAATAAACAAGTACTGGCAATTTTCCCCATACAGGTTTACTAGTGTAAAAAATGAACTGCTCCCCAGTCACGGCTTGGAGCTGTCGGAAAAGAATGTGAGTAACAATGTAATAACATGAACCTTACTTTGCAAACAAAATATCATTATGTCACTGCCTTTAAGTTAAATCTATTCACTCAATGTATCCCTAAAGCTCTATTTTTTTAATCAGTCATCTCTTCTTAAAAGGGATTATAAAACATGCTTTTATAATCAGGCTTTTAATCAAACATTCTCATAGGTACAGTATAGCAAAAAGGTTTAATCTTTTGTATTATGATTGATTGTTTAACAAGAATAATGTTATTTCTTGACTGTAAAGTGCATTAAGCTGCACTTGTATGAAATGTGCTATACAAATCAATATTTTTATTATATTTATATTTTTGTCTGCAGTTCCAACTGAGCCAGGACAAGATGAACTTCTCCACCTTAAGAAACATTCAGGGTCTCCACGCTCCTCTCAAACTACAGATGGAGTACAGGGCAGCTCGACAGGTACACCCAAACACACGCTTCCAAATCTTGAACGGATACTTCAATGCTTCTGTTGTCTTCGTCCCCTCCTGCCTAACTTGATCTTCCTACCTTTTCATGAAAACCCCCATTTCCTTTGCTGTATTTTAGATCCAGCGGCTGCCATTCCTGCAGAGTTCCAACCTGGCTCTGGACACGCTCCGAGGGAGTGACGAGAGCATTGGCTTTGAGGACGTCCTCAACGGTGAGACCCCCACAGCATCAGCACTGTACCAGTAAACTGAATGGACTGAGAGAGCATCACTAAACAGCCCTCCATTTTGTTCTTCCTTCCTGCAGATCCTTCCCAAAGCGAGATGATGGGGGAGCCACACTTGATGGTTGAGTACAAGCTAGGAATGATGTGAAGGATGAATACTAGCACTTAAACAGATCCTTTTTTTTCTCCCCCGGCGCCTTTCTGTTGAGTTTCGATTAGTAGTAGTCACCAGGGTGGGCACTGGAGAGCTATGGGATGGTTTAAAGGAAGACCTGGGGTCTAGGGGTCTGCACTGTGCCTCGTTTTGGCTCACTAACACCAGAGTTGGCGACTGCAAAGTTATTCTGTGAAGATGCATCTGCTGTTGAAAACGGTCATTCAAACTCTACAGCTTACTTCTTGAGGATACTCGACACTTTTCTATGGTTGTATTCTTCCCTGCATTTGTAATAAAGCCCTTAATCCAACGGTTAAAGTGTTGCTATTGTGTTTGGAAGGGATTTAGGATGCTTTTCCAATTCGATAGTCACCTTGTCAGGTTTTTTGTTCGTGACATTTCCAAGAAAGCCTGGTTTCGTCTGCGGAACTTAATTAGGAGAAAGGCAACAATGAGAACTCTACTGACACAGTTCTACTGCAACAGCTGACGGAACTCACGCCAAGATTTCAAAGTGGAACTTAGTGGTATATCGACATCAATGACACCTCAACTTATTATTTTTTTTATAAGTAATTTGGTTAAGTTTTATTTTAACCCAAACTAATACACTTGTTAGCATTGCAAATAAATTATCATACTTCAAACATAACATTTCTTAAAAGGATGGAATGTCTCTTGGGGTAAGATATGTAAAGATTAGCTAAGAAGAGCTCAGTTATACAATGACAAGGGTAATTGAATCAGTTTGCAATGAGAAAAGACGGGAGGGATGGTTTTGTCGGCGGCCCTCTGAATCGTAGGAATGAAGTAGTTAGCTAATTATATACTAATTTAGCACAAAATAATAATTTGACTTTGCAACTGTAGAGTTCACATTCGAGTTATCCCGAAACAGATGTGTATGTGGCCCTGGGAGTTTTGGCACCGAGATGTGAGATCTAGTGAGGAGTAGGTCTGTGTTTGTTTACGGATTCATGTAAAACACAGGTCGGATAAACAGAATGTGTGTGTGTGTGTGTGTTCACAGACAATTATAGTATTTTCAGCCATGCTGGTTTCTGTCTCAACCTGTGGGGCAGAAGAAGCAGTGTTAGAAAAGGACAGCCATGTCACAACACAACCTCTCATTAATGGCGTCCTGAATGAGACGGATACATCTGACACTCACTTTTCTTCTTACCAAAAGGCGGCTCCTTCCACAGTGTCTCCACGGCGACGCGACCTTGCTGAGCCCTGGAGTACACAGTGTCTAGGCTTACCTGAGAGACGGGGAGACAGTCAACGCCAGTCGGCAACCACAAAGAAAAAAACACTGGCAGTTATAGTCAAACAACCTATTAGACTCGCTCGTACTCGATTGTATGCACACACACACACACACACACACACACACACACACACACACACACACCTACCTTGGCAATAGAGGCAGCTTCCTGAGGGTAGAACAAGGAGGCACTCAGGGCCATCAGACCAACAGGGAACACCAGCCTCTTAACCCTGGAACCTGAGAGAAAGGGATGAAAAGAAGACATGAAGATGCAGTCTTTATTAGTCTGGCGAGTGTGTGCGAGTGTGTGTGTGTGTGCGAGTGTGTGTGTCATTATGTTGTTGTGCGTTACCTTTGGCCAAGAAGAGTCCTACAAAGCCAGAGAAGCCCACCACCCCAACGCTGGGGTAGAGTTCTGGAGGTGGATCGCTCAGGAACTCATACGCAGCTGAGGACAGAAAAAGAAAAAGACATCTGGGAAATGAGAGATGAGGCATATATTCCACCACCAAAATGACATTGGGCAAAGACCATTCTTCATATGTTTGCTGTGTGTGTGTGTGTGTGTGTGTGTGTGTGTGTGTGTGTGTGTGCTCACCCGTCACAGTTTTAACAGAGGTGGTTAAAGTAGGCTCTACTGTCCTGTACATCTCCTGGGTTCCACAAGACATGACATGAGAAAAGAAACAATCCATCAGCCTCATAGGGTTAAAAGCAGTCACTCTGGATTTGAGGTTAAGCCCAAACCATTTGTAAAGGTAGCTCGTAGCCACAGACTGCACAAGATGGAGAAGAGAGAAATGAAAAGGAGTGCTAATATGAAAGAATGATGGCCCTTTGTGTCACATACCTCTGCTTTCTCCAAGACAGACTGACCTGTTTGCTGCAAGAAGTGGACATGAGAAATCATTAACATACGTGTGAATTAGCGTGAATATAACAACATATAAAAGGTTATGGAAAAAGAAAAAGAATCACGGGAAAAGTCCAAAGGACACTCCAAGGATACCCCGTTCACACTTTAGTCAATAGATAAAATGTACAGTGAAGAGTTGAAAAATAAAACAACAAAGGCACAGTATTAATAGTATGAGAGCAGCATTGCCAGGTGTGGCACTAAAGATCCAGACATTGTAGTCATTTAGATCACAGGACTGTCCTGTCAGCTACTGTTTGACTAAAAGATAAATGTGAAGGCAGCTTACAAGACACTGGTCGGTGTAAGGCTCTGCCCACTTCCGCAATGAGGCCACGCTCTGTTCTACAGGCCCCGCCTCTGGTTCCTTGTGGCTCAGCTGAGGAGGTTCGGGTACAGTGTATAGTGAAGGGAGCTGCAACACATAAATACATTTGTTGTAAATATCGTGCACTATATTGTTATATTCGGCAATAGAGAAACGTTTGTTGAATCAGAAATAAGAGTAAAGTGTTATGGGGCTTGCCTCGTCAATACTAATGGATGCTGCGGTCACTGTATTGTTCTTTCGGATCTCACTTGTGGCCAGAACTGTTCCAGTCATAAGGCCTAGAAGACCCGGAACAGCGACCGGCAGCGACACCTGGCGGGAATTTAAGTAAAATTGTCATTGCAGGTTTAAAGGATGCTGCCTGACATTGACTATGTTGCAACATCGGTCATTCTTATTTCATCACACTGTGAACACAAATAATGAAGTACTTTCGTTCTGAAATCAAGAGAACAGCATTTTTTTTTATTGTCGGATCCCTGGTGGTGGGTGTCCGTAGGTTAGGGCTCATTTTAGCTCCTAACATTAGCATGTTGGCTAGCAGCTAACTTATCATATCACCTACGTAGATCAACGCTTATTGCTAGCTAACTTTACTGAAGGACATACAATAATAATCACATAAATCAGTTTGTTGATGTTCATTTTAAGATACGTATAAAAGGCATCAAGCATAACATTTCTAAACCAATGCATTATAGTGAAAAGTAATTTTATTACCAGTTTCACAACGTATGACATCGTTTCTGGTGACTTCGCGTTCTACGGCAAGTCAGAAAGGAATCGAAAAATGAGGAGAGGAGTGGCGCAGAAACCACGCGCGTATAAATTTGCACACACAAGCACACGTGCACGCACACTAAGTAGCACAGAAACGACGGACCAATAGAGAGCTGAACAATATGAACATTTATTTCTGGAAAGAAATTACAAATTGTTCCGAATAGTAATGACTATTCAGATCATATTTTATGCAAATATGCAGATTTTGTTCGTCCTTTTTCTTCCAGATACAGTAACAGTAAGAGGGTGTTATGTTTTAACCTCAATATTCTACTATTTTATCCTACTGAGAATTGAAGACAGAGGATTAAAAATGCTGATAGGACAGGCAATGCCTCAAATAAAAATAGTAGTGTTATTGAATACACATTTTCAACAGCAAAGGGAAGAAGCAGTTCGAAGACTTAAGTTTGGCATATTCAAAGTTCATGATATAATAGTGCCTGTAATTCAGACATAACAAAATATAATGACACATTCGAGACAAACATGAAGGGGGTCATAGACGACCTATTCCTAGTTCCCTTTATGTGTTACAGTAGTGTGTTTACAAGTACTAACCTTTGATTTGAACAAATACATCTTATTACAACTGAAGAAGTTTTACCCGTTACCTAGTGCTGTAAGAGTCATTTCAAGAGACCAAAACAATTCTGGTGTTGATTTCAACCCCGAAGACCTTGGGCGTGTTTACACATAATTCAATTCATATTGCACTGCCTGTTTCCCAGGACTGAGCACCCAGGGGTTTGCCACAAAGCAGGCTTAAATTAGGAAATTGAATTCAAGAGACAGCTAATATCATTTTGTGATTTTTTTTCAACCTGTAAGCTCAATCAGTGGAATTTCCCTTAGATAGCCAACTATAAAATCCTACTCTTTTTCACACAACCACTGAAAACACTTGCTCTAAGTCAAGTGATGGTGACCTCAACAATTAGCCATCCCAACATCCTTAAAATGATGCACTTACTGTCCTGACGAGAGAGGGAGACACAGAGAGAGAGAGAGAGAGAGAGAGAGAGAGAGCAGGATGAAAGAGAGAGAGCATGGAAGTGTAAAAGATTCCTCTCCTAGCAGAGAGTATGATCTACATAGCAAACCATGTCCAAGCATTCCTTGTCACGGCTGTTCCACTGGCTGCATAGCTTGGTGAAAGGGATGACGCCTCTGGTTAATGAAACAATGAAGAGACAGACCTGCATTAGTATGTGCTTTAGCCCTTTTCATCGTTTCTCATGAAAAGAAGAACACAGCATGGAGGAGAGGAGAGGGAAAGACAGACAGAGCAATGTGATAGGTCCAAACACTTAGCTGGTAAGGGTTGTGGTTTGGTTTTCGTAGTTTTACATCGAGTGCAAGATCAAGGCAGTAGCCAGGTCACTTGGAGGATCCTTTAGGATGACTGGATGCGTGGGGTAAACAACTTTTCTTTTTTTTTTTGGCATGAATCAGTGTGGCGTGAGGTCAATTGCATGATCATAAGATGTCCGTTCATGATTAACATATGAAGTATGAAAAAAAACACACACACCTTAGACATAAATAAATAAAGCAATATTTGTAATACAAAATGATTCACTGTACCAGTAAGCATTTACCCTGTGACCTCCCTGCTCTGTCCAGGCTAGCCTCAACACAGCAGACAGACTAGGAGCTCCTGGGCAGATGTGACATCATCCTCGTCACACCACACACATGCCCAGTTGTGTATTTTTCACATCTTTCATTCAGCTGCCCAGTAATGTGCAAACCCACCCACCCACATGCATCCAGACCCACACACACACACACACACACACACACACACACAGTAAATGCTCTGTACTTACAGACACGCACTTGCACCCACACACGCACCCACACACACACACACACCCCTTCTAAATTCTCAATCACGCTGAAGTCCTCATACATGTGTACCGGTGTTTGGAACAGTAACAATGAGAGGGGGGAGGCGAACACAGACAGACTCATGAAGACGATGACGTAACAGGAGAGTAGCCTTAACAACGCTGGAGTAAGAAACTCACCAGAGTTCCAAAAATAAACCAGCAGAATGAAAAACGATTTTTATTTTTTCTTCTCTCCAACTGTACTTCCTTTTTTTTCTGCGAAAGCTAATTCTGGAAAAGTTCAAGCTCGACGTTCGCCTCGGCATTGGACCACTTGGCCTCCCCGGGGCACACACCACGACAGTCATGTGGTGTCTCCTCGTGGTTCTAGATAAGCGCTGGTCTGTGGTTTCCAATCTTACCCCGTCTCTCTCTAGCCTATTCTTTTCACTGTAAATGCCTTTTCCCACGCCCACTGCCCTGGTGGGAGGGGCCAGTCCTCAAAGGGGGCGTTCCCTGATCTAAAAAGGAGGAGGGGCAAAGGTCTGAAGCCGACCTCAGCTGCAGCGCCGCACATGCTCCAGCACATACTCCGGGAAGTGCAGGCTGCACACCTGCAGCCCGTCCAGTTTGCAAGGCATCCTGGGATACTCGTCCTCCTTCCACTTGTTCTCCTCGGGGTCAAAGGTGAGGATGGAGTCGCTGTAGTGGCCGTTGTAGCACAGGCCTCCCAGCACCATGATCTGTCTGTCCAGCACGGCCACCCCGTGCCCGCTGCGCCCGATGGGCATGGAGGCCAGGATGGTCCACTCGTCTGTGTCGGGGTCGTACACCTCCGTGGAGGGGCAGCCCTGGGACTCGAAGGAGGCCCGCAGGATGACGCACACGCCGCCGAACACGTACAGCTTCCCGTTGTGGGAGATCATCTTGTGGAAGCAGCGGGCGTAGTTCATCTTGGACTTGTTCTCCCAGCAGTTGGTGTGCGTGTTGGGGAGGAGGGGGCTGCGGGCCGTGCGCGTCCTGTGTGTGTCCGACGCCCCCGTGCTTCCCCCACACACTCCTCCTCCTCCTCCTCCTCCTCCTCCTCCTCCTCCTCCGCCTCCTCCTCCGCCTCCTCCTCCGCCTCCTCCTCCGCCTCCTCCTCCGCCCCCTCCCCCTTCCCGACCGGGGTCGAACACACACACCTGTTTGGAGGTGGAGGAGGAGGTGATGCCGCCGGTGATGTAGAGTTTTCCGTTGAGGACGGTGCCCTCGTGGCCATACTTGTTCACGGGGTAGGGCTCCACGAACTCCCAGCGGTTCTCCGTGATGTCGTAGCGTTCTGTGGAGTAGAAGGTCTCGTCGCGCGTGCGGCCGGCCACGGCGTAGATGAACTTGCCGATGACCCCCACCGCAAACTCCGACCTGAAAACCGACCAATTACGGAAGTCTAATTCACGTGTGAATTATTCAGATAGGCAGGGCAGAGAGGAATCTCACTTAAGGTCACCATCTGCTGGCATTTCCAAAATGAAATGCGATTTATTTAATAAGGAGGCCATTTTTGTAATTATAGTCATACAGTATATTTTGCATCAAATGTACAATATGCACACCTAATATCATAACAGGTATGTTACATACAGTACTAAAATATTGCAAACATTCCAGAGAAGAGGCAGAAGTCCCTGACCTTGGCACGGACATGTCTGCCATGCGGAGCCAGGAGTTCTGACGCGGGTCGTAGCGGTAGACCTTGGAGGAGGCATGGAACTCCCCGTCTGGACCAAGCTCCTCTCCTCCGAGTAGGTAGGCAAAGTTGTTGACAATCGCCAGGCAGTCTGGCCGCAGAGGCACCTGAGGACCCTCCAACTCCCACCACACCTACAACCACAGACAACACAGTGTTAGACTACAACTCCCACCACGCCTACAACCAGAGACAACACAGTGTTAGACTACAACTCCCACCACACTTACAACCAGAGACAACACAGTGTTAGACTACAACTCCCACCACACCTAGAGCCACAGAACACAGGTTAGGTCAGACTTCAACTCCCACCACAACTGTAGATATATTTTACATACATAGGCTAGAAACTCCATAATATGACACTAAAAACGACTGGTTGTTTATCCCTCAGACTTTCCCTTCAACTCCTCTAACTGATTCATTTATGGGAATATCAGGGAATCAGTACGATCCATGAACCTACGTGAAACCGGCAGAGACCTACAGACCTTGGGGCGGTGCAGCAGCAGGATCTTGCTGTTGACCATGCTGTGGCCGATCATGCCCCGAAAGACGGCCGTCTGCTGGCGGACGGAGCGGATGCGGTTGGAGCGCGTCTCCACCAGGGGCTGCTCGTTGACGTCGTGGAAGTAGCTCAGTGCCTGGTCCACCTCCTGCCTCAGCTGCCGAGAGTACCGGTAGAACTCGGACGTCTTCACCTGCCGAGGGAGGGGGGGGGGCAGGATTAAAACGCCGGGTTGTGCGTGTGGGCCTGCATGTGAATACCGTGCCCCTCCTCTTTTAAAAGAGGATTTCACTCTAACACTCTAACACTCGACCACTGCACACGTTCGTTGGACATTCAACGTCTTTGCGTCTTCTCGGCATGTGTGTGGGTGTCTCTGAGTCTCTGTCCGCTGGAGCATGTCTTACTTTCTCGAAGACATTGGCGGGGGTCATGAGACAGAAGCGCAGTGATTGGACGATGATGTCGGTGTGCCTCCAGCGTCGGCGGTCGTGTCGGAGCCAGGCCTGCACCGCCTCATACAGCTCGATCTCTGGGAAACGGCTTAGGGCATCGCTGTCCAGGTAGGCCTTAACAGAGGACAAAACACACAGCCACTGTGATACTGACAAAATGTACACTGTAGCGCACAGCAAGAGGCACCATGAAGCCAGCAGAAACCGAATTTTGCAAACATTTCCTGGATATTTTATAGCTCAATTTGGGTTTGTGAATTCTTTTGTTTGAGCACAGACGTCACTAAACCTTATGCAAAACCTTCCCTCAACCCGTACAGGAAACCAAACCAACTGAAACTCCATTTCCCAGGGCTCACCTGCAGTCTCTCCAGGCTGAGGTAGGACAGGAAGTCCGGCCGGCTCATCAGCGGCACAAAGTTGTCGAGCAGGAAGTTGTCGAGCTGCTCCTGAACGCCCTCTACGCCCACGCTGAAATCCTCCAGGAGGCGCATGACCTCGGCACAGTTCTCCAGGCAGATCTTAGCCAGCAGGAAGGAACAGCAGAACTCCACCGCCTCCGTCAGCTGCACGTACATCGCCGCCTGGTGGGGGGAGGTAGAGGTAGGTGGAGAAGATGAAATGATATGGGAGAGAGGATTACCGGAGGGGGGTCCAGGGCAGAATGGGAGGGGGGGGGGGGGGGGGGGGGGGGGGAGTAAAGAAGTAAGGGTGAGAGGAAAATCCCACGAGACATGGGACAAAGGAGGAGATGAGAGTTCAACATACAGGTTACACACTAGGTTGCACTCTAGTGGTGTGTGGTGTCTGTGTGTGTGCGTTACCTGCAGTATCTCCTGGACGGTGGTCATGCTGACTTCCAGCGATCCGTAGTACATGAACCGGAGGACGTGGCCGAACCCTGCAGCCGTCAACCCCTTCATGTGGATCTTGTCCTGGTCCCTCTCCCGCATGTCCGCCGTGAACATGACCCGGAAGTAGTCACTCTGGGTGGCCAGGAGAGCCTTATGTGCCTGGGAGTGCCAGCAGAAAAAGGGTTGAGAGGCTACACAATCCAAATGACATTTGTCTCAGCGTATGTTTTCTTTTCAGCGGGTTTCAGCGTTTTCAGTTTCTTTGTCGTTTGCGTGTGTGTGTACCTGGAAGTGGTGCTCCTCAATCAACAGAGTGACGTCCAGCAGCAGGCGCTCCTCGTAAAGCGCCCGGAACCCTGAGGAAACGCTCCCATCGTGCACCTGGGACAGGTACACCTCCACGTCCCCTCCCGCCATTACGCACCTGTGAAGATGAGGAGGAAGAGGAGGAGGAGGAAAGGAAGAAGTGGATAGGATGGGGCAGAAGTCAAAAATGATATTTAAAAAAAGAGCAAAAGTTACTGGGTGTGGGGTTCATGTCGTAGTGATGTGACTGCAAGTCTTTGTGAATCAGAAATGTTCAGTAACAAAAATCTGAAGGTTTCTCAAATTTGGGAAGTGGGAACATAAGCACTGGATTTAAAAAAGACCTAATTACTTAAATTCAACACTAACACGGCATTCGTACCAAACATACAAACACATGCATGGAGAACCAAAAAGCCCACACACTTAACGTAAAAGCGTTCAAAAATTCACAACACACAGACAAGCTAACACACCTGTTCACACAGCTGCAACTCCCACGGGCACACACCCACCCGCCCATGATAACGTGCATGCATGCTTGCACACTTTTACTCACACAGAAAAAAACTCACACGTTATCTGGATAACAGACACACACAATGCACACTCACCTCTGATTGGCCACGGGCATGTCAGAGGGGGTTATCCGAGCCAATCAGAGGACAGTGCCCCTTGTGTCCCGCAGAATCTAACAAAGTTCCTTTTCTGAAGTGTCAATCACCTAGGCGACAAACCCATCACAATCCCCACATTAAAGCATGAAGAGCTACTTAAAAAGAACAAACCAATAATATCCCTCCTGTAGATTACTTTTCAAGGTGAGCAGGTAAGTCAAGTCATCTCCTTCCTTACATTTTAAAAAGAGCATGAGGCGAATGTGAGGACAGATGGTCAGGGTCACTGGGGGTTGATGCCCATAGATTAATAATTACTGCTGCTCTTGGACACGCTTGCAAGTCTGCCTGCGTTTAATAGGACAAACCCAAAATATCCTAGTGTGGAACAAACTGCACTGCATCTAACCTAAATTATTTGATTGATCTCCATCAGGGCCACATTTGCTTTGGTTATGCTGATAAATGCAATCTAAAAAGTGCTAGGGCAACTGCATTAAAAACAGGTGGGGGAAAGGATAGATTGATTGGAGAATAGAGGGACCTGGTTGCTATGGAAATGATACCTTTTCGTGCCCGGGATGACAATTGCAGGCTTCACTGACAGCGCACGGAGAGGACGTTCACATTTCCTCTGCTTGTGTTTACCTGCTTGATCTACCGAGAGAAACAGACAGTGACACTGACATCAGGCCAGAGCGAAGGGAGAAAACAACAGGTGACATACTGAACTGGGTATGCTAAGATACCTGAAGAATTGACACTGCAAGAACTACAACATACTTGAACAACTGGGTTGGTTGCACAGTTCGTATTATTTTTTTGCAAACCGTAGCAGTCTAGATAAACGGCGATAACGTCAGCTGATATTGATGACAACAAAAGCTAAACATGTAGCTAGAAGTCACGCTTAGCCGCTAGCAGTAACGTTAGCTGCATTGTTTCCTGGCAACTGAACCCTGAACTTGCAAGCTAAGCTACTCAGGCGTTTAAGCCAGCTAGCTAGTTAAGTGGTGTTAGCTGAACCAGACTGACAAAACAAAAGCTTGCGCAGGGACACAATTCATTTTTCAAGTGGATAGAAAGTATGGTCAAAATAAAAAGTAGCCATAGGCAGCGTGTCATGTTAACAGTACTCAACAGTTTCATAAAACTCCAGGTCACGAATCATATCGTTAGCAAGGGCCGACTGAAACCCGAAGCTGGCTTGCAAAATTATGTCTCACCTCGGCGATGCGAGTCCCCACAACCCCTCTTCGACCATGCAGCTCTGGGTCCTTCGGACATGGGTTGCGGGTTTGCATCCGGGATCAAGAAAACGGACAGTTCAAATCCATCCCCATATCGTCCATTATAATCTCCATACGGCCTCTAAATCAAATGGGTATCAAAATACAGATTGCCAGTGCAGTCCATAGCCACTGCAGACGCCATATTATCTGTGCACTGGCGTCATTTCCTTTTCCAACGGAACTGATGATAGGAGTTGATGTGGTGCAGTCAGTCAGGAGCTGGCGTGAAACTGTCCAATCAACATCAGGACCACCAAGGTAGCTGCTGTTTTATTTCTCAGCATTCTAAATGGCAAACTATGATGACAATGTCACAATATGAGAGTGAGTGTGTTATGAACCTGTCCTTGCAAGTTCAATAGCTAATTCCTTGTGAAAAACAAAGTTAGGTGGTGTTAAGAGTTGTCCAGATGAAACATAGATGTTAGGCTTGCATTATGTTCATTTCAAACTTTTGTTTAAACGTTAAGTAGAAAACTATCTAACATGTTCGACTCAACAATACATAGTATATGTAGATATTCTACAAACAAAAAAATGTTGTTTGCCAATATATTGTAAATCATTACAGTTTATTCATAAAAAATGAAATTCTTAAACAAAACAAAAAAAAAACTCTTAAAACCATTTTTGGAGGATGTGTATTTTGTCACCCTCAGTGAATGCAAAGTTGATGTGTAATATATTTATTGTGATTTAATAAATGAAAAAATGTCCTCCATTTGCCCATAGGAGCTGTCTGGTTTGAAAATGATACACAAAAAAAACTAAAGGATTCTGGAAGAGGGTTTTGTGTCTATCTTTTCACCCATAACATTTGGTTTTATGAAGCTAGATTCAGTGATGAAACACTACATCCCCTTTAGCTTAAATTGGTCATGCTCTGGGCATAGGTTACCACTAATACGTAAAAGTGCGCTGTAGTACGAGATGGCTAGTATTAGAAACATGGGGCTTTAGGTCTTAAGTGACAAATCCTAGGCCTATGACCTCACACAAAACATCTAAAATTACCACCCGCCAGGTCATTCATAAATTACACAGACATTATTGAATTATCAAAGCTTAAATAATCTATTATTATAATTTATTATAATAAAATAGAATCAATAAAGTGCCAGTTTCAACTTCCAGTCAAGAAAGCCCAGAAAACTACAAAAAGGTTAGTTATGCTATAGACGTCATCAAAAGGTGACGGACCCAACGCATGGATCAGAAGTTGATTCTTCACTTATTTAAATATAAACACAAATTAAAACCATATCTCGTTTATGAAATAGTTTGTAATACAAATAACTATGAATAATTAGACGTAGCAATTGTCTTTTCCATAAACGTGTACGTTTTGGAATGAGAATATTGCATCATCCACTGAGAAAGGACCCAATCTATTGCGATAATTCTTTGTCAGAAGAACAAATATGGTCTTTGAAAATTATTCTGTAAACTGTACACATTTGAATGCTACCTGGATAGCTTTGTTAGAGTAAGGACATTTAAAATATATATATTAGCGCTTTTGGATTTGGTTCAGTACGTTATTCAGGCATGTGCCCAGGTTGCTGATTTCTTTTCTGTTCCAAGATGGCGGGTGACGAGTCTGGAATAACGCTGGGTCAGCCTCATCTTTCCAAACAAGATCTAAATTCTCTGGTGAGTGTGTCTCCTGATAACTTAGAAATATAAGAGGGTAGGGATCGTTTAAATTGCCAGAACCTATTAAGCACGGCAACATTACCACGATCTGGTATGTGGCATCGATCGTAAAACACCCGGCACATGATTTCACTGTGTAGCAAGGCAGACCTAAGTTAGCTAGCTGCTGATACTAGTCAGGCGTGGTGGGAACATCACACGCTTAGCTAGCTTATGTTTTCAGTCCTTCAGTTGTTCCCTTTAATTTCCTCGTGGAAGCTACGCAACTAAAAAAAGTCGGAATTTGCAATACAATAAATTAGTAGATGGTGTCAGTGGCAAAGTGACAGGACAGGAAATGGGCACACCATTGACCAAATGACCAATATTACGAGTGATCATTTATTGATTACCACAGCTAACTTAATAGCTAGATGTACTACGGTTATGCCAATTGTATAAGTGACGCTTAGGATCCAGACTCCTGTCTTGGCCGTGACTCCACTTGTGATGCGGAGCATCCGTAGGTATGAATGGAGGACCAGGCACTGAATATTATAAATCATTGTAGTGCTGATTCAAGCAATGTTATTGCCTTTAAAGATGCCTGTTTCTACTATGGACTTTAGGCGTGATCATTTACTTGTATTTTTTTCACCAGGATGTGTCCATTCTGACCCCACTCTCACAAGAGATCATCAGTAGACAGGCCACTATTAACATCGGTAAGAATGGCAATTCTTAATATTTATCTTTGAGGCCAAAATGCCATATTTAAAAAATATATGTATATATATATATATATATATATATATATATATATATATATATATATATATATATATATGTTTTTTCTATAATATTAAAGTATTATTAAAAAAGATATATTTAAGCTACGTTTAGCTCTTGCAACTTACTGTCCAGATCTGCTAACCGCTTCCTGTCACTGTAGGCACCATTGGTCATGTGGCCCATGGAAAGTCAACCGTGGTAAAGGCAATCTCGGGTGTACACACTGTCAGGTTCAAGAACGAGCTGGAGAGGAATATTACCATCAAGCTAGGCTATGCTAATGCCAAGGTAAGCAATGAGAGACAAAATCTTTATAATATACTTAAAAAAAAATGTGTAAGAGGTAAACAATAATTGACTGACAGTGGGTCAGTCCTTGAGAGAATGGAGACCTTTATATATCGACATATCTTTCATCTGTAAGACCTCTATTTATTTCGCCTTCTCTCAACTTCTACTCTGTTTCTCCGTCACACACACACACACGTTGTCCGTTCCCAGGTGTACAAGCTGGATGACCTCAGCTGCCCCAGGCCCGAGTGTTACAGATCATGTGGCAGCAGCACTCCGGATGAGTTCCCCACAGACATCCCCGGCACCAAGGGCAACTTCAAACTCGTCAGGTGAAGCATCTGTCTGATGAGGGCTTTCTACGTTGAGCATTATTTCTTCTCGAGTGAGGGTCTTAAACTCAAACAACTTAAGGGCCAATTGAACTGTTGTCATGGAGGGCTGGTTTCGTCGAATTGGCTTACGCATCACCGAATGTGGTCATGTGACCCGGCTCGTCCAATCAGCCTGCCACTTTACAGGATCAGGGTAACAGTCCACTCAAAATGTACATTAATAAACTGCATGTATGGACATTCCCACTTAACATTCAGTATACGCTTAGTGGGCCGACAATATAAGCGGTTGCGGTCGAGATAATACCGGTATTCAAACTTGGAAACAATTGGAAGGGCAACAACAAGTGATGGCTCGTGGGCCAAGAGTTTGAGACCCCTGTCCTAAAGGATCGACCCCTGTCCTAGAGTTTGAGACCCCTCTCCTAGAGGATAGACCCCTGTCCTAGAGGATAGACCCCTGTCCTAGAGGATAGATCCTTGTTCTAGAGGATACCTACTCAGTAATTTAAGAGCTTCTTCTTGTACTCTCAGCCCGTGGAAGTCCAGTTGCTAACATTGAGATTTGACAATATCACATCATCTTTCTTGTTGCATTATTAAGCAATCGATAAACCTCCACTGTTTCTTGTGTGTTGTTTAACGCTTCACATTGTTTTGCTCTCGCTCTCCCTTCCTCTCCCATGACTCCGTGCCTCTCTCCTTCCTCTCCCATGACTCCGTGCCTCTCTCCTTCCTCTCTCATGACTCCGTGCCTCTCTCCTTCCTCTCTCATGACTCCGTGCCTCTCTCCTTCCTCTCTCATGACTCCGTGCCTCTCTCCTTCCTCTCCCATGACTCCGTGCCTCTCTCCTTCCTCTCCCATGACTCCGTGCCTCTCTCCTTCCTCTCCCATGACTCCGTGCCTCTCTCCTTCCTCTCCCATGACTCCGTGCCTCCCTCTCTCCTTCCTCTCCCATGACTCCGTGCCTCTCTCCTTCCTCTTTCATGACTCCGTGCCTCTCTCCTTCCTCTCCCATGACTCCGTGCCTCCCTCCTTCCTCCCATGACTCCGTGCCTCTCTCCTTCCTCTCATGACTCCGTGCCTCTCTCCTTCCTCTCATGACTCCGTGCCTCTCTCCTTCCTCTCTCATGACTCCGTGCCTCTCTCCTTCCTCTCTCATGACTCCGTGCCTCTCTCCTTCCTCTCCCATGACTCCGTGCCTCTCTCCTTCCTCTCCCATGACTCCGTGCCTCTCTCCTTCCTCTCTCATGACTCCGTGCCTCTCTCCTTCCTCTCTCATGACTCCGTGCCTCTCTCCTTCCTCTCTCATGACTCCGTGCCTCTCTCCTTCCTCTCCCATGACTCCGTGCCTCTCTCCTTCCTCTCCCATGACTCCGTGCCTCTCTCCTTCCTCTCATGACTCCGTGCCTCTCTCCTTCCTCTCTCATGACTCCGTGCCTCTCTCCTTCCTCTCCCATGACTCCGTGCCTCTCTCCTTCCTGTTTGCCAGACATGTGTCGTTTGTGGACTGTCCCGGGCACGACATTCTGATGGCCACCATGTTGAACGGCGCCGCTGTCATGGACGCCGCCCTCCTGCTCATTGGTGAGGCGTCCGACTGATATCCAGCCCCTTGTCCGTTACCCGTCAGTAAGTCCAGCCTCTTTAGATGGGCTACTGTCCTGTTTGTTACTGACTCTGCCTTCCTGCTCTCTCCTAGCGGGCAACGAGTCGTGCCCCCAGCCTCAGACGTCGGAACATTTAGCCGCCATAGAGATCATGAAGCTGAAGCACATTCTGATCCTGCAGAACAAGATTGACCTGGTCAAGGAGAGTCAGGCCAAAGAGCAGTACGAGCAGATCCTGGCCTTCGTACAAGGTATGTGAACCGGACTGTTCAATATAAAGATGTGTACCGGGTCACCTATTCTTCATTGATTTTTCTTCTACATATGCTACTACGAGTTAATTGGTGTGTGTGTGTGTGTACGGTGTGTGTGTGTACGGTGTGTGTGTGAGTGTGTGTGTGTGTGTGTGTGTGTGTCAGTGCTTCCGTGTGTAGACGGGAAATTGAGGGGAAGTGTGTGCCATGGGAATTTCCCAGGCGTGTCTTTGTTTTCCCGGTTTATTTGATATGCAGTATAATTCGTTTTCCCAGTACACTGTCTTGGGGGGGTTTCTGTCGCTAGTTTCCCTCCAGGTCTTTCTGCAGTCTTTCCATGAATATGAACTATATCAGCTGTCTCTAGGTCGCTTCCTTTTGCTGTATTATATTTGAGGTGCCATATCGTATCCCTTGACCCCGGGACTTATCTTTAAAATATCAACTCGTTACACGCCTAGTGGCGTAATACCAATGTGTGTGCTCTCGCTGTCCTTGTATGTCCGTGTGTCCGCGCTCTGACCCTGGCGGTGTGCTCTTTGGTTCAGGCACGGTGGCCGAGGGCGCGCCCATCATCCCCATCTCCGCCCAGCTGAAGTACAACATCGAGGTGGTGTGCGAGTACATCGTCAAGAAGATCCCCGTGCCCATCCGAGATTTCACCTCCGAGCCCCGGCTCATCGGTCAGTAACGCAGCCACACTAGACGCCACCGCCCACGGCCGGAGCTGTGTCCGCTGCCAGGGCGTCGTCCTCCAGAACGGGGTTGAATTGTGCGTGCGTGTGTGTGTGTGTGTGTGTGTTTCAGTCATCAGATCGTTTGACGTAAACAAGCCAGGGTGTGAGGTGGACGACCTGAAGGGGGGTGTGGCTGGAGGCAGTATCCTGAAGGGCGTGTTGAAGGTAGGACTCCTCTCTCTCTACCTCTATCTCTACCTCTATCTCTCTCTTTCTCTCTCTCTCTCTCTCTACCCCACTCTCCCTCTCTCTCTCCCTCTACCTCTCCATCTCTGTCTCTCTCTCTACCCCACTCTCTCTCTCTCTCTACCTCTCTCTCTCTCTGTCTCTCTCTACCCCACTCTTCCTCTCTCTCTCTCTCTCTCTCTCTCTCTCTCTCTCTCTCTCTACTCCACTCTCTCTCTCCCCCTCTTTCTCTCTCTCTCCTTCTCTGTCTTTCCTTCTCTCTCTCCCTCTCATTCTCTCACGCGCGCCTCCTTCTTTCCCCGTCCTCCTCCCAGCTCCTTCTTCCTCTTACAGTCTCTCTCCCGCCGTCCCCCTGCAGGTGGGCCAGGAGCTGGAGGTGCGCCCGGGCATCGTGTCCAAGGACCATGAGGGGAAGCTGATGTGCAAACCCATCTTCTCCAAGATCGTCTCTCTGTTTGCCGAACACAATGACCTGCAGTATGCAGCGCCTGGAGGCCTTATTGGTAGAACCTCCCCTTGATTCATTCACATGCTATTCACATGTTCAGGGACGTTCATCTTGACGGGTTCATTCAGGGCCCTTATCTTTGTAATGTGTGACTAATATTCAGCTATTGTTACGCTCTTGAAATCATTTCCCAAAGCAAATGTCGTCATTGTGTCTAGTTTTTAGCTGAGCGGTAGCGTGCAAAGTGATTTTAAAGCCTTTGTATCTGCACCGTGAGGTCCATGTGTCTGTCAAGGCTAAAGAATGTGTCTGCGTTCTAGGTGTGGGCACAAAGATTGACCCTACACTGTGCAGAGCCGACCGAATGGTGGGCCAGGTCTTGGGCGCGGTCGGAGCGCTGCCTGAGATCTTCACCGAGCTGGAGATCTCTTACTTCCTGCTCCGAAGGCTTCTGGGGGTCCGTACGGAGGGCGACAAGAAGGCTGCCAAGGTAAAGCCCCGTGTGGGAGGAAAGAGTTTACAATCATCTGGAGGTTCACAGATGGAACAAAGGAGAAGGTGTGAATGTAGGGAGGAGGAGTTTGGGAGTGTGTGTGTGTGCGTGTGTGTGCGTGTGCGTGCGTGTGCGTGCGTGCGTGTGTGTGCGTGTCTGATAGAAAGGAGAGAGTTATAGAAAGGGTGTGAAAATCAAGAAAAAGGTGAGAGACGGCACATCATTAGCTTGGTGGATTGTAATCCACGGGAGTGACTATGGAAGCAACAACATCGTGTGTGTGTGTTTGTGTCTGTCTGCAGGTCCAGAAGCTCTCTAAAAACGAGGTGTTGATGGTGAACATTGGCTCGTTGTCCACCGGGGGGCGTGTGAGTGCCGTCAAGGCCGACCTGGCTAAGATAGTCCTGACCAACCCTGTCTGCACCGAGGTCGGGGAGAAAATCGCACTCAGTCGCCGCGTGGAGAAACATTGGCGGTGAGTGAATGGGGGCAGAGGCCTGGTGGGGTTTTTACCAATTCAGTATGTTGTGGACCACATGCAAGTGTTTTGTTAAGGGAAAAGCAATTTGAATGGACCAAGTCGAGATCAACGTTTTAGTGCGGAACTGTAGCCGTAAGAAACGATTTGTTTTGTTCACTTCACTCACACTACTTTTCTCTAATTGCTTCGGCCATCTTGTCTCTTCTCTCAGTTTGATTGGCTGGGGCCAGATCAGGAGGGGTGTGACGATCACACCCACAGTGGACGACGACTGAGACCCTTCAGGAAGTGTGTGTCCGTCGCCATGGCAATGCTCCTCTCAACTGGAAGACACACACTCTCGTTTTCATAGCTGCGCTGACGGAGAGGGAAGGGAAGGAAACCAACAACACTCGGACGCGTCTCAATGATCTCACTAGGCTCCTTCACTTCATCCTCTCCTTCCTCTGCACTATTCCGAGCAAGGTAGAGCAGCGTTCTATTGGCTTAGCCTGCCTTGCTCACTCCTGCTCCCTTTCCCAAAGCTCTGCAGAGGAAGGAGTGGAGACAAAGGAGATGAAGGAGACTATTGAGACGGCTCCATAATGGACACGCTAGGTTATTTTTGATTCTTTTTTTTTTTTTTTAGAGGAGTGTCTTTTTAAACCTTTATGGGGGCTTATTCTTCAGGGGGTGACGCATGGATCATTCCCAGTTCATCTTAAAGGGGAATGTTAGTCATATATGAAACATTTCTACTTGACGAGTGTTGTGTTATGTTGCAGCCTATGGAATAAGCCTTTCTTCTGGTTTCATCATGATGCCATAGGAAGGGAGGGAGACACAGAGGGGTCACATCGCTGTGTATGCTGTTCTATCTACAGCTTGAAGTGATATCAAATAAAATACATTTGGAAGAATATTTTGTTGGTCAATTTATTTAGTCTGCATTTTTACTGTAGCTCATTTTGTGTACTGCATATACAACTGAAGCTCTAGTTTCTTAATTAGTCATTGATGTTGCCTTGTTTTGCGTTTACTCGGCAGATGTATGCCTACTTACTGTGCTGCAAGGCGTATATTCAACTAGTTGGTTCAGTTTGTTTACCCAAGGCGTACTAATAAACTCTTCCGGGATGAGCCACCTGAGGAGCACGGGACGACCGCGTCACTCGACTGAAAGTAAACTATGCGCTTCTTTTAGATTTTGTGCACTCGAACCAATTTCTCAACAGGTAAATGCATCTTATTAAAAATTAAACAATGCTTTAAAAAACTACGTGTTTTAAATCCTAACTTACACAATTAGCTAGCTCAACAGGAAAACATTGTTCCGTGGTCTTTGAGCGTGCGGTTGCCTTGCTTACTAACAACCTAATTAACTTTTCCAGTGGCTGATCGCTACAGAGAAAAATGGAACCAATGGGTAAGATATAATAGGATAACATACAATACACAATAGATTCATTTGGTAATTATCAATTGCAATGAGTTGCTGAGAATGCATGACTCCTTCGTGGATTGGCATTACACTCCAGCTCTATAATATTATCGGTCAGTCCATTTTATGCAGTTTAATGTAAACACTCCAAAATGTGTATTTCGAATGTTTTCTTTTGTAGACCGGCATACATATCTCTGGTTACTGTTTCATGTGCATTTTGCCTTGCATCTGCTTGTGATTACAGATGGCCAACGAGGCAGGGAGACGAGTCAAAGGCGTTCACCCTTCGACCTCATCATGAACCAGATCCGCAGGAAACGTTCGGCTTCCGACAGAAAGTCTTCTATCCGATTCTTGTCCCGGATCTCGTCGGACAGCGCTTCCGACGATCGGGAGGCAGAAGACAAAGAGGAGAAAGGGGGAGTAGAGAATACAGGTGAGGGGAGGAATGTCAGCAACATAATCGCTCCAAGGCTCCATGAAGTGTGCTTGGATATTTGCCTTCACTTGCTGAAATGGGTCTTCTCTCCTGTCATAGGCCCACATGCCTTACCAATTACCAATACACACATTTTATGAAATATCTATATTCACCAGTACTTGTAGATCTAAATATAAATGTGCAGTATTGCCTGTGTCCTAGTAGGTGGTGTTGACCCTGTAGTCCCTGGAGAGGATGATAGTGGATGGGGCCGTGTGTGTACGTTTGTTCAGAGGCTGGGGAAGAAAACAGACAGCAGGAGCTTGAGCTTGGCTTACTGTGATCTAACTGCCACAGACATACTGGAGCTGGGTGAACACACACACCAATACCTACACTTTACCTCCATAGTCAAATCTTTTGCAAATGTCAAAAACTGGTTTTGTTAGTTGTGTTGTTCATATTCAACTTTTCCTCTTATTCTCAACTCTTGAAGCTACATTGCTCCAATGCCTGCCTCAGTTGGAGGAGTTGGACCTGTCCTGGAACGAGCTGATTGGAGGTTCCCTCCAGGGCTTGACCTCTCACCTCCAACACGTCGGCGGGCTCCGAACCCTTCGGCTCTGTGGCTGCAGGCTGAGTGCTGAAGATGTTTCGGCCCTGGGTGGGGGTTACAAACCTGTCTTCAACCACTTCATCTGTACACTTGGTGTCTGTGTACTTTGTATCAAGTGGTGCGTGTGTGTGTTGTAGGAGAGGCACTGGAGTGTGTTCCGCTTCTGGAGGTTCTTGATCTGTCTTGGAACGTTGGCGTTGGGGGCGGGGCTTTACAGAGCCTGTCAGGTAAATTCCAGCCAATCCTGCGAGAGCTTCACCTTCTGGCCTGTCAGCTGACTGCTGCTGACGCCGCAACCCTCGGTAACCTTTATTTCATTACGTATTTTAATCATTCATAAAAAGTTCCGAATAAGTTCCTGGGCATAATATAACTGCTTCTGGACAGGCTCATTGAGCCTTTGCATCTCGAACCAGTATTTTCCAATATGCCCTTAAACAAGTGTAGTGTTATTCCATTGTGTTGCATTGTGCACAAGAACAAATGGAAACTATGGTATTTAATCGGAAGTAGTACAGTCAGCCCCCTTCCTGTTTCATAAGCATATGATAGTAGACTGAGAACTGAGGAACTTCAATCTCCCCATCTCTTTTTCTTGTTTATCGTTGTTATTTTTTTATTTTCTCTTCTCTTTCTCTAGGGGATATAGTGAGTGGGCTTCCCAAACTGTGTGGGTTGGATGTGTCCTGTAACCCTCTCCTGTCCGAGGGCTCGGAGACAGAGGGGTGCAGGGGCATCTGGGCCCTGGCCTCCTCTCTGTCTCAAGTCACATCGCTCACCACGCTTCGCCTGCATGCCTCGGGCTTGATGCCAATGTACCTCAACACTCTGGGTTAGCGCAAAGCCACACACTGAGTTCAATAGATTCAAATGACGTCAAAACAGGTTGAAAACGTGTCTCTCAGAACTGTATTTTCGAATTATGAATGAATGAATGATGTCCAATGGCTCGCCCCCCCCCCCCCCCCCCCCCCCCCCCCCCCCCCCCCCCCCCCCTTTAAGGTGGTTCACTCTCCAGCCTCCCCGCCTTGCGTGAGTTGGACCTGTCCTGTAACAAAGGCTTGACTGGAGGACTGGCTCTTCTCACTCCTCACCTGGCTCACCTCACACACCTGGAGACCTTAGATCTGCACCTCTGCTGTCTTACACGCACGGACCTCGAAGCTCTGAGTGAGTCTTCCATTTCTATCTATGTCTAGGAGAAAGGTATTGTTGTAAAGGAGGGGTTTAAAGAGGGAGGATGTGTATGGGTGCGTGGGGGAGAGAGAGAGAGAGAGAGAGAGAGAGAGAGAGAGAGAGAGAGAGAGAGAGAGAGAGAGAGAGAGAGAGAGAGAGAGAGAGAGAGAGAGAGAGAGAGAGAGAGAGAGAGAGAGAGAGAGAGAGAGAGAGAGAGAGAGAGAGAGAGAGAGAGAGAGAGAGAGAGAGAGAGAGAGAGAGAGAGAGAGAGAGAGAGAGAGAGAGAGAGAGAGAGAGAGAGAGAGAGAGAGAGAGAGAGAGAGAGAGAGAGAGAGAGAGAGAGAGAGAGAGAGAGAGAGAGAATATGATTCATATGATTCATCACTGTTTCCTCTCCGTTCTGCATGCAAACGCTGTGCCAACCTGTCAGTCTTTCTCTGTGTCCAGTCCAGGTGCTTCCTTCTCTACCGGAGCTGACGGAGCTGAATGTGTCGTCCAATAAGGAGGCTGGGAGCGTTGTCCACGACTTAGTCTCCGCCCTGCCGCTCTTACAGATGAGACGCCTCCCCCTCAATGGCTGCAGCTTGAATCAGGAGTCATACACTGCTCTCGGTAACTCAACCCTCATGCTCTGGCAATTTCTCATAAATGTCCTCAACCCTCTTCAATGGAAATACGGAAAACCCATACAAGTTATATTTTATATATATACAAGTTATATTTTTTAATAAACACACTTAACTTTGTTATTGGGTGTGTTTGTGTTGTGTGTCTGAAAGCCTTGGCCGTGCCCCATCTACTGAGTGTGGATGTGTCCTGGAGTAAGGTGGTGGGGGGCCGCCTGGCCCTGCTATTGGACGCTTTGCAGCCGTCCGTCACCCAGGAGCTCCGCCTTAGCAGCTGTCAGCTCACAACTGAGGACTTTCATCACCTAGGTAACACACTCTCTTTAACCCTTTCATGACACGCGCGGTAACCCTAACCCTAAATATCTCTCTTCTGCACACACTTCCTCATATTATTTTATGAAGTATTGATGCGATAGTAAATCTATACCCGCCCTCTTTAGCTGCAGTGTGTAGGCGGGGCTGTCTGTCCTCTCTGCGTGTGCTGGACCTGTCGTACAATGGAGAGGTGGGGGGGGAGGGCTTGGTCGAGTTGTTTGGAGCCGGTGGACTGGGGTCCCTGGAAGACCTCGACCTTAGCTTACGACCCCTCACCTCCAGGCCCGCCGCGCCCTGGCTGCCCGCCCTGCTCTCTGCCCTGCCCCAGCTGCTGGCCTTGACGCATGTGGGCATGCAGCGATGGACCCTGGTCGCCCAGGAGAAGGACCAGCTCAACTACGCCCTCGGGAAGAGAAGCGTAGTGTTGGAGTGTGACACCACCACCACTACAGTGGAGTCCTCACCCCATCAGGAGGGCCCAGAAGAGGCCCATTCTGAGGAGTAGGCTATCTAAAAATGTGGATGATGTAATACTGAAGGGATGGAGGTGTTTTGAAATTGTACAGTTGACATGATGGTCTCTAACATTTGAACACTTTGCCACGATGACTTTCACTCACTCAAAACAATGTTTGCACAAAATATAAATGTTTATACTATTCACATTGTCAATGGCTTTTTACGTCAAGTTAGATTTATAATTGAAATGAGCACTCACATACTAATGGTATGTATACTTATAATGTATTTGTTTTAGTGTTATTTTAGTGGAGTCACTTCTGAATCACTGTTCATGAATGTTCTTTTTTTCAACCACAAATACAAATTTCCATCAATGAAGTTCTTCGCCCCAGGCTGCACCTTTATTCTGGTCGTACTCCTTGTCTTTCTCCTCCCTGTATTTCCTACAGTAGTTCTTTGAATGGGCTCATCCCCTCTCTGACCTCTGACCGCCTGCGCTTTGCCTGGCTGGAAACACACTGTATGTTCACCCCAACACACTGTTTTCAGGGCTACAATGTACACAGACTTAAGCTAATAGTATTTGATCTACTGTGTGTATCGGATCTGGGGCGATACGTATTTTCCTTGCTAACGTTAAACATGGAAGGTTAAAATAAATTTAAAAAAGGCAACTCTTTGGCACTGAAGTTCCTCTTTTAATATTTTTTAAATACATATCATTCAATCAATGTTACATTACAAACGTCTGCTTTTGTACCGTTAACGCCTCAGCAGGCAAGGCCTGTTCTAAACGTGTAGGATTAGGATGGGGCGGGGTCAGAGGGTGAGAGAGCGGGGTCAGAGGGTGAGAGAGCGGGTCTGTTAGGACAGGGCCAGGGGCTGTGAAGCAGGCGGGCCCTCTGGTGCTGTCGGGTCTAGAGCGGCGCTGGGGCTGGCGTTAGGAGCAGCTGGGGCACTCAGAGCCAGGGCAGCGTTGGAGGCCGGGTCCCAGTCACGTCCTTGGCAGGGAGTCCAGTAGTAGTGCCTTCTCAGGCCGTGGAAGGCCTCGGCCAGAAACACTTGCCCGTCCACCTCGTAAACACTCACGTCTGAATGCTCTGGGGTCAGGCGGCCGCTGGCTAGCAGCTCGCTGAAAGCCTGAAGGGAGAGAAAGAAAGATGGGGAGATTGTCAATGCTCTTAAGATGTTTTATTTTTTATGTAGGTAAAACCTAAGTAGGTTTGGGTCGGAATATAGATGTGTGTAAGCTTAAAGATATGATCTAAATGACAACAGAGCTTTGAGTGTAACTTACCTTGTAGACCGTCTCGTCCAGGCGGTTTCCCCAGATGTAGATGTGTGTGAGTGTGCTGTTAGCCTTCATGGCCGTCGCCAAGGCAACCAGACCCAGCTTACCTATGTTGTTGCTGGGGATGGACAGTCTGAGATGGAGATAGTTATTAGAGACATTAGATAGTTATTTAACATTTGTGCAAAAACGATATCAATTTAATAATACAGACAAACTTTTTGTATGATTTTGTTCATCATAATCGTGCCTTTAAAGCACAATATATGTTTTTTTTTCTCCAATTGAATAAACAATGTTTAAGAATGAATAGGTTTGTGTTTAGGTAAGAGGCTGTGTGTGTGTGTGTGTGTGTGTGTGTGTGTCTGTCTTACGCTTTCAGACTGCAGGTCGGCAGGGCAACAGCCTCACTGAGGTAAAGGGCTCCGTCATCTTCGATCCTATTGAACGACAGATCCAGGATCTCCAAGGTTCCGTTGTGCTTAAGGACCTTAGCGAGACACTGGGCCCCATCTCGAGTCACATGATTACTAAAGAGCAAAATAGTTTGTGTGTCACAGTGTGTGAGAGAATAAAGGGTGGGGAATTAGTGTGTGTGTGTACGAAGTATATGTGTACATGCAGTAAGCTATGGAGGATGAACTGTTGTGTGTGTGTGTGTGAGTGTGTGTACAAGTGCACATGCAGTAAGCTATGCAATAAACTGGTGTGTGGGTGTGTGTGTTACCAGCGCAGGTCCAGGTAGCGTAGACTGTAGTTGGTCTGCAGCGCCTCAGTCAGTCTCTCCAGTCCAGTGTCGGTCATGCCCATCTTGCCAAGGTGGAGCTCCCTCAGGCTATGGTTCACCACCAGCATGCGAGATATGTGGATTATCGTCTCCTCCTGGGACAACGACGGAATGTAACGCGGGGCAGTAAGGTCCATCAATCGACAGAGGTTTGGGTTGATATGTTTTTGATCACTTGATATTACACATTTCTAATGTGTGTGTGTGTGCACCTGCAGGCTGAAGAGCAGTGGTCTGCTGAGGTTGATTGAGCAAAGACTCCGGTTGCTGGCCAACACAATGGCAAATGCAATCACACTCTGGGTAGTCTTTGAAAACAGAAAAATCCACCTTTGAATCTCATCTGTGTTTGTGGGACCTAAGTCCCCAGCTCAAGAATAATTGAACATAGTGCGTATGGTTTTGTTACTAGATCACAGTCGGCCAAGTCAAGCTCCTGCAGCGTATTGTTGACTTGCAGCATACTGGCAAAGTGCATGGCCCCCTTGTTGCCTATTTTGTTACCCGTCAGACGCAAGGAAAGCAGGACATTGTTGTGCTGGAGGGATCCAATAAGAGAAAGAGAGGGAAGTTATGGATGCGAGAGCGGAATGAAAGAAAAACAAAAAAAATCATGTTATCCTTCATGTTGTTCTCATTTATAATTTCTGAAGTGAAAACTGTTTCCTGTACTAACATGGAGACTCTTGGCCAGCACTTCAGCTCCGGCAGACTCGATGTCATTGCACATAAGGTCCAGAGTGCGCAGGGTAGAATTCTTCTGTTTAAAACAAGACGACTACTTACATAATGAGACAGACAGCACGACGGATAAAGCACCTTGCAAGCAGAGGAAGGGTTGCACGTGGACGCTGGGTTTACTGACTCGAACGATTTTCTTTTTTTTCCAGCAATTCTATATCAATCGTTACTTACCAAAACACCAGTCATGCTGGTCCTAAGCGTTAGTGTGGGTGTGAGCCTACCTGTATGATGGCGCAAAGGTGTCCCGCCCCTTTATCTGTGATGCTGTTGTACCTGACATCCAGACCTGTCAATCAAGAAAATATTCTGGCATAGGCTAAACAGGACCAGTTGACCAAATACTAGTACTAGCTACTATTCCTGCGGCCATTTGCAGATACTGTGTTAGCGAGCTACCTGTGAAAGACCAATTTTGTTGCAGAGCTTTACAAAGACTTCGTACATCGTTGTCGGTCAGCTTTTGCACCTTTCTCAGCCGGTCGTTTCCCGTCAGTTTCAAGGTGACATTTCTTAAAAAACAAAAAAAGTTGAATTGTGACCCTACCCTGCCAGATACTATTACTAGTAGTAGTACTAGTAGTAGTACAGCGGTCGGACAGAAATGATGTGTCAGTCGTGCGCCAATGCTGTAAATTACTGAGCACTACTAGTACCACCGTTAAATGTGCCTTTCTGTAGAGCTGAAAAACTTACCCGGTTGTCAAGGTGTGTTGCAAAACCTCTAAAATATATGTATTTACATTCAAATTTAATTCTTTACAGGAAGTACAGTAATCATTTGAAATAGAGCTGCTACACATGGCGAGAGTCTGCAGATAATTGCTACTTAAAACTATTGACAGGTTTGAGTTACCATGACTACAGGCGCGTACACTGCGTCACGGGAGCGCGCCAACAATAATCGAAATAAGACGAGATTTGTATTCTGCAAGAAACAAATATACATCAATATATCAATGTCAAAATATCAGTAAAACTAGTTTAATAAACAATTCTCTGAGGGCTCAAAATATATTCTTTCACAGAATAGCCCATTTATTGTGTTCTCCTTGCAGGTTTAAATTTCAAACACAATACAATCAAAAACGATACTCGCACAGATTTAAGAAAACACAACCAACTATACATAACATTTTTTGTCTACGAATAAATTAGACTCAATCAACCAATGGCCATTTGTAAATGCTCAATGATACAAACTTTTTAAACTTTTCATAAGTCACACAGGTTTTTACTAACACTACTATGTATTATTTTTGCTTGCAGCCCCAGAAAACAGTGGCCAGAGTTGAATAGAGAACATGCGCCCTGGCGGATCCCCAGTCTTTCTGGTGTCTTAAGTACAATCTGGAGGCTCAGGCCTCTGGCCCCCCCGTGTCCACTGTCCTGATAATGACAATCTGTGACGTGTTGTCAGAGGCCGTTCTCACAGCCAGCTGCTCCACCAGAGCTTGCAGAGCTTGGGAGCTGATCCCCGACTCTGGCCTAGGAGGCTCCGGATTGTCATGGGCAACGGGGGCGATGTCCGAGGTGGTGCATTTAGGGTTAAGGGTCATGGGGTCAGGATTATGAGGCTGCAGTTCAGAGGTGGATGTCGGGCTGGCGACTAGTACCTGCTGGGTCAAGGGTCTTTTGATTGGGACAAATGTCACCGAAATTGGTCGAGCTGGAATGACTGCAAACAGACACAAAATGACATCGACATTGCAAAAGAATACATTAGAAGAGATATTAGAAGTTCGTGAAAAAAAAGTGTTGTTATGAACCAATTGACAAATAGAAATGTAAAAAGGGAATTTACAGCAGATTCTTGTAAAGCAACGCACAGACACATTTAAACAATGCACGCGCACACACACACACACACACACACACACACACACACACACACACACACACACACACACACACACACACACAGTAACTTACCAGCCCGCGCTCTTTCCTTGTGTTTTCTGAGCTCATCTGAGTGAGCTTTCTCCTGGTGGTTGATCATGGTCCTAACAGTTGTAAACATTTTACCACAAAACAAGCACTTCACACCTGGGTTCCCATCTGCAGAAGAAAATGATACCCCATTACCACATAATAACCGCAAAAAATAGCAATGAACATTCTGGAACAATCAAATCCATCAACAACAGTGGTAACAAAGAATTAAAATCATGCGATCTGACAGATTGTTTTCTCAATAGGTTTTGTGTTTAACATCACCTTTACCTCAGAACCCCTGCACTAGTTTGAATCTATTCTAAAAATAATACATACAAAAAATAATACACCCTACCTAGAGATACGTGTTCTTTGTACAATACAGGACGTGTAAATGTTTGGAGACATTTGTTCATGGAGTGGATGGTTCCTTGCTAGTCACAGTCTTAGTACTTGTGTAAATTGGGTGTTGTGACCTGGGAGCACACTCACCAGCATGTATGTTCCGCATGTGTCTCTTCTTATCTGCCAATGACACAAAGGCCTGCTCACAACCAGGGTGGGTACACTTGTACGGCTGTTCACCTGAAACACACGCGCGCACGCGCGCACACACACACACACACACACACACACACACACAGTCAATTAATCCACGTGTACACACACAGTCAACAGATCCAGTTACAAAGAATTTCAATTCCTGTATGCTCAAGGAGCAATGCCCTAGTTTACTATTGTAAAATGGAGGCCAGTGTGTGTATGAGACTTACCTGTATGTTTGCGTCTGTGTATGATGAGCGATGAGGAGACAGAGAAGGCCATGCCACAGGTGTCACACTGGTACGGCTTCTCTCCCGTGTGTCTTCGCATGTGATACTTTAACGTGCTGCTCTGGGCAAACGATTCTGCACACACGTCACATTTATAAGGCTTCTCGCCTTTGTGTAGTCTGAAAACGAAGAAAGGAATTCACAAATAGCAACATTCACCACATTCACACTTATTGGCAGACCGAATGCATGTGTCACACACACACACACACACACACACACACACACACACAGATAAGACAGACTAACACCCTGACACCCATCCAGGCGTACCTCAGGTGGGTTTTGTAGTTGGAAGACGTGGGGAATCGGAGACCGCACTGAGCACAGGCAAAAGGCTTCTCCTCGCCGTGGTACATTCGACAGTGGGACACAAGCTGGCACTTCTGGGCAAAACTCTTGTCACATTGCTTGCACACAAACGGCTTCTCCCCTGCAACCAAGAACAAAAAGAGAGAGCGTGAAAGAAAAGAAGGGTCTTTACGTGTGGTTGATGACCGTTTGCTGCCTCTGCCCGGGGCGCCACACCACTCCCCGTGCCTCACCTGTGTGCACGCGCAGGTGGGTCTTCAGCTGGCCCGTCTGCCTGAACGTCTTGGAGCAGAACATGCATTTGTACGGCCTCACTCCCTCGTGGATCTTCATGTGCCTCCGCAGGCTGCTGACCTCGGAAAACTGCACGCTGCACAGGCTGCACGTCGGCCGCTTCCTCTCCGCCTTCTCGCTGGCCTCGCCCTTGCCGTGGCTCGAGCAGTTCTCCTTCAGGCGCCCGGCCTTCCCGCCTCGCCCCCGGCCTCGGCGACTGCTTCGGCGGGCTTTCTTGGCCGGCGCGTCCTGCGAGGACGGACTCCCGCCAGGCGAGGCGTCTCCTTCCTCTTTAACGGGCCGGCCAGGCTCCTGGCGGGACAGCCCCTTGGCCTTCAGACCCCTCCCTCGGCCCCGCCCCCTTCCTCGGCCCCGCCCCCTCCCCCTGGGAGAAGCGGGGAGGATCACGTTGTCGTCGTCGTCGTCGTCGTCGTCAGCGGTTGTGCTGGGCGTGGCCGGGTCGCCGGGCGGGCTCGTGGGTTTCCGGCCCTTCTTCCGCCCCTCGTTCGAAGGGGACGGAGTGCTGTGATTGGACGGGCTGTAATCCGGATCCACCGCCTCCTCTATGATCTGTTCCTCTTCCTCCTCCATTTCTTCCTCCTTCCTACCTCGCCCTCGCCCTCTCCCCCTACCTCTCCCTCTCCCTCTCCCCCTACCTCGCCCTCTCCCCCTACCTCTCCCCATGCTAGCCTGGATGTGGGGTGAGGCTGTGGCCGGCTCACTAGGGGCGCCCTTGGGTTTCCGGCCTCGCTTCTTCCCCTGTGAAGGCGGAGTGCTGGAAATATACGCGGTGTGATCTTCATTAGTAGTGACCTCCTTCTCAATCGCTCCGGCTGTGTTTTCATCTGTCATATTCAGCCCCTCCTCCCCCTTATTGTCCATTGTGGATGCGATGGAGAGGAGAGAAGACTCCGCAGCGGTTTCAGGATCAACAGGGAAAGCAGGGCTGGAAGGAGATAGAGGGCTTGTAAAAGCCAAAGGGGAAGACTCCTCTTGTCCTAGGTGTTTGTCTAGGTAATCCTTTGCCTCGGGCATTCCCAGGAAAACGGCTGCTTTACACACGGCGGCCAACCCTTGACTGTCGACTCTCATCTCTCCTGAATAAACAAACTCCAGTAGCAACTCCAGTGCCTCCTGACCAACTTCTTCAGGGTCCAAGGACGTGATCTCTTGACCTTTCTGAGCCTGGGAGGAGAAATAATGGCTGAACGCCGCCAAAACGTTGCGATGTGCTCGGAACTGGGCATCTTTAATGGCGATGGTGATGTCGCACAGGACATCGGCTTTCTGCTGCAGTTGCAAACGCTCCAGGAGGAGCTCGCCATGAGCCCTCTGCTTGGCTTTACTTGGTGCCATTGTCTTGGTCCTGTCAAATAAATACAGACAGCCAACTAAGGCGTCTTCTTAAAACAGAACATTCAAAAACAATGGCAATCACGATTTGCATGAATATGGAAGTACTGTTATAGAAAATGTGATTATTTAATTCCATTCTACAGAGAAGATCTGAGTGTTGAGTGTATGCCTCTCCAGGTACAGTATACACTTTTGTCTCAAACTTACCTTTTATATTTCAGAAAATCGAAGGACTGGGTTGAATTTAAAAATAAATTAAACTATTAATAAATCATCATCCTATTATGCATTTACATTACGAGTGGTATTCTTGAATACATCAGTAATGTGTTTAAAGTCATGGGAAACTAAGGTGTCAACATCGGCATCATTTCGTTCCAGTGTAGGCCTAGCTCAATGCACGAAAATAAAAGTTCCGCTTCTTCGCAAGGCCCCAGTATTGTAATCCTTCTCACATTTGCATTGGATATTTGACAAACAAAATATCAAACTATTGATTATATTATTACATATTCGAATTGGTTATAATAAAAAATAAGGTAGCAACATTCTCTTATTTAAATACAAAAGCTCAGAAATCGTTAATGAATGCGCGCAAAAACATTGTGCTCTTATTTCGAAAACGTTGACGACAATGAGTCCTATCTTTGCTGTGTTGATATGCTACAAATTAGAGATAATCTCGGGTGATACACCAATTAACCTCTGCTCGAGACACAAGATATGATTGCGAATATTTCCAAAAATTGTCCTGGAAAGTCGCTAAACCGCAATAAAAAAGTACCTTTCAATCCTTCTCCTGCTAGTCAGCCATGCTCTTGTGACGTCATTGTGTCAATCTCGCGTTGCATTGTTTTAAAGAGATACACTTTATTTTTTTAAGAGAAAAATGCAACGTGTGCCGAGACATTTCAGCCAAAAGATACAACACATTTTAAGTTTATAACATAAAAATATTGTACACTTGAATTATAATAATCATGAAATGGAAATATTGTACACTTTTACATTACTATACAATAAATACACTCAACAATAACAAACATTTGTCCATAGAAAACAAGATATTATTTATTTAAATCTAATTTAACATTGCAATCCACATTTTCTTCCACAAATATAATGTAATATGAGTAAAACGTTATTACAGGGGGCAACAAGGGCAATATTATGAAATGTAATTAATATGAACGATGGTTTGAACGTTTAAATAGTGAAGAATAGGAAAACACTGGGCGAGAAGAAAAATGTAAAACCGACCATTGATAACAAAGGTATGACACCAGACAGGCTGGAAAGGGCACATTGGGGGACGAAGGCCTTGGTTGGATGGACAGAGTTTATTTTATTTGTTTCAATGTAAATTACAGAAGGGAGGCCAGGCGGTGCTAGATGGGAGGCACTCCTACGTGATGCACATCGCAGTAGGGCTGCACCAGGAAGCGGGCGGTGTTCAGCAGGGCGTCTCGGCAGCTGTACCCAGCCTGGTGGTAGCAGGCCGGCACAGTGGAGGCCAGCAGGCCCAGAGGGATCAAGAAGCCCAGCGTGAGGGCTCCTGCTGCCTGGGCTCCTTTCAACAGGCCCAGAGCCGGCTGACGCCACCAGCTAAATGGCCCACAAACACACACACAAAGGACATTTAGCTCAATAAAGATATTACGCTTCCACACAAATAAATGACCTACTGTATGATGTAGTTCGATATTTCTCTAATAAACAAAAATGCCTAGGGGGACTGGGAGACAAGGCTGAAGTAGTAGATGAACTAAGGATGGATTAGATGACCATTCTTGTCTTTTAGCAGGGGACTGATCTCTGTAACGCTGCGAAAGCTTTGGAGCACCTTGTGGCCTGATCCTGGACTGTTTGGGCAGACGCAACCTTCTCTAGCCCGTCTTCTCCCGGCACCTGAACGCCCTCTCCATCTTCTCTCTTCCTCTCCTCCTCGTCGGAAGAATCACTCTACGAGATTGATCACATCTCTTAATAATCAATAATCGTCAATAATTCACTTTCTCAACCTGATCCCATTAAATGGAGGATGTACTAGAGACAGGGCGCAAAACAAATCTTCTCTCTACTGACTTCTGCTGGATAATTATGGCACTACCAGAAGAATATATCCCCCAAAAGGAAAATTGGACATACACAACTTTTCCCTCAAAGATGTGTGAGCAGACGTTTTGACCTACCATGGTGGAAGGCAGGAGATGGAGTTCCTCTGCCAGAGACACCGGGTGTGGGGAGGCAGGGGTCCGTAGAGGTCCATCTCCAGCCATAGCAAACCCCCCGCCAGAGCTATCAGAGCACATGGGCATGGAACAGAGGGAAAGAGGAAACAGGAAATTACGTTTACTTCAAAGAGACGCTTCAGTGATGTACTGTATGTTGATGGCCTTTTAAAGTTGAATGAAAGCTTACAAAATAACAATTATGTTATATAACAATAAATAACAATATAATAATAAATAGCAATATAATAATAAATAGATATGAATAAATAGCAATATAATAATAAATAGCAATATAATAAGTAGCAATATAATAAATAGATAATAATAAATAGCAATATAATAATAAATAGATAATAATAAATAGCTTACAATTGCTCCTCTTCCAACAGACTCTCAAGGTCTTTAATCCTGTTCTTCTGATCCTGAAAAATAATAAAAGGTGGCAAAAAAAGTTTAAATAGAAGACATTCTGAGAAGGAGACAAATGTACAAATGTACATTGTTTTACACGGTAAATAATTGAATCTGTGTTTAGGAAGATTTATCATGATATTGATACATTGGCATTACGATATTTAAACACACTGACGCACGCGCTATAGCGTTAAGTTAGGGTTAGGGTTAGGCACTATACCGTTAAGTTAGGGTTAGGGTTAGGCACTATACCGTTAAGTTAGGGTTAGGGTTAGGCACTATACCGTTAAGTTAGGGTTAGGGTTAGGCACTATACCGTTAAGTTAGGGTTAGGGTTAGGCACTATACCGTTAAGTTAGGGTTAGGCATGGTACCGTTAAGTTAGGGTTAGGGTTAGGCACTGTACCGTTAAGTTAGGGTTAGGGTTAGGCACTATACCGTTAAGTTAGGGTTAGGGTTAGGCACTATACCGTTAAGTTAGGGTTAGGGTTAGGCACTATACCGTTAAGTTAGGGTTAGGGTTAGGCACTGTACCGTTAAGTTAGGGTTAGGGTTAGGCACTATACCGTTAAGTTAGGGTTAGGGTTAGGCACTATACCGTTAAGTTAGGGTTAGGGTTAGGCACTATACCGTTAAGTTAGGGTTAGGGTTAGGCACTGTACCGTTAAGTTAGCTGAATACTCAGACATGGACTGTTCCAACTGCTCCAGCTGCCAGTTTTTCTGTTGAAAATAAAGCACCGTTAAAGAGCAGCAAACACACAACTGCTTAACACATCATATCCGTTCATGTGGAGACGATAATATAGGTTATGTCCCAAAGTCTGTGTTCACAATGTTGCAACGTAGTGAGATTCACCTCCTGAATGGTGTTCTCCTTCTGGTTGAGACTGAGTCTGGTCTCCTCCAAGTGGTGCTGATTAAAAAGCAAACACACCCGCCCAATGCTTATCACAAAACCCTTTTTTAAACATCACTTCAATTATAATTATTTTTTGCTCTTATGATGCGATATAGTCTTAACATAAACATGATACATTTCCTAAAACTACTGTTCAAGTTCAAGTTCAAGAGTTTATTTGCCATGTGCAACAAGTACAAGTACCAGTACATTGGAATTCTTAGGTATTCTGTGGGTTCCAACCAGATTGTGTGTGTGTATGTTGGTATGGTGTTCATAGGGATAGGTTTGCTACCTGAAGGGATTGCAGAGTGCTGCTGAGCTTGCCCATCCTGTCTTTGTCCTTTGACTTCTCCGACGTGAGGAAGGACACCTGAGAGACAAGCAGAGACAGATGAGTGTCAGAGGACAGAATCACTGAAGTCAGGGCAACCTCTCAGGACAGACAGAGTACTTGCATTGACAATTCAAACTCGGTCTGCAGCATATATAGCATATGCGTATAGCGTATATGGACTGCTTTGGTCCAACTGAACGGTCAATTCGGCTATGATCACAAAGTTCGCTAAAATACGCCGATTTTTTATGCAGGCAGATTAAAAGCGGGTTCTTTAATCGGAGCCAAAGTCACTGGCCAGTACAAGGACAGAATATTCTTCCCCAGTTTCTACTACATTTTACATGAATATGTCTGTAGACTACATATCTGTGTGACACTTTTGTATGAAGACGTACTATGGAACCAGCACAATCAGGGACAGAGCCACGTACCTCACCGTTGAAGGTCTCGTTTTGCTCCACTAAGACCTTGTTCTCCTTATCCTGCACAGCAATCCAGGGGGAAATAGTCTTATTGGATCACATTTGACATTCCCACAATTCCAATTCGGCTGAATCAATAGTACAATTGATTGATTTACATCCGAGTATACATCAGGTAATTCTTTACAATGGCATGTATGTTTTAAACGTGCCATTTTCAATTTGAGTGTAAGTTTTTGTTGTTTTCCGAAGGAGGAGCAAGCCACCCACCAGGACTCTGATCTGGTTCTTCAGGTCGCTGATGATGCTCTCCTTCTCAGCCAGAAGGTTCCTGCAGTCCAGCAGCTCAGTGGTCAGCTGCTCCGCATCATCGATAGACTCCTTCAGGCTGGACGCCAACAAACAAGCAGAGAAAGGACGCACACAATAATGTAGGGAGTCTGATGACGGGATGGACCGAGAGGGGGATGTGAGTAAGGGCGGAAGAGGGGTAAGAGAGGGGTCAAAGAGGAGAGGGAGAGACGGAAGGTACCGCTTCACTTGGTTGGAGAGCGCCGTTTTCTCAGTGCGCAGCACGGCGTTGTCATCGCCTGTGAGTTCCACAGAGTGCTGAAGCTCAGCATTGATCTTCTTCAGCCTGCTCTGGGACTGCTCCAGGTCAGTGAGTCTGTCATGGACCTCCTCAAGAGTCCTCAAAACACAAGTACATACATGGTAAGCCAGAGAGGACCCCAGCTCTTCTATATCATTTTCAAGGGTATATCTATACTATACCTAACATTAGATAGCCTGTAGTAAGTTCAATAGTAGAGCCGTATAAAGCGTATACACTGTGTATCAACATATGACCCTAAATAATGTAGACAGACATGACATGGCCAGTAAGCTCTACCCACTCACATTTGAGGAGAGGTTGTCCTGTCTTCTGAGACATACATCCGGGAAGGCTCCTCCATTGGCATAGCTGATTTACAGGAATACACTTCTTCGTGAAACATTATTCTGGGCACTGGGGATGCTAGAGTGCACCTATCGAAACTGCAAATCAATTATTGGTAGCTAGCTAACGAAAACATGTTTCTACACAGTTTAACGTTAGCCATCTAATGCCTGGTTGGGAATGGACTAACATCTTCAATGACTAACCTTGTGAGACCTCATCCTCCATGACATTCCATGAGTATGACGTGAGGCGTTATTACATCACGATGGAGATTTCAACTCAGCACCTGGGGGCAAAATCTGTTATTATTGTATTCTCTAGATTACCTGTCACTTTGTTTGTGTCACAATGACAGGGCCCCCAAGCTTCACGCCAGTCAGTTACTAACTTAGATCCTTATTAATGTGATTTTGAGTCATTAAAAGAACTTTAAAAGAAATGTTTTGGCTTCCGAGTCTATTGTACTATTACTCAATTACAATAAAGTGACTAACGAGGCTAATTCTTCCTAGCTCGTTAGCTACAGCTAGCTAAATATGTTTGCATTTTGCTGCCACTTCAAGGTCAGCCCGTTTGTTTATGCCCCTTTAAACAGTTTGTCTCTTCTTAGTAATTGCTGGTATAGGTCACCCGACAGCTGAAATGTGAAAACAAATCATACAAATAATTTACTAATGTACCAAAAACATATCGTCATTAATAAAAAGTTGAAGTCAGCAAATATTTGGTCACCTGGGAGGCTAGCGTGCTAACGTGACGTTGTTAAATTTCGCGCGGCTGATTACTTTAGTTACGCCCACCCATCACAGTTCACCCAACACACAGCCACTGTTCACCGTGACAGGCTTACGTAACAAGTGTCAAGTCGACATTTTGCTGTTCAAACATGCTTGTGACTTGGTAAATCCTCGGTCCAACAGTTGCAAAAAATATTGGAAAACATGCTTACTGCTTAGATTTAATCTTTTGGTTGTAACTATTTGACTGTAAAGTATTTACTAGAATTTTCGAGAGTTTGTTATCTGTTATCGCCATCAAAGTTCCTTTCAAATTGGTCCAAACATGAAGTCTTGTCAGGTGCAGTTTTCTATATTTAGTATCAAAAAGTGTGTGTTTGTCTTTTTGTTTGTTTGCTGTCTTTTTTTAACGGAAATGTGTGTTCTCTGCAGGTCCTTTGGGTTCTGATGGCAGCTTCCACTGCAAGCTCTCAGTCTTTCCATCTCGGAAGATGCCCCTCTCCGTCCGTACAAAACGACTTTAACATTACCAAGGTATTATCATGACTTCAGGGTTCGCCATTTCATTCCCCTCAAACCGATAAATCAGGTCGATGATGGGGGACAAGTTTTACTTTTTTCTTCTTCATATGCCTGTAAGCTACATCCTGTACCGTTTCCAATCCCTTAACATTATGCTCTTAAGCAAGAGGACATTTCAGTGACATATCCATCTTTCCACCAGTATCTGGGCACATGGTATGAGATTCAGAAGCTTCCAGCGGTGTTTGAGAGAGGAATATGCAACCAGGCCACGTATTCACCTCTCAGTGATGGAACTGTTCTCGTCCGCAATGCAGAGCTCTTGTGAGTCTGGTAACGGCAGACATGCACACTCAGACACACACACACACACACACACACACACACACACACACACACACACACACATTAATGTATGTACATCCATGCTACAATGACTGATTTATTTGAAATTGATACATGAATGCATCATTGCTGCATAGCCACACTCACACTTATTGGCATACTGCATACATAAATCATGTGTGTGTATACACACACACACACACACACACACACACACTGACTTAAATTAACCATGCAAGCCTCTCCATAGATCTAATGGCCAGTTGAATTCCATTGAGGCTGTGGCCAAAGTCAGAGAAGCATCCCAACCTGCCATTCTGGACGTCACGTTTTTTACAGGTGAGTCTCTCATCTCCCTCTGTTCTGCTGGTGGCCCCATTCACACGATGGCCTTCTCCACTCCACAATGGTTAGTGATGTGCTAGCAGATACTTTAATCTAATAATATACTACATTCCTTATTTGTAACTATGTGGAATATCCCCTAGCAGTGATTACACAGATGAAACATGTTTTCCATCTTAGATGGGACACCCCATCCATAACTAGAACAAAATACTCATGTATTCATTCATTCATTCATTGATTCGTCGGATTATGATTTTTCTCTCTGTCTGTGCAGGTGTACCTGATTCTCCATATTGGGTGCTTTCGACGGACTACCAGACTTATGCTGTGGTGTACTCCTGCTCTGACTACCTGGGTGTTTTCCATGTGGACTTTGCCTGGATCCTGGCCCGCACTCGCACGCTGGCTGATGACATCGTCGGCCGTCTCCACGACGACCTGAAGGCTGTCGGCCTGGATGTCAACCGCCTCACCGTCTCCAACCAGACTGCATGTGATGCTATGGCCTGAGAATACAAAATAATACAGGCCTCACACATACCAACCAGGATGGATGTGATGCTATGGCCTGAGAATACAAAATAATACAGGCCTCACACATACCAACCAGACTGGATGTGATGCTATGGCCTGAGAATACAAAATAATACAGGCCTCACACACCATGGTGGCCAAACACACACCCACACACACACACTCATATTTATATATCAATAACAATCATATTAAATCATTACCGCATTAAATAAGTTGTGATTTTTATTTTTATTTTTTTTACTATTACACTCTGGCTTTTGTTGGATTTTTATAGAAAGCGGATGACTAATTAGTTTCACTGGCTGTACAATGTGTTTTATTCAGACACACACTAAAACATAACAGAAGGTCTATTTTGCGTTCAAATTGATGACAAGGGTGTTTTCTCGGGGGAATTTAAGTGGCGTCCCATGATGACCATTATCCAATCACCAGCCTCACATTGTGTTTCTGAGCACATGCTGAGCCACTTACACTGCAAGACCACCCCAAGCACACACACTGTTTGTTTTCCCAGGACAGAGCGACACAGGGATTCTGCACTGATAGGCTACTGATAGGAGCCACATATTGCTGGGATTTTGTGGCACAGGTAAGACTTTTTTTTATAGACTTCATGATTGAATGTATACTGTATATCTAATGAGCTCAGGAAGTTCAGCCTTAGGGGTACAGCTTAAGCCTTAAGGCATCCAACACGCTCATTGGTCATTGGCACCACGACAACAATAACCAAGGTTACGTGGCACTGGTGTGTAAAGAGGTGTAACACAGACCGTGGTCAATGGTGTTTTGAATGTTATCCATTGAGGGGATTAGATATGTCAGCTATTGTTCCTGGAACGGACCTGTATGTTGCAACAATAACTTGCGAGGAGGGACTTCCCCAATCAAAACAAACGTCAGATTTATTGAGTTAGCCGCTCATTCAGCACTATAGGGATGCACTCATGATATAGCGGGGTATTTGATGTACATATGTGCTTAATGTTTCAGTTGTCTGGTCGCTCCCCCCCCCCCCGATAGGAAAAATGTCTCCCGTTCTACTGCTGCTTATCCCTCTGGTCTCAGCTCAGACATATCACTGGGGTCCCTGCCCCAACCCCAGTGTCCAGCCCAAATTTGATTTCCAGCAGGTACACACACACACTCCCACAGTCTCTTGCTTGCACACCCTTATTCTTTTCCATATTTCACTCTCACATGCAGACACAAATACATGTATCATTGAAACCAGATCTACTGAATCATGATATACATGTCTTCAACCAGATCTGCTGAATCATGATATACATGTGAACCAGATCCGCTGAATCATGATATACATGTCTTAAACCAGATCTACTGAATCATGATGTGCATGTCTTATACCAGATCAACTGAGTCATGATATACATGTCTTAAACCAGATCTACTGAGTCATGATATACACTATCGTACGATCTCCCTTCTGCCCACAGTATCTGGGAAAGTGGTACGAGATTGAGAAACTTCCAGTATCAACCGCAAGGGGGAAGTGCATTGAGGCTAACTATGGTGTGAGGAGTGATGGCACTATCAAAGTGTTCAACGTTCGGACGTAGTGAGTACAACACAGTTGCAAGTCAGGGCAAAATATAATAGGCTGATCGTATAAGATATCGATGTATTATTATACGCACTAATGGGACATAAAGTTAAGTAAAATATCTATATTATTATCTTTCTCTCATAACTGTCTCTCTCTGTCTCTCTTTCTCTCACTCTCCCACTGTCAGTAAAGACAAGATAAGAACAGCAGAAGGCACAGCAGTGGTCCCGGACCCCAAGGAGCCAGCGAAGCTGGGTTTCAGCTTCTCCTACTGTGAGGTCACACTAATTACAGATGTCAAAACAGAGTTTACGACTACAAAACAAACATGTAGTCATTCAAAAATCCTCACTCTTTCTCAGAGTAAGGGCTTGCTCAGTTTCCTCCACAGTCGGCACAGATGACTGGATTATCTCGAAGTGGATGATGAAGGAGGATTCTCTGATGCCATATTGTGAGTCCGGCTTCCCATGTGTAACTCCCCCCCCCCCCCACTCTCTCTCTCTCCCTTCTCCCCTCTCTCTCTCTCCCTTCTCCCCCCTCTCTCTCTCCCTTCTCCCCCCTCTCTCTCTCCCTTCTCCCCCCTCTATCTCTCCCTTCTCCCCCCCCACTCTCTCTCCCTTCTCCCCCCTCTCTCTCTCCCTTCTCCCCCCTCTCTCTCTCCCTTCTCCCCCCCCCCCCCTCTCTCTCCATCCCAGTCACTCCGTACAGCCCCTACTGGGTGCTGAGCACTGACTATAGCAGCCATGCGGTGGTCTACTCCTGCACGGACATTCTGCGCTTGTTCCACGTCGACTACGCCTGGATCCTGGGCCGCTCGCGCTTCCTGCCTCCCAGCACCGAGGAGAAGGCCAGAGAGCTGCTACGACTGGAGAACATAGACATCTTCAAGATGGCCGTCACCGACCAGACAGGCTGCCAGGAGGACTAGTCCAAAGGATTGCTTCATGTCCAATCCAGGCCCTAATGGACATGTATACATATAGACTGTGCTCTGGGGAAACTAGTATAGCCTGAGTCTTTACTGACTTGTCTTATATTACTTTGATAAACCAAGAGAGATAAACCACTCAATTATGGAGTGTATATTTATTCTGTGTGATAGATTTGCCCTGGCCCCACTTTTGATTGAATAATGAAATAGTATAGCCATCAAATAAAATCTAAATTCATATTTCTTAGTTAGTACTTTCAGAGTATGCATTGTATTCTACATATGCATTAATCCAAACTTCTATCAATATGTTACACAAAAAAAAAATGGTTTGTGGACATTTTACATTACCAAAGGATTAGTAAAAAAATGTGTTAATACACACAGTATTTTCAGACAACATGGGATCATTATGTTAAATAAACTTTTCTTTTACAAACAAATGAGTCCTGACCATCTCTAAAAGTGGAATTTAGTTTGAACGGTTTTATTTCCCCGTGGTCGCGGTAGTTAACTATCACACACAGACAGCTACTGCCCCCATCTGGGCCTGGTGCCTATTACATGCTCCTAACCCCAGAGTACAGAGCCTTACTGTACTATAACTTGGCATGCATCTATATATATATATATAATTGTTTTTCTTTTTCAAATACACAAAACACGCATACATACATTGATGTGTGTTTGTGTGTTATGAGCAAGGCTAGACCAAGGTTTATGGTGGTGTGGGTGTTGGTTTTTACTTTGCAAGGGAGGGGATCCAGGGGCTGTTCCTCCTGTGAGTCCTAGACCCCTCACAAGCCTCTTCACCTCAAAGACCAACAGTTGTGTCAAGCTAAGTTTCTGCAAGAACAACTAACAGGTAAATACAAGAGAGAGCCAGAGAATTAGTTAGACCCGATCCTTTTAAACGGTATGATTTGTGAATAAGATATCAACATATACGATAACCTCTGTACCAGCTCTACTGTCATGTATTTATTAGCGTTTGATTTTCTTTGAATTTTGAAAGGAGTCCACATGAAGTGTCTAGTCCAATTAGGAGTGTTGCTCTTCTGTCTCATTGCCTGTACCCTAACTGGTGAGTTGGAAAAATGTTTTTCCCACATATCCCGTTTATCATGGTCCAGTAATCTGATCAGTCAGTGCTCACCAAACGATGTGCTCCGGCATACTGATCTGCTACGAAAACTTCTGTTTTCATTAAAAAAAATTGGATACAGCAATAATGATTGATTTGTTATGTTGCTCACAATCGAAAGATAATTGATGATTTATTTAAAGCACTATTTACACCAGGAGGTATGATTTACTCATAGCTTTGAAAAATCTATGTGAAATTTGCACTGGATTAATCTGTTTTTAACTTTTGCATATACAGAGAAGTATGTGTTCGCGGGATGAATTCCATCTGCTGCAGGTCTTGGGTGTCTGTGCATGCGAGTGTGTGTGTGTGTGTGTGTGTGTGTGTGTGTGTGTGTGTGTGTCTGTGACTGTGTGTGTGTGTGAGTGTGTGTGTGTGTGTGTGTGCAAACACTGTGAGCAATAATATTTGAGGAGGAAACAGACTTCCTCAGGTACCCTGTAGTCCTGTGGGAGAAGCTTAGTTTCCTCGCCTCTGAATCCCGTCTTTGTGTCTTAAAGAGCTTCGGAATGTTTGGAAATGCTAAGCCAGTCTCTTTTCCCCTCTCTCTTGCTCCTCTCAGGGGCCAGAGTCATCATTCCAGAAGGAGGTAAAGACATTCCCATTCAGATCATCAGACAAACACCGTCAGTTTCAGCTGACACTAATATAGCTGGCTAAGGAGCTCATGATGACATTACACAGCGTGATTATAGCAGAACATAGTGACTATGTCTCTCTCTCTCCAACACACACATACACACACATTTATATATGCATACCCACACACACAAACTATATATAAACATACATATACACACACACACACACACACACACACACATATATATATGCATACCCACACACACAAAGTATATTTAAACATACATATACACACACACACACACACACACACACACACACACACACATATATATATGCATAGCCACACACACAAAGTATATTTAAACATACATATACACACACACACACACACACACACACATGATGAGACACCGTGGTCCACTGTCCTTCTCTGTGTTTCCAGTCCCATACGATGAGCCTCCTGCTGTCCCCTACTGGCCGTACTCCACCTCGGACTTCTGGAACTATATCGAGTACTTCAGGTCCATTGGAGCCTACAACCACATCAACGAGCTGGCCCGTGCCTTCTACGCCCACCAGCACATTGGAGACACCCTGGGATATGAAACCGCAGAAGGATACGAACACTGAGATGGGGAGGGCAGACAAGGGAGGGAGGAACGGAGGGTGGGCGGAGAGCAGGATGATGAGGCGGGGAATCATTTAGAGGAGGCGCATTGGGTAAACACAGGAAAAACATAGGAAATTCTTCCATTATCTGCTTTTTGAACGTCTTTTGTAATAAACATATATTATTATACCTAGCTATAACCATATACATGTTATTTGTGCTGTATTTATGACTGGTGAAGCCACATATTGCTGAAAGGAGGTAGGTAGGAGGTAGAAGCAAATGTATTTAAACATTGTAATGGTGGTCCAGGGTCAGTATTATGGAAGCATTTTAAACATTATAATGGATCAGTGTATTAGTACAGAATCAACATAAGGTGCAATACTAAATAAACTGGAATAATGTTTTACAATGGTTTGTGTTGATTAATTAGCACTTATGGCTATGAAAGTGTCATGCCTGACGAAAAATAATATAACGGAACGTCTTTACTGAGGCTCATTAAGGCGTTCGAACTACGGTAATATTAACAAGGCAACACAATTGTGTTACACATTGGAGTGTTCGGCTTGCTTTGTTTAGGTTGGGCTGACACTACAGTGAGTGAGTAATTCGTCGCTGTGGCAAACTAAAGTAGGTAACATTAGCTAGGCGTAACGTCACGCAAGTAATAGGATAACTGTTGTGGTTTATTTGCAAACGTTCTGCTTCAGAAGGCATCATGAAACCTGCAGTAGACGAGATGTTTCCTGAAGGTGCTGGTCCGTATGTGGATCTCGATGAGGTTGGTGTTAGCTAATGCTAGCTAGCTAAGCTAACGTTAAAGTGGTGTTAGCATTAATTTAGCTCTACTAAGGATGGTTAGATAACTTGACTGGACTGTATCGTCATACGTTAGTACCGACATGACCATAATAAATTGGTCAGAAAGGGCGAGTTTTAATATGTTCTGTAACGTTACCTGACAAGCTGTGTTTGTTTTTGTTTTACAGGCAGGAGGCAGCAGTGGACTGCTAATGGACCTGGCAGCCAATGAAAAGGCTGTTCACTCCGATTTCTTCAACGGTAAAAAAGGAACACAATCTCCTCTGCATATGCAAAGCATCTCCAATCTCAGTCTGCAATGGTTTTGAAACTCAATTCACAAGTTTAGGCCAATTTTGAATTTCCTGGCAGATGTCTTACGTAATCTGTATTTTTACAGATACGAAAATAGGTACATAGGAAAGTGTCGAAATAAGTATATACATTCAAAATAATAGAGAATTGTGTGATAAGAAGGGTCAAAAGCCATGCCTTATCTAAATATGTATTTGTCTTAACATAACATTATAAGTATCCCCACTCCTGAATCCGATGTTTGGTTGCATCACCTTGTCTTTTAAGGTGTACTTTTCTGGACACATTTCCTTCCTTACAAAGTGTTTGCTATGACAACAGGGCCATCTCTACAAATTAGGTTGAACTCAAACATGTTGTTAGACTGTAAACCTCAGTCTACATAATAACGCACATACTATACTGGCACAGGTACACACACACACACACACACACGAAAACACACAAACTTGCATAGTTAAACAAAACCCTTAAGATAATCTGTTTTCCATAACGTGGTGTTCAGGCTACAGGCTAAAAAGTTTACGGCTCAGCAGCACTCGACCTAGAAAAGAGCTGATGGTTAAAAAACGAACAGGAGGAAAAAAAGAGGTGTAGAAGCTGACGGAGTGAAGAGAGGGAGTGTGGTAAAGAGTTTATAGCTCTCGTTAGACTGAAACTCAGCGGGACACCTCGCCAGTCAGATCCTTTGAACACGTCAATACACAAGTTTAAGGGCTTAAGGTTCCCGTAACCCCCAGGTTCTTGGATCTTCAATGGGGTTCTTTGAGCAGCAGAACTCCAGACTTAATATCTTAGACAGACACAGGTGAAATAGTCCTAACGGGACGATAACAGCCGGAGTTCTGGTAATGAATTCAAACTATGGTCTCCTCCTCATGTTGTTCCATATCTCTTCCCTCCCCTCGCTTTTCCCCTCACTCTGTCCCTCACACAGACTTTGAGGACCTGTTTGATGACGACGACCTGCAGTGACGACGCCAACTGATGAACTGTGTGTGTGTGTGGCACATATGTGTGTTCACAAGCAAGTGTGTATAAATAAAAAAAGTCAATCTTACTTTGCATGTCATAATCAAGTAATTTCTGTAGCTCTTATAAATCTCCTCAACCTCTTGCTCTTCTCCTACCATGTTTGTTCAAATAAAGATGGTTTCAAAAGTAGTCAAGGTGAACCAGATGTCTGTAAATTCTGAGAATCCCATACATTCCTGTGCTGGGGAAAATTATGAGTATGGTTTTGGTGCTGTCGTGTTCGAATCTGCTCCTGGCTGGATTGCAGGTTTGGGGGCGCTGGAGAACACCTGTTAGCTGGGCATAATTACACACAAGATGAGGTGCTAACGTGACCATGAAGCGATCAAGTAAGACGGGACAGGACAGGAAAGAGGGACGTCTGAAAACCAATAAACCAGGGGGGAAAAATATTACAGGATGATAAAGTGTTTGGAGACCTGAGTGGAGACAGCAGTGATGAAGAGATTTATGACTGCTGGGGCAAGGACGAGAAAGCCAAGGGCTTGCTTTAACCATTAAGGCTTTGTGTCTAGGTATTCAATAAACAAAAGCTTTCCTTCAGAGTTTGTTTTTTGCATATGTCATACAAACTGCAAGTTGTATAGTTAGACATGTTTTGGTCATTGGCATAGCTTCATAGCAACTTCAAAAATGTGTATTTATTTATTCCAAGAAAATCTGCTGTGCTAAATGAACAGGACAATTTTCCTGCATGCCCCAGAAGATTCTCCATTGAAATGAGAGGAATACTTAAATGTATGGGTTGATTAAGAACCCATATGCAAGAATATGCAAGCATATTTTGTGTGAAATTGTTTGGGTATATGCTAGTACACCTCTGGTCTTTTTCTATCCCCTTTTGATTGGTATTGACCAACTCCTGTTGTGTAGGGTCAACACGTAGCTGTCTTTATTATGTGTGGGTTTTTGTAACTAACGTAGAAAGCCCACATGTCTGAACACAGCAAAAGTGAGGAGGAAACTGTAGATTAAGAAATTCCTTATGGGTAGACCAGCTGTCACTGGTAGACTGTGTGTGTGTGTGTGTGTGTGTGTGTGTGTGTGTTCTCCTATGTTAAAACAAGGGCTGAGGTTTTTGCCTTCCAAGAGGTTTCAGAACTGCTTATGTGGCAGCTAAGAACTCTGCCCCTTTATTATTTCCTTTTTCCTTTTCTTGCTTTCTTTCTCTCCATTTATCCCATAAAGTAAGTAGTTCTTCAGCCATCTTGATCAGCTCTGTCAAACGTTGTCAATGGATTCAATGCCATCTTTTCTTTTTTATTTCTGCATCTCAATATGTTCTTCCTTCTATGGAGAAATATATTGTTTCGAGCTTCCTCTCTCTTTCCACTTTTCCCCCGCTCCGCCTTTCCAAACCTCCCCCCTTCTTTCTCTCTCTTCCTCTGCCTTGTAATTATGGGGGGCCTGATTGGATAGACAACTGGAAAGGCCTCAACCAATCAGGGCTGTTCTCGAAGTGGCCCTTGACCCCCTGGGGAATTGTGTGTGTGTGTGCGTGTGGATAACGAAGGGTGCGTTTAAAACCCGCTGGAGACTAACTCCAGGGCACAGTCTGCCAGTGACACCAGAGGGACAGTGTGTGTCAGGGGGTTTGATACTCACACACGCACACACACGCACGCATACGCGCTCACCCTCTGAGTCTTAGCGAGAGGAGGTGGACTAAGTCCTCTGCGTGGCGGGGTTATTCCAGACATCATCGCCCCTCCGTCGTCCACAGGTTGACTCGGTGACCCCCTGCCACAGGTAAGACCCACTCCATTGTCTTTTTCACCTCTCGTGTTGCTCCGTCCATCCCTCTCTCTCTCTGCCCAGATCGTCCCAAGTCGTCCGTCTAGTCCTCGGCTTAGCGATTGCTTTTTCGTTCTCTGTGTGTCGATGGAAAGCCCCGGACCAACCGGCCAGC
>CM030186.1:16695916-16715916 GCA_017639675.1 Aplochiton taeniatus
CGCCACCCGCTGGGCCCCCGCGGTAAAACCAAGGAGGGCTACGACTGCTACATCGGCTACGACCGGGAGTGCTCCCCGCTGAAGGCCAGTGAGCCGCGCTCGGGCGCCCACCGCCGCACGCCGTATCCCGCCGAGCCCTACGAGCCCCACCTCAACGCCGACGGGTCCCGCAACGGCGTCCTGGAGCCCTCCGACCCCCACTGCGACCCCGAGTACGACCCCAACTGCCGCCTGCGCCGCCCTGAGCCCACGGAGGAACGGGCCGCCCAACCGGAGCACCAGGCCGAGGCTGAGCAGGGCGGGCCTCACTACAGCCAGGGGGCGACAGAGAGCCAGCGTGAGCAGTACGAGGCCGAGCCCTACCAGAGTGGGCAGGAGGAGCCCTACGCCGCCTACCCACCTCACTCACAGGGCCTGCCCAGCTTCCAGGACATGTTGAGGGGCTACGGGGACCAGTTCCCCGAGCAGGACGACCACAGGGCCTACGCAGATGACTACCGCAAGAAATAAACACACGTACACAGACAGACATGAACACACGTTTATAGAAAACACACACACACACACACACACACACACACACACACACACATCTTTAGCTTAGTTTATGTGTTTGAGATTGCCAATGTGAGGACCGAGCAGATACGGGACAAATATTTGGAGAGAAAAAGATAACATTGGTCAAGAGGATGTCTGAACAAACAACACACACATTGCTATTAGTGGTAGAGCTTTGCTTAGCCGGTAGAAGGTTTTCACTTGGATACTCTCATAGCTCGTAGCTTTTGACATGTGGCTTAGATTTGGCCTTTTCGCTTTGCCTTACCACTCTTCAAGTTTCTGGAATATTTAATAAAATCAACTTCCTTTTTCTGGCAATCTCACTTTTTTAATTATGTATTATGTAAAGTTTTTTTATCCATTGTTGAATGTTCTAATAAAAGCTCTAGAAAACTTGAGTTGTGTTTTTTTTGTTGCAACGCCTAAATATAAGTGAACAGCATTCACGCATCCACTCAAACATACTCTAATAGCTGCCATGTTGTATTAGGTGTTTAAAATGACATGATTGCTAGATTAAACATTATTTCAATACAAATATAAACAACTGATTAGAGTAAAAGAAAACTCCAATCAGACGAAAGCAATCTGACTCAAGAAGCATTCCGAAACAGCAGGCCTAAGGGTGAAGCGTTACGAACACGTCAACAGAAAGGTAAATTAGCCTCCCCAAAACTTGCCAAAGCTTTACCGACACCTATAGGCCGAAATAGATATTACACCTGTCTGCACTTATAAACATAAAGTATTATTCCCGTACTTGGTCTCCGTGGTGTCAGTTATATTAGTTCCTTCACGTCAGACATTCCTATGTCAGTTACCTAACCTCTCTCACATGGATGGATAAATCAGCCCCAGGTCTAGGGTGTATTTAGGCATCAAGCGGGCTATTCATAGTTTTAAACAATAAACTAACATCTATTTCTTCCCAGGGAGCCACAGTGGGCTACGATGTTGGCTCTGTCTCGGGATTGATTTTGTAACGGTTCGTCAACCGAGTCCAGGCAAATCAAGTTTGACAGCCTGTCGGGGGTGTATGGCTCAACCCATAGCTCTGCTCGCTTCTTCTTCCGCCGAACCCCTCCCATGACCTCCACCCCCTCCATTTCGGCCTTGATCTCTCTCTGTTCCACTGAGTCCCGAGCACAAAAGACAGCGGGGCCTTTGGAGAGTGTAGACTCAACGTGATCGATCGGAGAGCACTCAGACACGCGGCCAACAGCGGTGTTGGATGGTCCAGAGAGACGCCTTTCCACTGAGCTGGGGCGGAGCGTTCACACAAAAAGAAATCACATCACAACTTTGTGGTTTCCTTTGGGTAACGATGGCTCCCTGTGCATTTGTAATCGCTTGTTTCTATTTGTTGTTTGCTCTGCAATCACAAAAACTGTTGCCGTTATTAATGCACCAAATGACATGGACTTGCGCTATTTGTCGATTCAATATAGTGGCTAATATGGCAGACAGACTTGTTTGAGATCTGAATATAAATAGAAGATAGAAGGAGGTAAACATCACCACATGGGGGGTTGGCCGACTGACTGGCATGTGAGAAGATTGATCTAACTCTCTCTCACCATCTGTCACCCCTGGACAAAAGGCTGTCCGGACACAGAGACAGAAGGCAGATCAGATAGAGGGATGATGAGAAGGAGAGAAAAGAGGGTTAGAGGAGGAGAGAAAAGGTGGAGGAGGAGAGGAGGGAGGAGAGAAAAGAGGAGGAGAGGGGGGAGGAGAGAAAAGAGGAAGAGAGGGAAGAGAGAAAAGAGGAGGCGAGGAGGGGGGAGAGGCAGGGAACAGGGCAGGTGGAGGGGGGGTTAGATTCCAGGGAACGGCTAGAGAGATGATGGAGGCCGAATTCCAGAAACAAAACATAATAAAAAAATGGGGGACACAATGACAGGGAGGGGAGAGTGACAGCAGGAAGGATCTAAAGGGACAAGCAGCGAACCGGGGTGAGAGGTCAACGCCTGTGGGCTGACAGGGAGGCAGGGCTGAACGGGGAGGAGGCGGTGACGTCAACGTCCCCCCCGTCCCCCCCCGTCCTCCGCCATCTTGGATAGCTGGTCCAGTAGACGAGTGGCTTTTGTTGCTGTGGACTCCCAGCATGCTACTGGTTAAAGCCCCTTTCAATCTAGTCCACTTGAATCTCCAGCTTTTTTTGGTTGATAATCTGCAGATACTTCAGAGTAGAAATAAACTACTAAATGGATTGCAACTATTTAAAACAGGAGAAAAAAAACGGTTTATTGGTTGGTTAATATGGCAGCCCAACATATTGCGCCTGTAGTAGCGAATGGCAATAACAGCTTGAAACTGCTGAGTAGCCTTTAAAAATATTATAGGATTGGATGTCCATGTGTTTTTGGTGTGATTGCTTATCTAGATCCCATCAGCGAAATTGAAATCAATAAATAATTTGACAACATAAACGAAGACGTTGTCAACATAACAAAAACAACAGATGGATATAAATGTTCTCCACTCACTAAAGAATAAGATGAGGATCTTGACTGATTTGACTCCTTTGTATAGTTTAGCGTAGGATCAGTTGGAATGGTCTTGGATTGAGCATGGTAAATTCATCTCAAACACTAAGAGGCAGGACACGTGCAGGAGGTGGAAAGGCTGACACGCGTGACAACCGTTCGAGAACATTATACCAACGGCCCTCGCTTCATTAAATCACACATACATATCGAGATGATTTACAAATAAAAAAGAACCTCTACACAAAGCAAGGACAACAGAAAGTCACCATGTTTCAGCCCGAGAAGCTTCCGTCCTGAGGAAACCGTTGTAACTGTTTAAACAAGAAGCGCTACTGGATCGTATTTCATACACCACATGTCATTGGTTTTGGTTTTAAAGCGTCAGGTTGAGAGAATTTTTAAGACCTACGGCGCAACATTAATTAGCTGAGAATCTTAGTCTGGATGGCATTGCTTACATCTTACATCTACCTACGGGCAAGATTATTATAGGAGTCACTGAAGCGGTATCACGTTACCACAACAATGTAACAATTGTTAAAGTCCCCCTCCCTTGAAAATCTAATTCTGAACATTGTTAACATGTCCCTGTGGTTATTTTCATGTGCTACAAGACATGTCAGGACCAAAGTAAGCAGTCAACGCCATGGCTGTCTCAAACAGGCGAGTTCAGACAAGGCAGATTTGTGATGTCATAAATCTTTAAGTAACCAATCCCGTTCATGGACGTTTCATACAATTATTGGATGGGGACGTCAAGGTAACAAACACGGCTGAAACGAGAACAGTCCAAGAATTAGGACGTGTCTGTCTTGTTTCCCTTTTTTACCCCCCCCCCCCCCCCCCCCCCCTCGGTCATCTTTCACAAGATGCCCTGGCCTCTCGATATATTTCAGACCTCCTACTCCCCTGCATTCCCTCCCGGAATCTCAGGTCTGCCAACAAGGAACTGCTCTCCATCCCTCACAGCAGCCTACGAACATATGGGGGCAGAGCATTCAGCGTGGCTACCCCCACCATTTTGAACACTCTTTTGAACACAGATCCACAATGAGTCCCTGGACACTTTTAAAAAACGACTTAAAACATACGCCACCTAACCTCTTTTACTATCGATGCGTACTTGTTTTCATTGTCTGATTTTAAAATGCCTTGTAAAGTGTCCTTGGGTTTTAGAAAGGCGGTCTTAAATTAAAGTTATTATAATTATTATTATGATTTTAAGAAAGTGACTTGTGTAAATAAACTAATTGTAAGTCGTTTCATGCTTTTCGCAAAAAAAATGGGGATAGCTCCTATGTGATTTTTGCTAGCACAGATAGCACACGTTGTTTTGAATGTGGTGATCGAGGCCGCAACAAGTGTGCATGTTCACACAAAAAGCAAGCCAAGAGGCTGCGGGTCCTAGCGGGGTCACTCGTGGAAACAGAGAGAATCAGGGAAACAGTAGGAGAAATGAATAATGCAGGGGAATTGACGTTAGGTGACATCACAACGGGGAGCCCTCAGCGATACAGGAGACAGGAGTGGCGCAACAGGGGTATGTCGGCATTACACAGAGAACACGTGGGAGCGGTGACCCGGAATATACGAAGAAAAATACCAAATCGAAACATAAAATCGGCCGATCCAGTGGAGATGGGGGTGAAAGAGAGGAGTGCCATGGTGATGAAGTTAAAGAGGCACATGGTACGGCACAACAGGATGGTGTGCAAACAAAGGAAGATGATGATGGTGGTGAAAAACAGAGAGGGTGGTGACAGGGTTCCAGAGTGCTCTGAGGTAGCTGGACAGACAGTCAGGTTGGAGACGACCCAGTCCACACAGTGAGGCAGCGCAGCGTGTTTTTAAAGGAGACATACGCTTAAAAACGTGGCAATAGAAACGTTTTACCCTGATCCAGGCAAATTGCCAAGATCAGTGAGGCGGACATCCAAAACAGAGGGCCTGTCGCTTTAACGGTTCAGAAAATCACAGCAGTGCGATTGATGGGGGATAGTCCTTCTATAGATGGATTTGTCTTTGCTGACACAGAGGTCTTCAGCCTTTCTTATTTTGCTTCTCTGTTTTTTTCTCTCCTTTCCTATATTCCACATGGAGGTTCTACAGATATGTTCTCCAAATATAGATGGTGTCAGAGACAAGGGAAGAGGGAGTTCGCTGTCTGAACAGAAAAATCTTAAGATACTTTTTTTTACAAAAATCTCAGCCTTCTACTGGCAGACCTGCAGAGGACACTGATGAACAAACTTCAGGCTAAAGTAAAATGTAAACTTGGTTTTCTTTACCATAATAAGTCCTGCTTCAGTTGCTCAGTGAAGCCCGCTTTGATGCAGGCTTTATTGCTGCCTTTCCTTGACTATGTTGAATAATGTTTACAAAGTGGCCTCCAAACCCGTCCTTAGCAACATGGATACTTTATACCACTCAACATGGATGCTTTATACCACTCAACACGGATACTTTATACCACTCAACATGGATGCTTTATACCACTCAACAATCAACAGTGTGCGGTACCACACTCATCACTGTCAGCTGTATACCTTGATTGGATGGCCATCCCTGCAAAATACACACATGGCTCGTTGATATATATTCATATATAAGACGTTAACATGGATATTATTAGAGTGTCTGTTAAAGGTCCAATTCTGTCTTAACTTGATGGTTCCAGGAGTGACTAATGTGGGAGGGTGCAACGCATTTCCGCACCGTGAGACTGGAATGAGTTGCACCATTAATATTCCAATGATCCAGCGCTGTCTCTCAAGGTGTCTCTAATAGTTCAGATAGATTCATTATTGGTAGATTCTTGCCAGGTTTTACAGTTGTTTATGCCAAATGTTTGTATTTAAATTGTTGTGTATGTGGATGTGTAACGTGTATGTATTTTGTATATTGTACTGTTGCCTGCCACTTGGCCAGGTTTCAGTGTAAAGGAGAATTTGTTCTCAGCTGACTTACCTGGGTAAATAAAGATACATTTTCTGGGCTGGGCACCATTGGCTTTGGGCCTTAGTCCTTTTCCTGAAGGTGGGAAGGGCCTTGTGGACCTGGGGAGCCTTGTGGTGGCTTGTCGCCTACAGGCAGCACAGAGACTTCAGTTAAATACCAACGTTTTATGAGGGGCACAGGGTGTGCACAGGAGAGCTGGACCTGGACTTGCAGCTTTGTCTTGACTCTGGAGAGTGGGAATTTGACGGGCCTACGGAAGTGATATGCTGATCCAGGTGGAGTCGGGGGGGCTCAGCCACTTGGAGATGTTTTGTGAGAAATGGAATGACTGAACTGGGGGACCTGCTTGGAATGGGGAGCGCTGGAACCCCCCCCCCCCCCCCCTCCCCCTCAACGAGCTGTCTCTCCGTACAGGACTGAAATCCCAGAGACGCTAAGAGAAGTTCCTGGAGGAGTTGCTGGGGTCCTTTCTGGGGCTGTGAAGGATTCTTTCCCACCAGCCTCTTGGGTAAGGTCCACCCCCCCCCCCCCCCACCCCCACCCCCCCCCCCCCCCCCCCCCACCCCCCAGGTGCTGAAGCAGTGGTGAGAGACTGTCGAGAGGGGCAGGGCCATTTACTTCTCCAAGCCGAGCTGAACTGGGGAGCGTGTTACATGAGGTGAGTGTGAAGGATATTTATAGGAGGGCTTCCCAGGGGGTGAGGGAGCATCAGTGGCAGGGGGTCATGGATGGGGAAACCATGGCTGAGTTTAGGTGACAGGGTCTCTGTGAAACGCCCTGATCACACAGGGCTGGGGATTTACAGTGGAGGAGCATCCATGGAGCCCTGGCGACCAATGAGCATGTCGTTTATTTTGATCTGGCCCGCTGGGAGAGCGGTCTCCTCTGTTCCTTGACGGTTTCTCATGTGTTTTGGAATTGCATTCGTTTGAAATCTGTGCATACCTGCTTATAACTGGCATCTGTGTTTTGAGTTGGGTATTTGTTTGTTTGTTTGTTTGTTTGTTTTCCCTCAGCTTTCCAGTAAGATTATGGTTTGGAGGGGTTTTATTGGATGGGGTGTGGGGTGTTCTTTAAGGGGATGGGGTTGTAAATAGGAGGGTGTTTGAAGTCAACGTTTCTCTCTCTCTCTCTCTGTCACTGTCTCTCTCGCTCTCTCTTGCTCTCTCTCTCTCTCTCTCTCTCTCTTTCTCTCTCTGTGTGAGAGAAATTCTCACTCCTTAATATAGTACAGTACTACTGTTCACTATACAGTCAAGGCCACCCTAACAGTGCATGGACCTACCAGCCATACCAGCGCATGCTCCCAGACATGCAATGACACACACACACGCTCAAACACATGAAGACACGCAGACACAAACACACACATGCACGCAGACGTTCACCTTTAAGCAGCGACACACACCTGTCACCCGCTCTCAGCCTCTGTTTACTGAGTCACCATGTTAGTCAGAGGTGGGCGGTCAGGTGAGCTCTCTGACAGGTGTGTCGGAAGTGGAGCGGCCATTTGAACTTGGGTCGCGGCGGAAAACCACATGGCCACCTCAGGTGCTGCTCGATTGATCTTCAAGATACACACACCCTACATTTGGGTCCACATTGATCCCCCATCAAAGGTCAGTGTGAGGTAAGACGTTTCCCAGGGAGACTTGAGCTTAACTAGCTATCAGAACCTTCTTGGTGAATGGTAAGTATGTATCTCATAGTGTTATTACCCATTACACTAGCCACCGTGTTGGGCTGTAGTGGGTGAAACTTGCCACCCTGCTGGGTCAACAGTGGGTGAAAGTAGCCACCCTGCTGGGTCACAGTCGGTGTAACTAGACACCCTGCTGGGTCACAGTGGGTGAAACTAGCCACCCTATTGGGTCTCAATGGGTGAAACTAGCCACCCTGCTGGGTCAACAGTGGGTGAAACTAGCCACCCTGCTGGGTCACAGTCGGTGTAACTAGCCAACCTTGGCATGACGGAACCCAGGCTTCATGAGAGCAGAGTCATGGATGTTATGTTGAGTTCATCTCTTTTGAATCCCAGGCTTCCTGAGAGCAGAGCCATTGATGTTATGTTGAGTTCATCTCTTGCTGCAGTAGACGGAGGTAACCTTGGCATGACGGAACCCAGGCTTCCTGAGAGCAGAGCCATGGATAACCCCTAACCCTAACCCTAACCCAGGCTTCCTGAGAGCAGAGCCATGGATAACCCCTAACCCTAACCCAGGCTTCCTGAGAGCAGGGCCATGGATAACCCCTAACCCTAACCCTAACCCTAGCCCAGGCTTCCTGAGAGCAGAGTCATGGATAACCCCTAACAATTACCCTAACCCTAACCCAGGCTTCCTGAGAGCAGAGCCATGGATAACCCCTAACCCTAACCCTAACCCTGACCCAGGCTTCCTGAGAGCAGAGCCATGGATAACCCCTAACCCTAACCCTAACCCAGGCTTCCTGAGAGCAGAGTCATGGATGTTATGTTGAGTTCATCTCTTGCTGCAGTAGAAGGAGGTAACCTTGGCATGACGGAACCCAGGCTTCCTGAGAGGTGCCCTCAGTGGGGCTGAGACCGGCATGCTGTCCACTGAGCACCAGGAGGCAGTACCCACCTCCCTCAGGGGGTCCAGCTCACACCATGCTCATTATAGACACAAAGACACGCAGAGAGAGAGAGAGGGAGAGAGAGAGAATGGGAGGGAGAGAAAGAATGGGAGAGAGAGAGAGAGAGAACGACAGAGAGAGAGAGAGAGAAGGGGAGAGAGAGAACGACAGAGAGAGGGTGATAGATAAAGAGAGGGCGACCGAGAAGGGGAGAGATGAAGAGGGAGAGAGGGAGAGAGAGAGAAAGAGAGAGAGAGAGAGAGAGGGGGGGGGGGGGGGGGGGGGAGGAGAGAGAAAGCAAGGCCACTCGGTGGGCGTCTGGATAAAGGGCAGGCTCACAGTGACACTTTGTGCAGGAATATGCTGGAGCACGGCACTGATTAGAAGGTGGCATGACGTGAAGGTTAAAACAAAGCAAGAAAAATGGACCTGCTTTGAATTAGCGCTCTGGTTTCTTTCTCTCTCTCTCTCTCTCTCTCTCTCTCTCTCTCTCTCTCTCTCTCTCTCTCTCTCTCTCTCTCTCTCTCTCTCACTATACATACGGAACTGTATGGTGGGGCAGGGGCCAGCGGATCTTGTCCAGGTGATGAGGGATCTGTTAGCTGCCCGTCTCAGGATCAAATATGAATATTACAGACTGGTGGTGGGGGGTTGCTTTATGTTCCGCACAGACTGGAGCTTATTGATAACTGATTGTTGATATTGATTGTAACTGTTTGAGGATGTGTTGGCTACACAGTTTGCGATTAGAGTGCAAGTTTTTCTTTGGTTTCTTACGACCCCTGTAACTTAGTGTGTGTTTTCTTTCTTGGTCGCCCAGTGACTTGTGTTCGTTGTGAGTTTCTTCACAAAGGGTTTTTGTAAATAGTGTGTTTGGCTGGTTAAAGTGGCTAACTGGTCTTTGTGAAAAGGAAGTACGGCAGCAGTTCAAATTCAAATTCAAATGTTCTTTCTTTCTTTCTCTCTCTCTCTCTCTCTACCTGAACCAGAGGAAGGATATGGAGGAATGGACATTTTTCATTGTCTGGTACAGGGGACAAAAATGTATTATGCAGGATTTTTATTTGAAGTACCACTTGTTGAGTGGAAAACATGAAACTTTTGAAAAGAAGCAGGCCCTTAAAAGAGCCCTTTGAAGACTTGAGGGGAAATAATTGACGTTTTGTACGGAGCTATTGCAGTTTAATGATGGGGTTAGGGGGCTTGTAGTTTGACCTCCATTTAATCTACTATCAGGATAAATGCATAATTAAGTGTAAAAACCATATGTACGGCGCTAACAAAGACGTTTAAAAAACTCTTTCTTAGTGGGTAACGAGTCTTCCCTAGAGAAAATGAAGCACTGCAGCAGTGTCCAGTACAGTGATTTTTAAATTCAAATCCTCTCACTCTCTCTCGCTTTCTAAGTATATACAGTATATAAGGATTCTCTTGTTTACTCTCATACAAACAAACAAACCGGTTACCCCTGTATAAATAAATAAAATAATGACCACCATCGCACAAAACCAGTGCTGTTTTATCAGAGTACATGTGGACCTATGGAACCTGTGTGTCTGTGTGTGTGTGCGTGCATGTGCATGCGTGCGTGCGTGTGTGTGTGTGTGCACCTTCGGGGGCCTTGGGTCCATTACTGCGGTAGATTCTATCGTCGCATGGCGTCTGGAGGAGGACGGACAGAGGAGTGCAGAGTCAGCGTTTCCGTCTACAGCTCCCTATCTCAGGGATTACATCTACCAAGGGATTCCAGGATATGTAAAACCCGGGGATTTGTGGGAAATATTATATATCCTCATGTCCTCATCCTCTCCCTCGACCTACTCTGCTCTTTTTCCATTCTGAAGGTGGTCACACACTTAGAATGGAGAGACATTTTTAAATTACAGTTTCAGAAAGTTGGGTAAGCGCATACTGTAGAAACACGTATGCACTTACACACGGAAACACACACACACACATGCACACACACACACACACACTTGAAAACTGTGTGCTTCCGACTTCTTCTCCCCTCCAGGGCCTTGAAGCTCAGATACAGTTTTATCGCTCATTCTCTTTTCAGGCTTTATTATTGGAAACATCTGCTCCTTTCTAATTCAGCCATTAAAGATCCACCCATCCCCAAGGGAACGGAAGACGTGGCGTCAGAGGAAACTGGAGAGGACGAAGTAAAGAAACCGAAAGAAAGAAAGAAAGAAAGAAAGAAAGAAAGAAAGAAAGAAAGAAAGAGAGATAAAACTAACAAATTAGCAAAGAAAAAAAATTATATTTATATATATATGTATATATATATATATATTTACATACAGTATACAGTATATAGGGAGAGAGAAAGGAATACAGAGGGAGAAGGTGTAGCAGATTTGATGGAAGAGAGAAAGTAAGCTGATGTCATACTTATTGAACAGTAAAGACATAATCAGTTTTATTCCACAATGTTTTGGTTTCAAGAGAGGAGAAGGCCAAGCTAATTACTGTGCATTTGTGCTGGCGTGTTGAGTAAACACGCGTGTTCCGTCTGCTCGGGGGGTGCGAACACGTGTTCGAGGAGCACCGCGTGTGCCCGCCGCTGGCGTGACACCACGGCCGGTCGTCGTGGGAACCTTGGCGTGATGGATGGATTCACCTCCCGCTGTCGTCGTGGCGACGCCTTGGCGTCCGTGCTGTTATCCGTGGCTCCCAGCACTCGTTCATCATCTCGCCCTGTGGGGGAGGGGCAGGGAGGGTCATCCCCTGCTCCACATCATGTCCCATTAAATATATTAATCACTTATTAATGCCAAGCTGGCCGTGCGTTGGTGTGCTTATGGAATGCGCTGTGTGTATGATGTAGCCTCTGTTTGATCATAATGACCATTAACTTAACAGTCCCCAGATGACACCTGTTTATACAGAGATTTGACCGTTAATTGTGTGTGTGTGTGTGTGGGTGTGGGTGTGGGTGTGTGTGTGTGCGTGCGTGCGTGCGTGCGTGCGTGCGTGCGTGTGTGTGTGGGTCTGCTGCACCCTCTGTGGCATCATGTGTGCGTGATTTTATGTTGCATGTCTGATGGTGTGGATGTTACAGTTTGTGCATGTTTGCTCTCAGTTTTAATATTTGGCACAGCAGCTGTGTCATCTGAAGACATAATGCCTGAGGTGTATGTGAGTGTGTGTGTGTGTGTGTGTGTGTGTGTGTGTGTCTTGCGTATGAGAGCAGCTGTTTAAAGCAGAAACAGATGGCCCATCCACTCTCACTCTCGAGGCAAAGGGACTTTGACCCTGATTCTGTCTCCCCCAACTCCACTACCCTAACCCTAACCCTAACCCTGATTCAGTGACCCTCCCAACTCCACTACCCTAACCCTAACCCCAACCCTAACCCTAACCCTGATTCAGTGACCCTCCCAACTTCTCCACTCTGTCTCCCCCAACTCCACTACCCTAACCCTAACCCCAACCCTAACCCTAACCCTGATTCAGTGACCCTCCCAACTTCTCCACTCTGTCTCCCCCAACTCCACTACCCTAACCCTAACCCCAACCCTAACCCTAACCCTGATTCAGTGACCCTCCCAACTACCCAAACACTAACTCTAACCACTCCACTACCCTAACCCTAGCCCTAACCCCTCCACTAGCCTAATCCTAACCCTGACCCTAATTCTAACCCCTAACCCTGACCCTAACCCTGTCTCCCATAACCCTAACCGCTCCACTGCGCACTCTGTCTCTCTCTGCCTCTGATTCACTCTCTATCTGACTGATTCACTCTCTGTCTGCCTCGGATTCACTCTCTGTCTGCCTCTGATTCACTCTCTGTCTGCCTCTGATTCACTCTCTCTGCCTCTGATTCACTCTCTGTCTGCCTCTGATTCACTCTATATCTGACTTGGATTCATTGTCTCTACATTACCCTAGTCCCTCTATGTGACTCTCTGAATCAATCTCAATCTGAGTCTCTGATTCACTCTCTATCTGACTCTTGATTCACCGTCTCTACATTACCCTTGTCCCTCTTTTTGACTCTCTGATTCAATCTCAATCTGAGTCTGTGATTCAGTCTCTATCTGACTCTTGATTCACTCTCTATTTGACTCTTGATTCACCGTCTCCACATGACCCTAGTCCCTCTATTTGACTCTCTGATTCACTATCAATCTGACTCTGATTCACTCTCTCATTCTCTGTCTGAATCTCTTCTGTTGTTCGTCCGATTCTCTGAAGCATGAAAGGCAGGAGTACAGACAACCATCAGAAAAGGGATGGGCGGGCGAGAACTGGGAGAGGGGGAAGGGGCGGAGGTGTGGAGAGGGAAGAGGGAAGGCGAATCACATTTTCTCTCTCCAATCTCATGGTCGAAACGCGCTCAGGAACCGGTGTCACCTCAGTATAATGTCCCTGAATGTATCCTAGCTCACACGAAAGAAGTCTGCAACGTGTTCTTCCCTCTCTTCTAAAGAGGCAGTTGCTTGTGTCGTAACTTCCAAAGCAGAACTCTTTCAGCGCGCGGGGGTTCCTAGAGGTCACCTTTCCAAGGACCTTTGACCTTGGGACCCAGCGGGCTCCCAGACGTCCATTCCAGTGGGAGGATCTTTGGTCCTGAGACACACGACATGCCGTCAGGATGCGCTGCGGGGGAGGGGACGGAAACTGCCAGTGAAAGAGAGGTCGGAGAGAAGAGAGGGAATGACGCGTGGGAGGAAAGCACGGGAGAGAGAGAGAGGGGGAGAGAGGGAGAAAGACAGTCAGAGAGAGGTGAAGGGTAGGGTCTCAGCTTTATAGAAGGGGATTCCGCTGAAGGACAGCCTTTATTCTCTGTCCCCGTCCTCCTCTTCTTGGATGGAGGACTGCAGCTCACCCAGACAGGCTCCATGTCACCAGGCTCCACGCTGCCACGCGGAAAGACCGGGGCGTTTGTTTTACACGCCTGATTGTTTACGCACGTTTGGGTACATTCAGTCTTGTTTAATCAGGTCATCCGTTTGGGAACACTTGATGGATGGTGAATTATTAATCAATTAATGTGTGTCATGAACCTTAATCACTCTCCACATCTGTGCAACTAAGTGGTTTCTGCGTGTGTGTGTGTGTGTGTGTGTGTGTGTGTGTGTGTGTGTGTGTGTGTGTGTGTGTGTGTGTGTGTGTGTGTGTGCTGTGCGTGTGAACATGCAATCCTGAATGTGTGTTAGCGTGCACGTTTCAGCTCCCACTCGCCCAGAAACATCTCGGCTGAGCCCACAGCCCCAAGCACCTTTCACAAGACAAAATGGGCTGAGAGAGAGAGAGAGAGAGAGAGAGAGAGAGAGAGAGAGAGAGAGAGAGAGAGAGAGAGAGAGAGAGAGATGAGGAGCGAGGGGTGAGGTGCGAGACTTGGGCTGTGAGTGTGATGCACTAATGATCACATATAAATCCAGGGTGAGAAACAAACAACGTGGGGCTGGGGAAGAGGGGGACACGAGGAGGGAAAGAAGAGAGGGAAGGAGGGATAATGAAAGAAGGAGAGACGCTCACTGTGTAAGTGATGCATGCTGGGAAAACAAATGACCAGTGGTAGCAACAGGAAGCCGCTAATGAAGGCAGAGTTCACCCACACACACACACACGCACACTTTAACACGTTCGTTTCAGAATGCTGCAGATGTCCAGGAAGTACGAAAAACACGCTGGTGCGTAAAACCCACTGGACACCGGGTCCTTGTTGTTTCACAGCTCGTTCTCAGCCCCGGACGGCCGACCTCACCGTCAACTGTTGAGCCGGCATCGCTGTCCGGACAGTTGGTGTTAAATCCCCATGAAGGCTGATCTCCCAGGCCAGGTATCGCAGGACGTGCACATCCCATTCCACATCCCTGTCCGGACAGTCGGTGTTAAATCCCCATGAAGGCTGATCTCCCAGGCCAGGTATCGCAGGACGTGCACATCCCATTCCACATCCCTGTCCGGACAGTCGGTGTTAAATCCCCATGAAGGCTGATCTCCCAGGCCAGGTATCGCAGGACGTGCACATCCCATTCCACATCCCTGTCCGTTCCACCGCCATCATGCAGCGCCACTGCACCGCTAGCGGCCTCCACGGCGGGTTTCACAGAAGCCGGCGCTGTTGGTTTTAAATCCCCACAAAGGACGTCTCGCAAGATCCATCTTGGAACGTGTACCAGCGAAATCCTTCTCTGGTGAGAGGTAATAATGGTGAAGTCGTGTTCACTCAATTTTCCATGAATATATCCGATGTTATCCGAATATAAGCCGACGGAGTCAATATCCTCTAATGAAAAAGACGGCCTACTTCCCTATCCAAACACACTGTAGGAGAAGGAGTCAATCGACTGTTATGAACGCAGGGCACTTTCTTAGGCCCTGTCTCTTTCCAGAGCCAGTCAGAGGCTAAGGAGAATATTCCGGGCCGGACTTTTCTGCATTGCTGGTCACGTAATGAGACAATCTCCTGTTTATCAATCAGCATTTTATTCTAACAGCTACAGTCATGGCTCTGTCCCGACAGGGTGACCAATGGCATACTTTCAAAAGGGTTAAAGATACAGTCCACAACATTTGTCGACCTTAATAAGGACCTAAAGCAAGGGGAGGTTGGCTTTGGGCTGGGGCACATGATCATCCTGCAATGTGAGAGTGGACATTGATAAAGAACCTCCACAGATCCTCAATATCAGACAAGTCCCTCTCTGCTATTTTATTCATCTTCATCAAAGCGTGTGTTGTCTTGGAGCTTCACACAGCACACACATCCCTTCCTCACACAAGGAAGCATTTAAGAACTGCTCTCATAAAATGAATTAATTTAGACGAGCCGTAAAAAAGACAAACCATCTGGGCGATAACAAACGCTGCCATAACTCGAAACACAAAGCCAAAATATAGGCCAACCATTTCAGACTTGCACCAAATAAAAGTGAGGGAATACTACCACTGGATGGGTTACAGAGAAGTTGGCTGTGATCTCAGGTGAGGTTTATGAGTTAGGGTTAGGGGTCAGAGTTAGGGTTAGGGGTTAGGGTTAGAGCTAGGGCTAGGGTTAGAGGTCAGGGTTAGAGTTAGGGTTAGGGGTTAGGGCTAGGGTTAGGGGTAGGGTTAGGCCTAGGGTTAGAGTTAGGGGTAGGGGTAGGGTTAGGGCTAGGGTTAGGGTTAGGGTTAGGGCTAGAGTTAGGGGTAGGGCTAGGGCTAGGGTTAGTGTTAGAGTTATATTTTCAGTGGCATCATACAGCAAAGGGAGCCATCTTTCCAAAAGCCATCCCTCTTATAACGTTGAGCTGCTGTGATGCCAACCAATCACATGGGAGATGGAAAACATGGATGCTGTGTTTGGAACCGCCTGCCATGCATCCTTAACATAACAGGTGGGGTTTATGAGTTAGGGTTAGGGGTTAGGGTTAGGGCTAGGGCTAGGGTTAGAGTTAGGGTTAGGGTTAACATACTACATGTGACGAGAAACTAGTAGCCAGCATGCCAACATTACATAGTGTGTGAACATTGAGTATGGGTTAGGGCTAGGGTTAGTGTGGGAAAATTGAGTATGGAAAAAGTTCCTGGATGAGATACTCAATTTGGGAAAGATTTTGAGTAGCCAAAAGATGTTGCTAGACTATGCTTCACGCCCCAAAATGCAATGCACCAACTTCCCTCTGGGTTTGACAGAACACAAAACAGTGCCGGGGTTTTGGTCACATGTTCCAGTTGGGTATTCTAACAATTTAAGCAACTCTTTGTAAAAATGGTATACTAGATTTCGGTTTCAGTAACCAGTCTGCAGTATGTAGTCATTGTATGTAGTCATTGTATGTGGTCATTGTATGTGGTTCCGAACAGAGCCCGGGACCGCTAGAGCGAAGCAAGAGCAGACAGAAACATTCACACACACACACACACTGAGACACACACACTGAGACAGACACACACACACACACACACACTGAGACACACACACAAAAACCCACAGAAAACCCACAGATACTGACAAAGAGAGAGAGAATGAGAAGAGAGAGAGAGTTAAAGAGAGAGAGAGAGGGATGGGGGGAAGAGCCGGGGGGGGGGTGGGGTGGGGGGGGGGGGGGGGGGGGGGGGGGGGGAGTGTGCGAGGCACCTTCATGGCCGTCTGATACTCAATTCTAATGCTCATATACCTCATGTTTGTTTCTGACGAAGACAGAAATGTAGGATTCTGCTCTCACCTTCCCTCTACCAGCCTTCTTAATAATGCATGGCTTAATCTAACAAAGGTGAAATATGCTGGATAGAAAAGTTGAGGAGTAGTTTAGGGTGAAAGAGTGTGGCAGACACTTTTTGTGTCAATGCTGTGAGAAGATGCACTGCCTGTGTGTTTGTGTGCCATGCTTGTTGTTCAGAAACGCCAAAGTCAGGAAGTATATATAAGTATATAAGTATGTTTTAATTTGTGTTACACCACCATTGAAAATACAATACTTAAGATGACAGAAAACACACAGAATGTTTGGAGAAATACTGCTTCAGGGACAACCAAAAGAGACACCCTCCAAATGTTTTTCAAAATGGAGGCTTTTCTTTAGCCAGAGCACAGTCATCATCAGCCCCCATTTTGCTCATTTATTTTCCCGCCTTGGACATGTAGTTCCCACCATTTATTTTCGGTTGACATTGATATGACCCGCTCACAAGCCCTTCTCATAACAACTAAGGGGGTTGAAGCTAGGGTGAAAAAAACCAATTTTCATGTGAAAAAGAAAAAATAAGAACTCTAATTGCATAAAATTGCTGCAAACAGTCCTATCAAATCAAAACTAATCTGTATCAAATTTGTATGTGCTGTATCAGGCATGAAAATTGGGTCAGAAAAAAATGCCTTACCCTGAACCACAGGTAATCCTCAACAATTCACAAAAATAATCTTCATACTCCATATTGGCAAAACATCCTCAGCTCGTACACAGAAAGCACCTCAGAATCAACCAGGTCATCACACATTTGCTGAAGAACATTGTGCCTCTCAGAAATTCACCAGAATAATAACTAGATCAGGAAAGAACACAATTTAGTTACATAACAAAGACCTTCATTTAATCAATAAAAGAAATAACGTATTTTTGTAATTGCCTTACTGGGGCAGAGAAAATGGATTATTTTTCTGTGAGGGATCAACTCTTTCTATTTCTGTTTTTTCCAGCGCCGTCTTGGTGATTTCCATAACCCTCCCTATAGCGATAATCCAAACATGGCAATAAACATGCAAATCATTTTTTAATTGCAACCATACTTACCATGTCAAATCCGCATTCAGTTCATATTCTGAACCAAAAAATCTCTGTTGTTTGGCATAGGGTTAACTACATAAAATCAACAAAACGTAACTCTCAATCTCAAAAAGACAACAGAATACAATTAAGTTTGTTGAAAATATTTGATTGATTCGATTTTTAAAATATATTAATAATAATATTTCAATCATAGTATAAACACGGTGTTGTTCCTTTAAATCCAATTTCCTGTCCCAGTAGATAACAGAGGACAATATATTCTCCGCTATTTGCACTGCGGTGATATCCAACCCATGTGGACCATTGTGCTTCAGTAATCAATCAAAGTGATTACAGTTGGACTTCAGTGTCTCCTCTCAATTCATAGCAACTGAAGTCTGCGATCAATATTCATGTTAGAAAAAACACAGCTTCTTAGACTATTCGAAATACATCTTTCAGGTCCAGCTCACTTTATTAACAAGAGTGAAATGAGTCTTTCCCTCAAAAGTCCCCTTAGTCCACGTGTTGTGTAAGGAAAAAGCCATGACACTTTAGAGTCAGCAAGTCAATAAAGGCACCTCTGCTGTCAGAGGAAAACGCAGCAGCGATTTCTTTAACATCTGAATTAATATATGCAAAACCCACTTAATAAGCTCGTACGTTACGTTTAATAATTGCAAAATATATCTCTAGGCATGTCAATCTAGCTGAAAATAAACCTCATTGTGTATGTGAGTTGTGATGAGGTGCTGGGGGAATGGAGAGCTGGGTCTGTGCATGCCCCCCCCCCCCCCCCCCCCACCCCCCCCCCCCCCCCCCCCCCCCATAGTAAGGCTAGGAATCCAATCCTCTTCAAGCTGGGTCTGTGCATGCCCCCCCCCCCCCCACACACCACCCCCCCAATCCTCTTCCAGCTGCGTTGCCATGCTTTACCAACGGGGTGCGATAGCGGCCTTCCTCGATTGGTCCGGAAAGATCCGTCTCCCTCCGACGAGCTACGGCAGTCGGCTCCTGTTACTTCTGTTGCTGGTGCCTGCCCCCACTCCTTCAAAGTGTCTGCTGCGTCTATTCATTATAGTAAGCAACTAGAGCCAGCTTGGGTTTGATTGGCTGGGGGGGTTGAACTGCTGGGGGACACTGGTGATTGGCTGACTGTGCCGAGTCGTGGGCGGAGTCTGGGGTGGGCTCTGGAGTGGGCCGTCCCATGGACGCCACAGCGGCCGTGATGTTGTGACCGTTCCCCTGACGGAATATTCTCAGTGTTTTGGTTGCCCGCGACGACGTCTTGAAGCTGGAGCCTCGCTGGGGCTCGGAACAACTCAGCATGGCCCTGAAACATCTGTAGAACTGGACAAACACACACACACACACACACATACACACACACACACACACACATAACAATTCAGCATGGCTCTGAAACACCTGTAGAACTGGACACGGACACGGACACACACACACACACACACACACACACACACACACATACATACACACACACACACATATAACAACTCAGCATGGCTCTGAAACACCTGTAAAACGGGACACACAACAGCTCAACATGGCTCAGAGGCATTTGTAGAACTGAACACACACACACACACACACACACACACATACACACACACACACACACACACACATACACACACACACACACACACACAATTTGTAGAACTGGACACAAACACACAACATCAACACAATTGCACACGACCAATATTAACATAAACTAAAACTCACACCCACATAAACACACTTAAACACACGTACATTATTGAAATGTGCTTTTATCTCAGTCCTTAAGCAGAGCAATTGTGCTGGGTTGAAACTCCCGCGAAGGCTGAGTGTCCCTTGGATAAACGTAGTGTACTTAGTATACTCTACAGTTTCACACGTATACTTATAGTCTACTACATTTCCCCAGGAGACATCAATGAAAGACACACTCAATTGGAAAGAGAGAGAAAGAGAGAGAGAGAGAGAGAGAGAGAGAGAGAGAGAGAGAGAGAGAAACTCGAGCTGCTTTCGGCGTAAACCCCTGGTAACAAACTAGAGGAGAGAGAAAGAGAGCAGGTGATTGGTGACAAGAGAGAGAGGGACCAGGAGATGGCCAGGGAAAGAGACGAAGGAGGTAGAGAGAGCGGGAGGAGGGGAGAGAAGGGGGAGGAGGGGAGAG
>CM030186.1:16720916-16725916 GCA_017639675.1 Aplochiton taeniatus
TCCCTCCCTCTCTCCCCCCCCCCCCCCTCTCTCTCTCTCTCTCTTTCTCTCCCTCCCTCTCTCCCCCTCTCTCTCCCTCTCCCTCCCCCTCTCTCTCTCTCTCTCTCTCTCTCTCTCTCTCTCTCTCTCTCTCTCTCTCTCTCTCTTCTTTCTTTTATCTCTTCACCTTGACTCAAACTCTGACATCCATCTTTGATTTGTGGCACTTTTAGCACGAAGACCTGTCAGAGTGATTTAGGGTCAATACATTTAGAATGGTTCAAATGTACATAGACGCTGGTTCATTGGCCATTTGGGGTGGGAGGCTGGCTTCCCCAATGTTCCTTGCCAAGTGAATAGAAAGCGGGGACACAGTTAGCGTGCTTATGTATTTCCATTCTACTTCATCTGAGTCTGCGTTCCGTTGGAAGCCTGCCTGTCTGATCGCCAGGCGCAGGCTGCTTACCACATTAGCTGACCCTTAAACACAGGCGTGGCTGGCCACTTCCACTCCTAGGCATCCGAAAGCACCTGTTACATGTGTGCGTGTGTGTGTGTTACGTGGCCATCAGCGGGCTGCTTAGCAACGAGGAGGTCGTTTATGTTCTATTCCTGGCGTGCGGCACCCACCTGTCGGATGGCCACCAGCAGGTTGACGTAGCAGTACATGATTACGATGAAGGGGAGCAGGAGGCAAAAGGTGAAGAGGCAGACGATGTAGGAGACGTTGTTGGGGCTCTGGGTGCTCCAGTCCACAGAGCAGGTGGTGCCGGGCCCCTCGGGGCCGTAGCGGCTCCAGCCCAGCAGGGGGGGCACGGTCCAGGCCAGCGAGTAGAGCCAGGAGAAGCACACACCTCCCAGAGCGGGCCGGTAGTCTCGGCTGTCGGCCATGGAGGGGCCCAGCATGGTGCAGTAACGCTCGAAGGAGAGTACGGCCAGAGAGATGAGGGACACCACGCCTGCAGACACACACACACACACACACACACACACACACACAGAAACACACAAACACACACACACACACAGAAACACACAAACACACACACACACACAAACACACACACAGAAAGACACACACACACACACACAGAAAGACACACACACACACACACACACAGAAAGACACACACACACACACACACACAGAAAGACACACACACACACACACACACACACACACAGAGAAAGACACACACACACACACAGAGAAAGACACACACACACACATAAACAGAGAAAGACACGCACACACACAGACACACACACATAAACAGAGAAAGACACACACACACACACACACAGAAAGCCACACACACACACACACAGATAATTAAACACACACACAGGTGTGCACACAGAAAGAGTTAGCAGACCCACCTGACGCACACAGAAAGAGTTAGCAGACCCACCTGACGCACACAGAAAGAGTTAGCAGACCCACCTGGCGCACACAGACAGAGTTAGCAGACCCACCTGGCGCACACAGAAAGAGTTAGCAGACCCACCTGGCGTACACAGAAAGAGTTAGCAGACCCACCTGACGCACACAGAAAGAGTTAGCAGACCCACCTGGCGTACACAGACAGAGTTAGCGGACCCACCTGGCGTACACAGAAAGAGTTAGCAGACCCACCTGACGCACACAGAAAGAGTTAGCAGACCCACCTGGCGCACACAGAAAGAGTTAGCAGACCCACCTGGCGCACACAGAAAGAGTTAGCAGACCCACCTGACGCACATAGAAAGGCCTGGAAACTGGACCGATTTGGTAGTTTTTGTTTTTTGAAGAGTATGGAACACATATGCGTGCTGCTGGACAGCAGAATTATTCAAACCCAGATGACCCTAATACATTGAAGACTAGGGGTCTGAGGGAGACGTAATGTGTTGTGATCAAAGGGTATTGATAAGCTAAACACAAGAAACAGCCTCTTCCTCCCCATTAGCCGCATGCTGTTACACCAACCCTAATTGGTGCTAAATTATATGATAGATAGGTCTAGATGAAGGGGTGTGTGGGTGTGTGTGTGTGTGTGCCTGAGGTAACACCTAAGAGGTTTGTAAGAGGTCTCTGTAATCAGATTGAAGTGGGGAGACTAATATAACATGCAAAGTGGTGTTAAACTGTTCACCCACCAATCCCACTGATTATGCCCTAACTGACACACATGTAAACACATCACACCACGCAGAGAAACACTGACAAATGTGTCCATTTTCTAAATCTCCACGGAGCGTTCTGGCTTGTCCGTTGACTCAGCAAAGACATAATCTTCCGGTCGGTATTTTTCATTACCGATTGTTCAACCAGAATTTCCCGAGGTGCAGCACATTAAGTTGTTAATCAAGCTTGCTGTCCGAGGCGTAAGTGTTTTCGCTAGAACAATATTTCCTATTGCCTTTATGATAAAGGTCAACGGGGAGGGTGAAGGTGGCCAATTGGAAAGTAATTTGACTAATTAATCGTTGGATCTAGAGTTTTGGTAAAGTACTTAATGGCGGCGCGGCTCTGTCTATTTCCACAGATACAACGATGGTTATTCTGTTTCTCCTGCATCGGGGACTTGCTGTATCGGAGTTCTTAATGATGGACAGCAGATTGCTAATTGATTACGGTCCATAGCAAAGCTGGCTGCCCAGCACACGAACCTCATTAACGCCGTAAAGACACAACAAGCCGCTTTGGCCAGATAATAGAACCACTGGTCGAGATCATTAACTAATCCAAAAACTAGCGGAGTGACCATGCTACAGCCTGACAACTTCTATAGCGTAGCTTAGACAATGACATGGTATCTAAGCAACGACCCTGCCTTGTCCAAAGAAAAAAAAAAAAAGATAACATTCCTTGTCAGTGCTTATCAGTTATCTGAATGCGCTTAAGTTTATTAGTCCTAAGATAATTCTGTTATTTAATTAGATTGATTTTAAAAGGACACAAGGGTTTGTTTAATTGATAAAGAATGTTCATATTGATGACCAAACGAATGATTATTATTTTATTTGTTTGGTCAAGTTGTTGTGTAATACAACACGATTTTGTGATAAGATTTTGCCACCAAGTTATACAATAATCTACTATAAAAAATTCAGCAAAATGGCAGTTAAATTATTATGCAAAACTTCAAAAAAGAAAAAAAAAAGGTCAAATATGCACTCTGGATTCGCACAACACAACCCACCAATAATACGTTTTTGCAGGGTTTTGAAGATGAAGGGGCAGGGCTTTGGTCAACTGACGCCTAAAAGCCATGATGGCTATTTTCTAGGAAAATATTCTTTTTGTAAAGTTTAGAAAAAAATACGTGTCTGGGACTTCTGTTTCTGAGGTTCCATGTAAAGAATAAGCAATATGGCCCTTTAGTCGATACACGGGCATTTCAAGCTGATTTGTGGGAAGAACATTTATATTTTTTTATATAAACAATTCTTAAAGCTAATTAAATACATGTCCACGTCACGTTATTGGCATTTAGTCTACTCACCCAAACATGCATTTACGAAGCCATACCAAACGCAACCGGAGCGACCGATCAGCCACCTGCCCTGCGTACTTGCAGCAAAGCTGAACGGAGTCCCAAGGACGCTAACAAGCAGATCACTCATACTGATGCTCACGAGCAGGCAGTTAATAGGCGAACGCAAAGTCCGGTACCGGCAAAAGAGCATCAGCACTATAAAGTTATTGAGAAAACCGAAAGTGCCAATAAACCCAAGGCACACCGCAACCACAAGATGCCCGGTGGGGCTGAGAGTGCGCGAGACCCCCGTGCCATCTTCTGCAGGACAGTCAATGCAGCTAAGGCTCACGTTAGACACAATCATACCGGTGCGTCGCGTGTCCTGCAGAGTTTGACCGAAGACCGAAACCATCTGGTGTGGTACCTCTCATTAGACCCATGTCGAGAAGCGCTTCCACATCGGGGTGGGCTGCATGGGAACGTTTGTGGTCATCTGGGGATTCACACTCATCTGGCTGTTAACGAGAGCAGGAAAAAGAAGTTCACTCCTGCCTTGGGAGCTAAATGATGATCTATGGTGTGCCATGTGCTTTGAATATGATGGAGTATCTCACTTCTTCCAAATGAGTTCCGTGCGCGCTCGTGTCATCGCTCTCCATAAGTCACCGAACCCTTGCCGTGCTTTTATCACCAGCGCTCTAACGTGTGCTGTAAAGGCACCCCGCCCCCCATCTCTTTCTCTGTGTGCTACTGTTTGTAAAAAAAAAAAGGTGAAGGTAAATTAGTGACCGTTGGCGAGGTGAGGGACAGATATAGAAATAGAGCAAAATAGAAGAGCATATGATGGGACAACTGATCTAGAATGGACTTTCAGAAGCGTGTCTAATAGGCGTGGATAGCTTTTCTGTTTCATTCATCTGCTGCATACAATCTATAATACCTAAGTATTTAAATATCACATTGGTTGTTCCAATTCAGCTACTTATTCACCTGTACATATACAGGTGAACACCAAATTCAGATTTAAGCAAAATATTTTATGGAATTAAACCTTCAAATCTACACAATGGAACACATGTTTAAAAGAAATAATAATGAACTGCAAAACATTTCAAACACAACATTGTAATTATAATTCCACACTCCACAAGCTGGTAATTAAAGCAGTTACAAAAAGTAATTTCTCTTCTTTGTCTGGTTAATGATTGGTCTCAAGAACCCGCAGTTGTTGCCCGTACAAAACATTTATTGACATGTTATTTTTTAGAGAGATTATTTATTTTTGTGTTCTGCCAGCTCCGACACTGACTTGTTCAAAACAAATAAAGACCATTCAGGGAGAACAACCAACCAAAAGCCTCATCAGTTCCAACTTCAATTAAATAAATGAAAGAAATACAAAAAGAGCAGATCAAACAGATGAAGGATTGACCCGGTTATTTATCAATTAACAGTTAAATATCAGTTATTTGATTAATTAATTAAGATTAATTAAGAGCATTCCAGAGGGAAAAGGTGGGGTTTAGAGGCGGGATTGAAAGACCGATAGTGAACTAG
>CM030186.1:16735916-16738416 GCA_017639675.1 Aplochiton taeniatus
ATATTGTTTCTTTGCACAGTCATAACAATTAAGTACTGGAATTGAAAGAAATAGAGATAAACAGAAAGAGATCGAGAGAAAATAATTCCTTTTGTTCATGCTTTGTGTGGCTATTGTTTTTGAGTGCTTCGTCAATAGCGTCTGTACAGTTTATGGCAATTGAGCGAGAGATGCAGAGAGATATGGAGAGAGAGAATGTGTGCGTGTGTGTGTGTGTGTGGGGGGGGGGGGGGGGGGCGTGAGAGAGATACAGAGAGATATAAAGAGAGAACGTGTGTGTGTGTGAGTTGAGTGTGTGTGTGTGTGTGTGTGTGTGTGTGTGTGGGGGGGGGGGGGGGCAGTGAGAGAGATACAGAGAGATATAGAGAGAGAACGTGTGTGTGTGTGAGTTGAGTGTGTGTGTGTGTGTGTGTGTGCGTGTGTGTGGGGGGGGGGGGGGGGGGGGCAGTGAGAGAGATGGAGAGATATAGAGAGATGTAAATAGAGGGGTCCAGTAGCCTTGGGAACAAGAGCACCATATTGCCTTGCATACTAATAATTCAGAAAGTTGTTGATGAAACTTTATAGACTTCCAGTTGGCATTCACTTAGTATTTTTAGATAGCCAAACAAGGACATTGTAGAGTGCCCCAGCCTGTGTGTGTTTCTACGTGTGTTTGTGTGTGTGTGTGTGTGTGTAAGTACCTCACAATCTACGGCCCGTAGGAGTCCAGTGTGTGTGTATGTGTGTGTATGTGTGTGTGTGTACCTCTTGCGGACCATATGCGGACCATAGGAATCCAGTGTGTGCGTGTGTGTGTGTGTGTGTGTGTGTGTGTGTGTGTATGTGTGTGTGTGTGTGTGTGTGTGTACCTCTTGTTCTGCGGCCCGTAGGAGTCCAGGATGTGGCTGCTGGCTTGCTCTAAGTTCCACTGGCAGAGTTCCAGAACGTCTTGACAATCAGTTCGAGAACGCAGACCCAGACCAAACAGCTGCTCCACCTACAAAGAGAGAGAGACAGAGAGAGAGAGAGAGAGAGAGAGAGAGAGAGAGAGAGAGAGAGAGAGAGACAGAGAAAGAGAGAGAGAGAGAGAGAGAGAGAGAGAGAGAGAGAGAGAGAGAGAGAGAGAGAGAGAGAGAGGAGGGGAAGGGAATGGTAGAAGAGAACAAAGGGGACACAGAGAGAGATAAGGAGGAGAGAGTTTGTTTTCCAAGTAACGTTCAAACAATTCTCCTATTGGTTATAAGTTATGAGTGTTGTTTGACCTTGTCTGATCTATAGAGTGTCTGTGTATGTGTGTGTGTGTATGTGTGTGTGTGTGTGTGTGTGTGTGTGTGTCCGAGAGTATGTTTATGAGTGTTTGTCTGTGAGTGTGTGTGTGTGTGTGTGTGTGTGTGTGTGTGTGTGTACGTGTTTGCCTGTGAGCGTGTGTGTGTGTGTGTGTGTGTGTGTGTGTATGTGTGTGTGTGTGTGTACCTTCAGGTGGCGTATGGCTAGCGGAACGCTCCAGTTGTGATTCCAAAGAGCAGCCTCACACTCCTCCACTGTCACACCGTGCACTGCTTCCTGCACCTGGACACGGACACGGACACACACACACAGACACACACACACACACAAACACACACACACACACACACACACACACACACACACACACACACACACGTTATAATACATTACATCTGTGTAAGATATGTCCCACCTCTCTACTAGGACCCTCTGTTCTCCTCTGACCAACCAATGGAAGTGTACATCAGCCCCTGTGTCACAAAAAGATTTAACTAAGCATCAAGAGGACTATTTAACCATTAGATAGTTAAAGTGATTATTTTTGCCTTATAACTGAAATGATTATCCTCATCATGTAAACCAAGCATTCTTAAAAAATTATGATCATACATTTTTCTGTGTGCGGACCCAGCTTCTTACAGTACCTACATGTTTGACACTTTGTTCCTGTTGCATGCTGGGAGCTGTAGTCCTGCCATTGTTGTTGTTGTAGGAGGAGTTGGGCTTGGCTCCGCCTGGCTGCTGCTGCATCATGGGTCTGACGGCGGCCATGTTTGTTCCGTACCTGCTCAGAATGACCAGGAGGGGACAAAGAACAATTTCCCCTTTTATTCAGTTTGAATGTTCAGAAGGCAACAGTTAAGTGAAGCACAATGCGTTTATTAAAATTATTATTATTATATTTCATAGCAGCCTTGACTGTCTTTTTCCCTTTTGGCACAGAAATAAACATGAACAGAAAAGAAAAGACCTGTCACTGTAAGTGAACAGAACATTACAGCACCTGTCACTGTAAGTGAACAGAACATTACAGCACCTGTCACTGTAACTTAACAGAACATTACAGCAGCTGTCACTGTAAGTGAACAGAACATTACAGCACCTGTCACTGTAAGTGAACAGAACATTACAGCACCTGTCACTGTAAGTGAACAGAACATTACAGCACCTGTCACTGTAACTTAACAGAACATTACAGCACCTGTCACTGTAAGTGAACAGAACATTA
>CM030186.1:16743416-16753416 GCA_017639675.1 Aplochiton taeniatus
CCACACTGTCACTCCAAACATCCAGGTGTCAGACGCGTGAGAGAAGGAGCGGGTCTTCAGGGACTCAGGAGCACACCTGGCCAGAGGGGAAAAGTTCAGAGGTCAAAGCAATAGACCTAACCCTAACCATTATAGAAATAACCTAACGTAACCAGAAGAAATGGCTCATAGGTTAAAACAATAGACCTGATGCTAACCAGCAGTTTTTCTTGCTTAAAACCCCCCACAAAACACTTAAAATGATGTGTCTCTTATTCACCCACACACTGAGATAAATACACACACACACACACACACACACACACACACACACACACACACGACACACACACACACACACTGAGATAAACACACACACACACACACACACACACACACACACACACACACACACACACACACACGACACATACACACACACACTGAGATAAACACACACACACACACACACACACTTGATGACACTTTGTGGCCCCTACCACGCGAAGGGGACCTTGTGGCTCTCCTCCATGACGTATGTGTCGGTGTGTGTGGGCAGGGCCCTCATGAGGCCAAAGTCCCCGATCTTCACCGTCTCATTGGAGGAGAGGAGGACGTTCCGGGCGGCCAGGTCTCTGTGGAGGAAACGCCTCTGCTCCAGGTAGGCCATGCCACCCACCACCTGTACACACACACACACACACACACACACAAACACACACACACACACACACACACACACACATACAGATACGGTAAAGAAGTGTCACACACATAATGTCCTCTACACAACCTTCCAGGCCCAGCAACGCCACTGACCTGTAGTCACAACCCACTGACCTGTAGCCACAACCCACTGACCTGTAGTCACAACCCACTGACCTGTAGCCACAACCCACTGACCTGTAGCCACAACCTACTGACCTGTAGTCACAACCTACTGGCCTGTAGCCACAACCCACTGACCTGTAGTCACAACCCACTGACCTGTAGCCTCAACCTACTGACCTGTAGTTACAACCTACTGACCTGTAGTCACAACCCACTGACCTGTAGCCTCAACCCACTGACCTGTAGTCACAACCCACTGACCTGTAGTCACAACCCACTGACCTGTAGTCACAACCTACTGACCTGTAGCCACAACCCACTGACCTGTAGTCACAACCCACTGACCTGTAGCCTCAACCTACAGACCTGTAGTTACAACCTACTGACCTGTAGTCACAACCCACTGACCTGTAGCCTCAACCCACTGACCTGTAGTCACAACCTACTGACCTGTAGTCACAACCCACTGACCTGTAGTCACAACCCACTGACCTGTAGCCTCAACCCACTGACCTGTAGTCACAACCTACTGACCTGTAGTCACAACCCACTGACCTGTAGTCACAACCCACTGACCTGTAACCACAACCCACTGACCTGTAGTCACAACCCACTGACCTGTAGCCACAACCCACTGACCTGTAGTCACAACCTACTGACCTGTAGCCACAACCTACTGACCTGTAGCCTTAACCTACTGACCTGTAGCCACAACCCACTGACCTGTAGTCACAACCTACTGACCTGTAGTCACAACCTACTGACCTGCAGTCACAACCCACTGACCTGTAGTCACAACCTACTGACCTGTAGTCACAACCCACTGACCTGTAACCACAACCCACTGACCTGTAGTCACAACCCACTGACCTGTAGCCACAACCCACTGACCTGTAGTCACAACCTACTGACCTGTAGCCACAACCTACTGACCTGTAGCCACAACCTACTGACCTGTAGCCACAACCCACTGACCTGTAGTCACAACCTACTGACCTGTAGTCACAACCTACTGACCTGCACAGCATAGCTACACAAGGCGGAGATGAGAATGTGACCCTGTCTCTTCCTTAGGCGGTCCAAAAGAGAACCCAGGGGGGCCAGCTCCGTCACCTACACACACACACACACATACACACACACACACACACATACACACACACACACACACAGAGAGAGAGAGAGAGAGAGACAAAGTCATGTACGTGTCAACATTACAAAGCCGTGTCCATCAAACACACGGTCTGGTGGGCAGTAGAAACACACACTGTAATCCTTGCTGTGTGAATATGAGTGAGTGGGGGCTAGCCAAGGCCTGCAATCACATGTGTGTAGACTCGAGTTTGAATGGGTGCATGTGCTAGTGTCAATGTGTGTGTGTGTGTGTGTGTGTCTGTGTGTGTGTGTGTGTGTGTGCTAGTGTCAGGGTGTGTTTGTGTGTGTGTGTGCATATGTGTATGTGTGTGTGTGTGTGCTAGTGTCAGTGTGTGTGTGTCAGGGCATGTGTACTAGTGTCAGGGTGTGTGTGTGTATGCTAGTGTCAGTGTGTGTGTGTGTGTGTGTGTTAGGGTATGTGTACTAGTGTCAGGGTGTGTGTGTGTATGCTAGTGTCAGTGTGTGTGTATACTAGTGTGTGTGTGTGTGTGTGTGTGTGTGTGTGTGTTCCTCCTCACCATCTTCATAGGCTGCGTGAGCACCACCCCGTACAGGACAATGAGGTTGGGGTGGTTGAGGGAGTGCATGGCGTTCACCTCCCGGATGAAGTCATCCAGCCCGTCCGAGTCCAGCACCCCCGCCTTCAGACACTTGACTGCTACTGACAGCTAAGGATGGAGGGGGAGAGAGAGAGAGAGAGAGAGAGAGAGGTGGGACGGAGAGAGAGAAAAAGAGAGGGAGGCCAGGATACATAGAGACAGAGAAGGAGAGCGAGAAAGATTAAAGACTAAGATTAAGACTTAATGTAAATCCAATGACTTAGAAAAGGACATCTCATTCCTCCACTTGCTTTTCAAACCGCTCTAGTTCAGACCCTTTTTTCGAAGGGAAAAGCCAAGACTCTAATCTTGGATGAGTGTTTCTGAATCACCAAATGATCATTAAGATAGTGCTTCAACCAGTGCTCGCTCTCCCTCTCTCTCTCTCTCTCTCTCTCTCTCTCTCTCTCTCTCTCTCTCTCTCTCTCTCTCTCTCTCTCTCTCTCTCTCTCTCTCTCTCTCCCTTTCTCTCTCTCTCTCTCTCGCTCTCTCTCTCTCTCTCTCTCTCTCTCTCTCTCTCTCTCTCACCACTCGTCCGTTGGGCCCGGTCCACTCTCCCCTCCGGACCACGCCAAACGTCCCGTCTCCCAGCCGCTCCAGAAGCTGCAGCTCCGCCTCCCGGATCAGACACGTCAACGCCGCCCCCGGGGACGAGCTGCCGGAGCGGGGGTCCGAGGAGGCCGACGCCCCCTGGGGGAGGGGCTGGTGGGGGTCAACGTCAGGGCGTTTCCCGGGAAACACCTGCTGGCCCAGACGGAGCGACTAGAGCTGAGAGTGACTCCATCTCAGGCCGACACACACACACACCTTTAAGGACATCTCCAATCGCTAACAGCTAGTGGGCTAATAAAGGGGTCCATGACACACACACACACACACCTTTAAGGACATCAATCACTAACAGCTAGTGGGCTAATAAAGGGGTCCATGACACACGCACACACACACACACACACACACACCTTTAAGGACATCTCCAATCGCTAACAGCTAGTAGGCTAATAAAGGGGTCCATGACACACACACACACACCTTTAAGGACATCAATCACTAACAGCTAGTGGGCTAATAAAGGGCACCATGACAACAATACCAATCCATTTGGGGCTGACATTTTTGTTAGCCTTTGTTTCGTTGGCCCTAGCTGCTGAGGTGAGTGTGTGGTCTTCGCTCAGTGTGCAGTACCTTGCTCATCCAGGACCGACGTTTGTAGAGGGCCCGTCTCCTTTTGACGGCCTCCCACAGCCTCCTCTGGCCTGCAGACACAACGACACGAGTTATCACAGGGCCTCCAAGGGCTTTACTTAGACGCACTCTCTTTGGAAATGTGTGTTCACCCCTCGCATGTTGATGCTGAGGTTCGGGATGTTCACCAGAAGAGATTCAGAAGCCTTCGGGATGCATCAGCTCCTTCCAGGCTGTTTTCTGTCATTCATTGACTTGGTTGTCATCAGTTTGTTTATTCACTGATTCATTGATTCCTTCATTGATTCATTGATCCATTCATTGATTCATTGATCCATTCATTCATTGATTCATTCATTGATCCATTCATTCATTGGTCCATTGATTCATTCATTGATCATTCATTCAATGATCCATAAAATCATTCATTCATTGGTCCATTGATTTGTTCACTGATTCATGTATTCATTCATTGATTCATTCATTCATTGTTCCATTTATTTATTCCCCCAATTATCCTCATCATCCATCTATCCATCCATTGATCCATCCACCCATCTATCCATCCATTGATCCATCCACCCATCTATCCATCCATTGATCCATCCACCCATCTATCCATCCATTGATCCATCCACCCATCTATCCATCCATTGATCCAGTTATCCTCATCATCCATCCATGTATTCATTCATTCATCCATTCATCCCCTGGGCCCCAGCCTACCAGGTCGCCCCATGCCGATCTTCTCCAGGTCCTCGTTCTTCACATAGTCAAAGTGGGAGAGCCGGGTGACGTTGAGCTCATCACGGACACGCAGGAAATACTGCTGCAGCTGCACGTCCGTCAGCAGCTCCACCAGCCACTCTGTACCCTCCTCACACTGCATCTGCACACACACACACACACACGCACGCACGCACGCGCACGCACGCACGCACACGCACACACGCACGCACACACACACGCACGCACGCACGCACGCACGCACACACACACGCACGCACGCACGCACGCACGCACACACACGCACGCACACACGCACGCACACGCACACGCACACACGCACACACATGCACGCACACACACGCACGCACGCACGCACACACACACACAGAGACAAACAGAGAGAGAGACACTCAGGTTATAAAAAAACATCCCATTTCAAGCGGACAGCGAACACTCCCATAACACATTCCTTTTACCATTTGTCCTCCATCTCTCTCTCTGTTCACTCCCTCTCTCCGCCTCTCCTTGTCCTCCTCCTCCTCCTCCTCCTCCTCCTCCTCTCTTCTGGCGTAGGGAAGGCGCTGGTATATGTACCCATCTCCCATCATCTGTTCAGCCAGCACTCTACGCCCTCCTCCTCTCTCTCTCGCCCCTGTCTTTCCCCCCTCTCTTCTCCGTTGGCCCGATGGAGGTGGTGTTCCCTCTCTGTCTCACTGAGCTCCTGAATGTCGCGGCTCCAGCTTGTTCCTCTCACGACCTTCGCTGTCCTAGCGGTACCTAAACACTAGTCACACACACACACACACACACACACACACACACACACACACACACACACACACAGACACACACACACACACACACACTAAGAGATATGAGATATTTGACACCACTCTCTTCCTGCTCTCTCGCACCGTCCCACTACATCAGCAAGGCTATCTATAAACACACTCTCTCTCTGACTCTCTGCCTTTCTGTCTCTCTCTCTCTCTCTTTCTCTCTGACTCTGCTTTTCTCACACTCTCTCTCTTTCTCCCTCTCTCTCTGGCTCTGCCTTTCTCTCCTTCTCTCTCTCTGACTCTCTCTCTCTCTCTCTCTCTCTCTCTCTCTCTCTCTCTCCCTTTCTCTCTCTATTCCCCAACCTCTGCTGACTCACCACCCCGTAAGGCACAGAACACTTCCACACACCCTCCTCCTCCTCCTCCTCCTCCTCCTCCTCCTCCCTCCCTTCCTCGCTCTGTACTTCTCTACCAACCAACTCTCTCCCACTCTGTTCTTTTAGTTCCCAGCATCCACCTAATGTTGAACTATTTACAGTGGCATCCCTGGAGAGAGAAAGAGGCAGAGAGACAGACAGAGGTAGAACGACAGACCCCGGGAGTGATAGACAGGCAGGCACAGATTGAGAGACAGACAGATGGATAATATATTGCACAACAGACAGGCCTGTCGTCGCTGAGAAGTGGGTAACCACGACAACGGCAACATTTGTTGCAACAGGCGGACAGACCGGTGCATTGGTGTTACGACACAAAAGAGAGGGCTTGTGTGGGCACAAAGGAACCGATCCAGTCAAAAACAACCGGAGATTCCTTCTTTCCACACCTGGGTTTTGTTAGAGGCACTTATATAGACAGGGAGAGATTTTGAGATTCGAGATTTGTATTAATCTAGTCTAGATGACCCCTTTCGGGATATGAGAGTTCCAGCAAAAATGTCAAATACAGCATGAAGGCTCCACTTTAAGCCCGGCTGCACTTCGGTGGGTGGGTGGGTGGGTGGGGGGGGGGGGGGGGGGGCAAGGAACAGGGCAGGTGGACAGACAGATTGAGGTTACAATCATGCAGCACAAAGCATTCACTACTGTGATGATGGGGAGACTCAAAATAACCTGGAGGCTACAGTTACAATATAACATATCTAACAGTTATGATGGTCCTATAGGAGGTGCTGCTTTAGTATTGTGGTAGTGTTGTTAGGACAATTAGGTTGTGTACTGCGGTTGGATTAGGCGGTGGTCAATTGGATTATGGGTCTTTTTTGGTGAGCGGCAGTGGATTGTTGGTGTGGTGAATTGGATTATGGTTGAGGAGATTGTTTGTATTATTTTTGGTCAGTTCCTGACTGTGGTGTTTCCCTGTAGGTGTAGATTAGATAATAGCGCAGGAAGTTTGCTTGTATTGCATATGATTGCCATGAACGGAATTGTGAGTTTTAACGTTTTGGCTGCGTGCAGGCCGGGAAGTCGTGCTTGTAATCTGGTAGTGGCCATGGAGGCCTGGTTTACCGTGCAGGGCGTTGATGTAGGATTGGTGCTGAGAGAGAGCAGGGCAAGTCCACAGAGGGTCAGCTAGCATCTCCCATGAACACCCAGAGATTACTGGAGCCCTGTCGTAGAGCAGAGGTAGGGGTGAATGGGGAGGGAGAGCGAGAGCGAGAGAGAGAGAGAGCGAGGGCAAAGAGTGAGGGCAAGGGTGGTATTCTCAAACAAGTACAAATATTGAGATTTCTTTGACTAATTTTCTTATGTCATTCTCTTTTGCAAGCTGAGCTACAACTTACACACCTGCTGGCTTACACTCTCCCTCATTCAGACACACACATCCAGAAAACCAAACCAAATCAAAGATGATTAAGTCTATCCATTCATTCATTCAGTGATAGCCTTAACTTACCTGCCAGTGATGAAAACGGCATCTTAATTCAGATGCTCAGCACGTCTTACGGGGTAATTTCCCGATCTCTCGCCGCAAAATCGAATTGGCATAATTTATTTAAATGTATCGCATATTGTCTCATTAAACAGCTGACAAATGATCACAACCTAGATACACAGGATGATTCGACGGTTGCTTAAGAACAAGAGAGACACAGGATGGATGTCGCATTCTATGTTATGTTCCCGTTCTCATCAATATACAGTCCATTTGAAAGATGACTTGATATAAATACATTTTAGGGAAGTAATGTAGCACTCTACAATCTGTAGGTCCGTTATTTCTCGATCGCTATGGTTAATTCCGGGGCGCTCCCGATGCGCGTGTTGAGATTATGAGCGTCATCGTCTCACTGTGCGTAGCCTTAAAGCGCACGCACGGACAGTTTAGGACCACTGAGGATAAAGACAGGATTTTCTTCACACAAAATTAGGTGATGACATCATTTAAACCCGACAAAAATATCAAGCCATTACGATATAAATAGGCCTAATTATCTCGTTATAACGAAAAAGGATCATAATTAATAAGAAAAAATGTATCCTGTTCAGTATATTAATTTGTTGTCATAACAAACTGTTACAATGAAGTATTATATTTTACTTCGGTCTTGGTTGAAGTCATTGAGAAATTAGGGATGTAAATGGCATTGTTATAGGTTTACATGCACGGCAAAGAATCCTGAAGTCGTTAAGGCGGTAGCCCACATGAGCAAAGAACATTCTGATCCCTTTAGTGTTTCTTTTTGATTGGAACAACTCGAGCAACACTGGATAGTGATGCATCTTGCATTCCCATGATACATTGTATCTGCTTCTTGTGGTGTAACCTACAATCAAGCAGCTAACTAAGAAGGCACATGACGCAGTGCTTTTTATCTGCTACTTCCATGAATTGGATCTAGCCTTTAGTCCCACTGTCGTTAACGCTGTACAAGACCATGGGTTATCGTTATCAAATGTTTTAGTCAGTGATAATGCATGGAACTAAAATACCTAAGACAAGCCTAATTTAAGTAATTTAAATACATGGGATGCAGTTGAAGCACATTAACATGCATAATACTGTACCTGGCTGTGTGCATCAGTTTAGATGCATATGAATTTACAGTAAATTACCTTGTGCGCACAAGATAATGAACTTATGTTTTACTTACTTTTATTTAAACTGGGTGCATTGCTTAAATATGCATCATGTAATTTGGAATTTCTCGCCAGGAAATACATTTTTTTAATTGGTTACGTTTATTACATACCTCCTGGAGGATATCATTAAATCAAATGATCAGAGAGAAGGTGCACTCTATATGAGCGCCCTAGGGCCCTTATTAAGCTTTTGAAAAATCTTGGGATGACCGCATGAACGTAACCAATCAGGAGTTTTTGCAAGGAGGCACGGATACCTCCGTGTCAATCACCTCGCGTGCACACTCAAGCTTATGAAGTCAGAGCGTGCGGGCGTGGGAGGGGTCAATAAGAGGGATAGGAGGGACCAAAGATTCAGGAGGTTGTGATCAACATCTTTGAGTGTTGTGATTCAAATTCTTACATTTATTATTTATTTATTTTACAATTCTCTAGAAGTACATACTGCACCTTTAAGTGGAACATTGACTAAAGGGAGTCTGACAATATAATACACAATATTCAAATAAAACACAACTGAAGTACACCGTTAACAGCAGTTAACTATGTTTATTTAGAATCAAAGGATACATGTAAAACTATTTGACCAAGTCAGAACATGCAAACATAATGATTGCCTACAGGCATTAGTCCCAGGAAAAAAAAAAAAGGTATTTCCAAAATCTTAATAGCCTGTAAGTTTCGATCAATTGAAAGATACACAGCAACATGTCAGCTATGCGAAAGGGTTAGCACTCATTTCATTTCTAAAGCATTTCCACCCAGGCCTAATTTAAATTGCTTGCTGAGAATTGAATATCTGCAGCTTCAATTCTCCAAATATGGCAAACTATTTCAAGTCCTTGTTTAGGCAGTCTGATGAAATCTGCATCGTGACATTGGATAAGGGCAGACATGCAATTAAGACATTTAACTACAGGATTTTCAGACAATAGCCAAGAATAACCAAACAAATAGAATAAAACAATCAGTAGTATATGACGTACCTTAGCATTAAAACCACACAGCAAAACAAGAGGTTTGAAGTTAGCCATGTTTGTATAGAGGGAGAGGTATCACTACACCTCAGCTAAAGAACACATGTAGCACTATTACTGCTCATCTCCATGAAGAAGGTTATGACCTAGCAAAACATGACGGTCAAGTAAATCAGCTGATCTTAAGATGATGGTAGAGGCATGTAACAACTACAGAAAAAGATAATAATAAACAGAAAAAAGAAGCAAGCTTTCTTCACCTAAAAAGCAGACAAAACCCAAAGATGGCACAAAAAAAACATATGCCAGCCTTACATTGACCTAAGAGCAGACAAAATTCAAACGATAAATATAAAGTATAAGACTCTGGGACACACTGGGCCCGACAAGTTACTCCACCTGACAGTGAAATATGGGAGACACTGCCCCCGATAAATACATGTTACCACACTCACTGGTAGGCAAAAACTACCATCAACATCTTTACATTATGGAAGACACTGCTCCCGATAATGGGGTTTATTATGGAAGGCACTGCTCCCGATAACGGGGTTTCTTATGGAAGGCACTGCTCCCGATAATGGGGTTTATTATGGAAGACCTTGCTCCCGATAACGTGCTCATTATGGAAGACCTTGCTCCCGATAATTCTTCATTTAAGAAATATACTGCAACACAAATGG
>CM030186.1:16763416-16770916 GCA_017639675.1 Aplochiton taeniatus
ACATCGTCCGTTGACTAACCACAGCTTGAGACATGAGTAAAGGTAAAATGCCAGAGAACGAAATGAATCACCTGCGAGATTAAATCAGCCACCCACGGTTTGTTCAAACAGACTAGAACAAGGAACAGGAAACTGAACATGGTTTTTTTTGTGTGCACATGGCCCGCCAAAACTAACGATGCACTAAATACGTGTCACATACCAGCAAAAAATGCAAAAGATGGAAAAAATGATTTGGGGAAAAACTCCTTAATAACATAAACTTGGTATTTTCTTCATGTCGACATGTAACAAAAAAAAAAAAAAAAAAAAGCTAGAATCCCTCTCTAATGTTTTGACAGACAATAAAGTTCAATTGACAAAACCTTATACTTTATTCCTCTTTGTATTTATTTCAGGGACAGGCGGATTTTATCCCACAAAAGTTGTTACATTGTTTTTGTTTAGTATTATTGACCGAATTTCAATGTTATTGTCCGTTATGTTATTGTTACTGTGGCAGTGATGTGCTAATGGATACATGGATAAGCTTTCTGATTCCAACGCTACAGTAACGTTAGTTCGTCAAGATTTCAAAATACATAGGCACCGGCCTTTATATGTAAATATGCAATAAACCATATTTTGCTACCCCTAGCTAGCTAGACAACGTAATGCTTGTTATTACTAATAATGTTACACTATCCCAACGCTTGTTACTGTCTAAATCTACACGTGGATCGATTCATATTGCAGTGCGTTAGCTAACGACGTCTGCAAACATTGCGTGTTAGCTCTTCATTTTACATCAGTACGACCGCTATTTACAATGACACGAATCAAGAAAAAATCTCTCACCTTGCTTGAGGTCTGTTATACTTTCACCCTCTCCTCGGTCGCCGCAGCGTTGCTATCCGTTGCAACCTTCGACTTCGGCGTCCTTGCTCCTGTGTGACTGTGACAGTGTACTTCACCTGAGCCGGGCACTTGATGCTGCGCTGTGGTTCCGGGTTTCGTAGCCAATGGCTGAGTTCCAGGAAGTCTTCTTCTTCTTCTTTTTTAACGGCAGTTGGCATACACGATGTTGCATTACTGTCTCCTTCACTTCAGGATTTACTCTCATTCACTGCCTATTAACTTACATCCGCTTGCTCTTAAGAAATCAAATATTAATTTCCTCCCTTGACCACTATCTCCACACTGCAACATACTTGTAACGTTTGCCTCGCCCCACCCTATTCTCCGTAAATGTGTCATCGTCTCTTGTCTTTCCAGTTTACATTTCCTGCATGATATAAGGATATGCTTAACTGTCTCAGGTCCCTGCGCTGATCACACAGACCTGTTGGATGTCTCCCTACGAGGAAAAGTGTACTGATTGCTATGCTCAATGCTCATTCTGCTCATTGCCACCTGTTCTCTCCGTACTGCTCCCCCACTTCTTACCTATGTACTCTGTTTTGGATTGAATGTAAGTGTCTCCCTTTTATTTCGCTATCCCAATACTGTTGCCCCTGTTGATAAACTTTTTTCCACACTGTGCTTTTCCCCTCTGATTTTGATCATTTAATGTTGACTTCCACACTTCTTTTTTTGACTGCTTCTTTTGCCAATTTATCCGCTCTCTCGTTTCCCATGATACCTGCATGCACTGGAACCCACATGAATGTAACGTTTTGCCCCCGCCTGACCAGTCTTGAATATGTAAACAAGATCTCATACAGCAGATCCAGATGACTTCTTGCTGTACCTGTCTCAATGCTTGTAAGGCCTGCCACAGAATCACTGAAAATGACTATATTTTTGCAACTACTTTGCTCACTCCACTCTAATGCCATCAACATTGCAAACAATTCAACCGCAAACACGTTCAAACAATCAGATGTTCTCTTATTAACTCCAACTTGATAACTAGGCACCACCACTGCAGCCCCTTTTGCCTCTGTTTGGGGGTCCTTTGACCCGTCTGTAAATATCTGTACACTATCTTTATATTTATGATCCCTATAACTAGTATTCACTGACTAAACCAGCAGTCTTATTACTGTGCTTAACCTTAAGCAGCTCCAAATCTACACCCGGGCTTTCTCATAACCATGCATGTCTCACAGGCCACACCACAGTTTCGCAACATTCTACCTCGTCCAGCTTGCTTAACTCTAACCTCTTGCACGGGTTATAATAATTCACAATCACTATCTTTTTCCTTTCAGCCCACACTTCCACTATAGCCTACTCTTGCCCACTTCCTACTCCTAGTATTCTGGAACAGCCCGACTGTCAAAGCTTTTGTAAAGATACAGAAAAGACATCCGGCTCTCGAAAAATAATTCATTAACTGGACAGTTGGAGGCCCTCTATCCATGCGAGCGCACCCTGGCTCATTAAATAGGCCTACCTGAGACTCAATTGAAGTTAAAATGAAATTATTTTGTTGGGTCAAATGTAGGGGAATCAAAATATAAGGGCAGATTCAAATTGTATACGTGTTCATAAAATAAGATATATTTTGCGTTTATTCGCTTTTTAAGTTTTGATTGCTATGCTGTATTATGCTGTATTATGCTTGCAGTATGGGGACACTGTGTCAAGTGGAAGGTAAACACCACCAAACAATTTCCAACCAATTGGAATACACAAAGGGTAGCTTGAATTCGTCTAGATCAAACAACTCCCACAAAGCATGATGAAAAGGGAACTGCGGTAGGAAATGGCATCTCCCTCAGCACAGGGAAGTAAAACCACATTTATTTTGAAGAAGCACTAGAAGTTACTTTGTCTCTTTGGTGAGTATATCAAACTGTATTGTTAAATTGTTAGTCTGGTTGGGTTATGTGTGTTATTCTCCCCAGGGTTTGGTGACATAGTCATTTGTGTTGATTGTAAAATGGGCAAACAGTACAAAGGCAGAGCAGATTTGGGGCTAAAACTTCCCAAACGGATATTTTCTTATTTGTAACCTATTTTAAAATAAATTATTCACGTATCTAAATTATTACATTTTATTATTCAGTTCGATATGTTTTGTTTTTATCCATTCCAGAATGCTTAATGAACATAGAGACACAAAAGGCTTTAAATAGAACAAGCAAGGTCACCACAATAGAACTCGGGTAAGGCGTTCAATGATGCGCAGCTCCCTCTTCTTCCCTCTTTACTGCTGGCTCCTTTGCCATACAGCAAACAGTTTCTCTTTGAAATACTGCTCTATAGATACTACTCTAAACACCACCACCAATTTACACATATTCTGTCAAAAACACCAAATCAAATCGATACCAAACGACCTTCCATTTAACACAAGGTCTTTAGATCTGACCACGAATGACATTGCCACCATAAAACGTGGGGACTTGAAAAACTTAACATTGCTCAGAGTTTTAAATGTGTCTTACAACCGAGTCAGTCAGGTGGAAAGTGGTGCGTTCGCTAGCCTAACCATGTTAAAGGAACTCAACCTGGACTATAACAGTTTGACCTCAATCTCTGGAGAGATTTTCCGTGGCCTAGACCACCTCACTGTGCTACGCCTTGACCACAATCACATCACAACCATCACATCCCCCTCTCCATGCACACAGTTGCCAAGCTTGGAGGAATTGTATTTAAGAGAGAACAAGATATCCTCTTTCCAATCAGAGGACATGTGCGGTTTCTCCAAAAGCTTGGTCTTACTGGGGCTCTCTAGAAATCCACTCAGAACCTTTCATGTAACTGAAGACACCTTGCCCTGCTTGCAGTCACTTAGCCTTTCGTTTTGTGGAACTACAACGGGCCATGTAAAGTGGGCTGTGGGGCAGAGGTCATTCCTGAAGAGGGTATCCAGCCTGGATCTAAGCGGCGTCCAAATGTCTTTGGAGGGCACAAGTCAAGTGTTCCAGGCCCTCAATTCTTCTTTGGAGCATTTGACCATGTTTCAAATGAACGTGAACATAAAAGCTCTCATGGACATGGCCTGCCGTGTCCCAACACTCACCAGCCTTCAGGTCAGACACAATCACATCAGTACTGTTTACCCCAGGGATATACTACGCTGTGCTAACTTGACTGAGCTCGACCTCAGCGCTAACAAACTGAGAGATCTTACCGACGACACTTTCCAGCCGCTACGACGGCTCGAACATCTCCTGCTGAAAATAAACAACTTTACAGCCGTGCCAACTGCCGTCCAACACGTCCCCACCTTGAGACTCCTGGATCTCAGTGCCAACTACATCAAGGATTTGAAGTGCGTGGACTTTCGTAACCTTGGAACCCTCCGGACCCTCTTGCTCGACCAGAACAGGATCGCTCACCTCAAAGCCTGCCACTTCAGAAGCCTGGGCAACCTCACCTTTCTGTCCGTCTCCAACAACCGCATCACGGTGGTCAACGACGCCTTCGGCCTGTCGAGTGCTCTGCAGAACCTGGAGACATTAGACCTGAGCCAAAACAAACTGATCGAGGCCACAAAGGCAACCTTTCGAGGCCTCCGATCCATTCGAAAGTTATCCCTACATTCCAACAATGGATTTGACATGGACGCTGGTGCCTTCGAAGGACTGGCTAACCTGGAAACGCTTTTGCTAAATAGCTGCTCGCTCACCATTCACAAACTTGCCAGGTCTCCGTTCAAAGGCCTGTCACGTCTCAAACACCTCGATCTGTCCTTGAATAATTTAATGTACAGAGTGAACCAAACCATCTCGCCGCCGTTCTATGATCTCGCTTCTCTGGAGTGGTTGCGTCTAAATCATCAGATCAGTGGGATGTTCTATATGCCCGGTAACTTTCTCACAGGCCTCTCCTCTGTGTCAATCATAAGGGCGGGGAGCCTCAACATCATGCGCTTCGAACTGGAAACCTTCACCCACACGCCCGCGCTGAGGGAACTCGACATCAGCAAGAACCCGATCCAAACCCTCTCCCCCGAGCTGTTTCACCTCCTCCCCGGCCTCCAAAAGCTCTTCGTGTCAAAAAGCAAACTGCAATCCCTGGACTTCCTCATCCAGGCCAAGCTCACCCAGCTGACCTACTTGCAAGTGAGAGAGAACGAGCTGGTCACCATCAACCAGACGGTGTCGCGGTACGCGCCTTCTCTGACCTTCCTGGACGTGAGGAACAACCCGCTGGCGTGCGACTGCAGCAACGCCTGGTTCGTCCAGTGGGCGCAGGGCGACGCGCAGACGTTGGTCGTGGGGGCCTACGACCTGGTGTGCCGCGACCCACCCAGCCAGACGTCGTCCAGGCTGTTGGACCTGGACGTGGACTCGTGCTCCGTAGGCTTCTTCTTCTGCGTCTCCACGCTGTGCGCCGTGCTTGTTCTTCTGCTGGGGTCTTTCACTTACCGCCTCCTGAGATGGCAGCTGGTTTATTCCTACTACCTCTTCCTGGCGTACCTCTTTGATGCCAGGAAGAGGAACCAGGAAGGGCCGAATCAGTACGACGCCTTTGTGTCCTACAACATCCATGACGAACTCTGGGTGATCACCCAGCTGCTGCCCCAACTGGAGGGTGAGCAGGGGTGGAAACTGTGTCTGCACCACCGAGACTTCCAGCCAGGTGAGTGAGTGTGTGTGTGTGTGTGTCTGCACCACCGAGACTTCCAACCAGGTGAGTGTGTGTGTGGGTGTGTGTGTGTGTGTCTGCACCACCAAGACTTCCAGCCAGGTGTGTGTGTGTGTGTGTGTGTGTGTGCCTGCACCACCGAGACTTCCAGCCAGGTGAGTGAGTGTGTGTGTGTGTGTGTGTGTGCGTGTGTCTGCACCACCGAGACTTCCGACCAGGTGAGTGTGTGTGTGTGTCTGCACCACCGAGACTTCCAACCAGGTGAGTGTGTGTGTGTGTGTGTGTGTGTGTGTGTGTCTGCACCACTGAGACTTCCGACCAGGTGAGTGTGTGTGTCTCTTGGTGCACACGCATTAATCCACTGTATGTATGTACGTATGTGTGAGTACGTACGTATGTACTGGATATATATGATTAAGTGTGTGTGTGTGTTTGTGTGTGTGTGTGTGTGTGCGCGCGCATGCATGTGTTCGTGAGTGAAAAACACAAAGAGCTAGATAATTGGCCCAGACAATCAGTTCTGTGAGGTAATGTACAGACGTGCCAGGACAAAATGGAGAATGCACTGCCAACATGTAATTGCAACCTTTCTCCAGAAGGTGTCTCTCTTGTACCTTGTAATGACTGACTGAACAAGTGGAGGAAGTCAGGGCTCTGACCTTATGTATCGCTGTTTGCCAGGCAAGCCCATCTTGGAGAACATTGAAGATGCAATCTACGGGAGCAGGAGGACTATTTGTGTGATCAGTCGCCATTACCTAGAGAGTGAGTGGTGCTCCCGGGAGATACAGGTGGCCAGGTAAACACCACTGGCATTGTCAGACAAACATGGGGGAAAATAAACACAGTCTATGTCAACACACACACACATGCCCGCGTGCACGCTATTGATCTCCACCACCACACACATACGCACACACACACACACACACACACACACACACACACACACACACACACACACACTTCTCCACCATGTATTCTTTCCCCCCAGCTTCCGTTTGTTCGACGAGAAGAAGGACGTGCTGATCCTGGTGTTCTTGGAGGAGATCCCGGTGCGGCTGCTGTCTCCCTACCACCGCATGAGGGGCCTACTGAAGAGACGCACCTACCTGAGCTGGCCCCGGGCTCGCCAGCAGCACAGGGGCCTCTTCTGGGAGAAACTGCGGCTGGCTCTTCAGAGCAGGGAAGGTTTGGACGGGGACAACTCCCCCCTGAGAGGAGTTGAGAGACCGTAACAGACACACTGCACCCCTGGTTTCTCCTGAGAGGAGTTGAGAGACCGTAACAGACACACTGCACCCCTGGTTTCTCCTGTCAGCATGTCCCACCTGCCTAAGTTATGAAGATGTTGTTTAAATTCACGTCAATGCGCACTTCTGTTTTTGAATACTGATATGGTCTTTTCAGAGGAAATCTAAGAGTTCAGCTTGAGTTTGGGCTGTGTTTTAAGTGCACTTCTTTTCCAGTAAGATGTTATGTTATAGATACAGGGTTTTTTTTCTCTGTGAATGTGAATGTGAATTAATTGGAATTTATTAATGCATTTGGAATGCACTTAACTTGAATGTAACTTCCACCAAACTGTATATTGTCTTGAATAAAGTTTGAATTGTCTTTGAATAACACCCCACCTCTTCAATCTGTCTCTCTCCCCCCCCCCCCCCCCCCCCCCCTCCCCCCCCTCTCTCTCTCTCTCTCTCTCTCTCTCTCTCTCTCTTTCTCTCTCGCTTCCATCTGTCTGTCTTTCTGCTGCACTGCCAGCACATTCTCTGTTTTGGATGTGGCTCGTTCTCGCAGTGCAAACAAAACCACCAGGCTTATCAGAAGAGGACGGTTAAACAAAACCACCAGGCTTATCACAGGCGAGGGTTAAAACCTTTCACATACACTACTAACACACTCCAAACGGAATATGTGTCTCCTAACTGCTGAGAGGACACATAGAACTAACAGAGGGTATAAAACGGGCTT
>CM030186.1:16775916-16778416 GCA_017639675.1 Aplochiton taeniatus
CAACGCTGGTACAACGCCCACCTACGACTTTACCAACGCTGGTACAACACCCACCTACGACTTTACCAACGCTGGCACAACGCCCACTTTTGGTTTTACCAGCATATACAAAGCCTCCAGATGGCCGTGCCATGCTAAGCTAATATTCTGCATACTCACTGTGTCTCTGCATGTGTGTGTGTGTGTGTGTAGTGCTTGTTACCGTTTGTGCCAGTGTGTGTGAGCGAGACTCGAACGTGATCAAATCCATCCTAGGTCTATTTCAGGGATACCCGTGCCCTGGCGGGTTCCCTTCCCCTGGCATAGCAACAGTGATGGGCAGTGCCAGCGCTCCTCGCACGGCCCGTCACCTCGGCTCAGACTCTCAGGACGGTCGGTACTCCAGTAGGCAGAGTGGCAGACCGCCTGGCAGACGCCATCGTCTGCCCGTAACCTCCTCCGCTTCTCAAAGGGGGGGGGGAGGGGCTTGTCTGATAGGGGGAGGGGGAAAAACGTCTTGGGTCTCAAGGATTGTTTTCTCCTCCCTGCTCTGGCCGGGCGCTCTAACACTCCGATGGACTGGCTGTCAAAAACACTCTTCTCTCCTGGAGCCCGGAGACAAACTCCCAGTGCGTCTGGTCTGGGGGGGGACAATGGCCATCAGTGGGGGTGCTCTGTGTTTGCTGGCACGCGTCTTCCTCATGGGTTGTTGTGTCTTTCAGACTGTTGTTGGAAACAGAAACAGGGTGCGCTGTGGGTGCTGTAATACGCCGTTCTGTTCAACAGAATAGTCTCCCTGCATGCTGTCTAAACGACTAAATATGTGGGAATAAGCTCATCAAGCATACTGCCTCAACTACATGAAATACAAAAAGGGTTTTAGTAAAACAAAGGGAAAGACTCTCTAGACTATAATAAACGCATGGGGATATTTGATTCCCCCCCCAAAAAATCAATATGCTGGCTGGTTCAACTGCATGAAATACACACAGTGACATTTGATCTAAAATGAAATCGATATACATGCGGTGAGGTGATATTAGAGGGAAATCAATGTCCCTGCCGCCAGCTTTAGCTAGCTGTAGTCACTTCCTCCTGGGAAAGCACAGACCCCCGCCCCCCCACCCCCCTCCCCCCACCCCAACTCACTAGAACCTTCTGGTAAACACACGCAACATATACAGTGTGCAGGTGCTTCCTGCTCGGACAGAAATGAATCACGTCGTCTTCCTTTTTCTCGCTGCAAAGCGGGTTTCCTTTTCACTGAACCCCTCTCAGAGGAGGACATCCAGGTCCGCACGGCACTGACAGAGACGTGCCTTCTGTGGTTGGAAGGCTTTCTCTGCTTCATTAGATGTGCAGAATGAATAATTGGCAATAGCCTAAGGTTCTTTCGAGTCAAGCTTATTTGAAATATACCGATGTAGCTTATTTTATTAGTAATATACCGATGAAGCTTATTTTATTAGGAATATACCGATGTAGCTTATTTTATTAGGAATATACCGATGTAGCTCATCTTGCGTGGGCTGATATGCGTATTTTTTGTAACGCCAAACAAACAGAGCAATGTTGTCAGTAGGAGCCTAGTTACTGTAACTCCATAACAGTCCAGATTTACTCATAGCTGCTTTGGCTAACTATTTGGCTAACTAACCTACCGTAATGTTTGCGTCATTGCCCTTCCAAATACAGCCTATAGGAATGAACTGTTACCGAAAGCATTGAGATCACACCCAGTCTGTTCCAGTGTGGGCTTGGTGCATTTCACAGAGACATTTTGAGTCATGTCTGAGCCGTGGTCTATGATGATGCGTTTTTCTTACGGAAGACATGATACAATTAGCCGGCACAGTCTTTGTCTGAAATCAGCCTCGCTTCAGCGGATTATTTTGGGGCTGTTCCAACACAGTCCATTCCCTCTGCGGCTACGCTAGCCCTGTTCCAACACAGTCCATTCCCTCTGCGGCTACGCTAGCTCTGTTCCAACACAGTCCATTCCCTCTGCGGCTACGCTAGCTCTGTTCCAACACAGTCCATTCCCTCTGCTGCTACGCTAGCTCTGTTCCAACACAGTCCATTCCCTCTGCGGCTACGCTAGCTCTGTTCCAACACAGTCCATTCCCTCTGCGGCTACGCTAGCTCTGTTCCAACACAGTCCATTCCCTGTGCGGCTCCGCTAGCTCTGTTCCATCACAGTCCATTGCCTCTGCGGCTGTGCTAGCTCTGCATACGCTCACAACGGCCGTGCACGACTGTGTGGCCTTTCTGTTTGAGTGTGTGTGTGTGTGTGTGTGTGTGTGTCTGTTTAGGAATGTGTGCGACGGTGGGTGAGAGTGCGTGCACGTGTCTGTGTGAGTGTGTGTGTATCTGTTTGAGTGTGTGTGTGTGTGAGAGAGTGTGTGTGTGTGTGTGAGAGAGAGAGAGTGTGTGTGTGTGAGAGAGTGAGTGTGAAACAGTGACTCGGCTCGTGCACTTCTGCTCCAGTGAGCGCTGCATGCTTCAGGGCACGGCTTAAGAA
>CM030186.1:16780916-16785916 GCA_017639675.1 Aplochiton taeniatus
TCTAGCTATCTAGCTATCTATCGCTCTCTCTCTCTCTCTCTCTCTCTCTCTCTCTCTCTCTCTCTCTCTCTCTCTCTCTCTCTCTCTCTCTCTCTCTCTCTCTCTTTCTCTGTTTCTCTATCTCTCCGTAACAGGTCAGTAAGTGTTGGTTGTTGTCTGGATGTTGTCCTGACTGCCCTCCATTTTGTCCCCAGGTTCGAGGCTTTGGATTTGGGGACATCTTCAAAGACCAGCCCATCAAACTCCGACCTCACTCTGTGGACATGGACCCAGAGGGCGAGAAGGTAACACCCTCTCTCTCTCACACACACACACACACACACACACACACACACACACACACACACTCCCCCCCCCCCACATTCCAACCCTCACTCACACTTACAAACACACATACACATACTTAGACACACTTACAGTTTTTCTCATTTGATTTGGCGCTATACTCGAATGACAGTTGGCATTCAGTCAGCTTTAAAAACAATATAGTTTTCTGCTTCAAAATATGATAGAATTATTTCATTGTGTAGGTCATCCAATGCAGAATAGTTCATCTAATTGTCAAAATCAGGACAGGAGACCAGGGATTCCCAGCACTGTAACTTTATTTTGCTACTGTAGTATATTACTGCATATAGTAGGCCTATGTTTTGTTTACACAGTACATGTTTTTTGGTATTGCTGCATGTTTTTGTTCTGTGCACATTTTTTTTTTCTTCTGTTTTCTCTATTACACTGTGTTGTGTATATTTTTGTCACATTACATGCAAATGTAAGTATTCTTTTGCTTTAAAAAATGGAATGTGAAACAATAGCAGTTAGCTTCAGAAAAATAACCGTCATACACCTATAAAGTAGGCATTCAGAGTCAGGGAAAACATCCAGAGTCCAATGTCTTTCTGACAAAACATCATAACCTTTTGACCACCATGGATCTACACAATTCAAAGGAACGTGTTATTTTGGTGGCAATAACCTATTGATTGAAACAATAATTTAATTGTTTGAACATTTAAAGGTCAATTAAAGGTTTTGTGTGAGTTACAGCCTTTTGCAGATTAACCATTGTTACACACACACACACACACACACACACACACACACACACACACACCACGCTAACTTTATGAAACAAATAATGACAAAGTGCTCTCATTAGATGGGGTGTGGGTATCGTTTGAGTTCAAGTGTGTATTGACGTTGTTCATGACTTCAGCTTTTGTCTGGCAGAGAGAAAAAGGAAGTCCAGGCCCAAGCCCCTCCCCTTCCTGCATCTTAGTTTCACAGCACACTCAAAACACCCACACACAGTTTCATAGCACCAGAGATGATATCCACCTTGAAATACACACTCACACACACACACACACACACACACACACACACACACACACAAAAACACACAAAGGAACATCCTGCAGGGAGAGAACCAGCAAAGCAGAAGTGTGTGAGAGAGAGAGAGAGAGAGAGAGAGAGCGAGAGAGAGAGAGAGAGAGAGAGAGAGAGAGGGAGAGGGCGGGGGGGGGGGTAGGGAATGAATTACGGAGCAGAGAGGTAGAATACTTTTTCACTAAAGTTTACATGTTCCCCTCCCTGCCTCCCTCCCTCCTTCCTGGCTGGGCTGATGCAGTAAGGTTGTGAGTGGTTCTGTCTTTCACTGGAGCCACAGGAGCAGCACGGTATAGTCCAGCTCTCTCTCTCTCTCTCTCTCTTTATCTCTCTCTTTCTCTCCTTATCTCTCTCTCTCTCTCTGTCTCTCTCTCTCTCTCTCTCTCTCTGTCTCTCTCTCTTTCTCTCTCTCTCTTTTAATCTCTCCTCTCTCCGTCTCTCTAACCTTCTCTCTGCTCTGCCTGAACCTCCACGTCTCCTTGCTTTCCCTCTGTGTTGTTTACTGATGGCGGAGGCCTTGGGCCTTGAAGCTGTTTATCGAGAGCGCTGGCTTTGGCGTTGCCTTGGCAGACACGATAGACTCAGACAGGTCGTTGGAGCTTGAGTGGGCTGGCTCCTGGGTGTGTTGCTGTGTCTGTGTTTGTGTGTGTGAGTGTGTGCCTGCATGTGTGTGTGTGTGTGAGTGTGTGCCTGCATGTGTGTGTGTGTGTGTGTGTGTTTGAGGCCATGTTGGTGTCATCTTTATATAAGCGTATTGATATGTGGGGGGTATCTCCGTAGCTGAGTGTGTCTTCATCTAGTCTGCTGGTGTGTGTGTGTGTGTGTGTGTTTGTATGTGTGTGTGTGTGGGGGGGGGGGGGGGGGGGGGGGGGGGGGGGGACTCACGGTGTGTGTCTTTGTCGATATGCCAGTTTGTGCTTGTTAACAGTGTGAGCGTGTTACGGTGTGTGTGTGTCTGTGTGTCAATCTCCTAGTGTGTGCCAGTCTCCCAGTGTGTGTGTGTCTGTGTTTTACAGTGTGTGTATGTCTGTGTTTTACAGTGTCTGTGTGTGTGTCGGTCTGCCGTGGGTGTTAACGGATGTCTGACAGACTCTCCTGCTGAGCTGGTGTCTGAGTGAAGGCTTTATGGGTAGTGTAGTCTCTGCTCTGTAATGAGCCGGCTGAGGGGACAGGATGTCATTCTTCCTGTGCTGGGGGAGGGGTTAGGCTGAGCCACCATGAGTCAGAATGCTGAGTCACCTCCACCCCAAGCGCTGCATGGAGTAGATTAAGACGCTAGGCATCTAAAATGGCCGCCTCACTAAGCCCCGGTCCAAACTGGCTACACTGAGGAGTCCCATAGCTTTAGACGCTAGTGGAAGCGGTCTAACCCCGGTCCTAACTGGCTCCAATGAGGAGTCCCATCGCTGGACCGTCACCGACAGCAGTGGCTGAAGTGCTGTGACCGCAGAGGATGATCTCTCTTAGTTTGGTAGAGGAAACGTCAGGGTTGGTCCTATTGCTTCAGTTAAGTTTGGTGGAGGAAACGTCAGGGTTGGTCGTATTGCTTCAGTTTCGTTTGGTAGAGGAAACGTCAGGGTTGGTCCTATTGCTTCAGTTCAGGTTCGATAAGCTTCCAGCTGTGCTGGCCGATGGCTTAAATCTAAAAGGCTTCTCGTTGAAGGAGTGAAAGCTATTTCTGTGTGGAGCGTTGCAGGTCTCTGGCCCCGCTTGGCTTGACACCGCTGGAGGGAGGGAAGGTGAGGAAGGTGTGTGTGTGTGTGTGTGTTTGTGGGTGGGTGGGTGGGGCTATCCCTCAGGGCCAAACAGCGCTAGGATTGAGCTGTCTGCCCGATGCTGTCTGCCGACGCCATGCTACAGGCTACTCATGGGTCTCATTAGTGGTGGTGGGGGGGGGGGGGGGGGGGGGGGGGGGGGGGGGGGGATAGAGAGAGAGGGGGAGGGACAGAGAGATGAGGGGTGAAGGATGGCGGGGAGATGGGGGAGGGATGGGGTGGATGACGGCCGGGGTTTCCATGGTGAACAGAGCCGTGTGTGTGTGTTCGGGACAGACTGGGCTCTGTCCATCGCAGTGTGTGTCGGCGTGTGTGTGGCAGAGAGGGAGAAAGAGGTGTGTGTGTGTGTGTGTGTGTGTGAGAGAGAGAGAGAGAGAGAGAGAGAGAGAGAGAGAGAGAGAGAGAGAGAGCGAGAGAGAGAGAGAGAGAGAGAGAGGGATTAAAAGGGATGATTGTGTGTGAGAAAGAGCGAGTGTGTGTGCTCTTCCTGTTGAAGAGCCACCCTGGCTCCACAAACATAGCGTAGGGAACCACTCCAGCAGGGAAACAATGGCCCTTTAACACTCTCTCACACACACACACACACACACACAATAACCCCGCACACACACCATACCCATGTTCGCAGAATTGAGTTTGTCCATTTACATTTTCCGTTGGATGCACTAAAGCTGCATGTGTGTAGTTGTGTTCAGGGTTAGGGTGTGTGTGTGTGTGTGTGTGTGTGTGTGTGTGTGTGTGTGTGTGTCTGTGTGTCTGTGTGTTTCTCTGTCTTGCTCTTTTTGTCTTATGACTATGTTGTCTCTTTGACTCATAGGTACCTGCAGGGAAACCAGCCGCTGTTGCCCCGGAAACCATGAAGGCCGACGCTGACAGTAAACCCAAAGGTGAACGTCTTCTTAACTAAACTGTAATGGATCAGACACCATTTTGTCTTTCCCCATGGTCACCATCTCAGATCATGCCATCAATTCTTGCCGTGTCTTGGCTGGGAGAATGGCAGCACTACAAGTATGACCCTGACCAATCATCATGTGCTGCCTTTCATGGCCTTGCGTGAGTTCATAGGTCGTCAGGGAGGGGTGTCAAGAAATTGTCAATCATGTCTATCAAGGAACACGTGGTAGGAGTTGTCAAACTAGGTAGGAAAATTCAAACCATTCTGCCATGCTAGACTTTCCATCTGGATGTCATGGGTCATCCTAGACGCCACATCACAGCCCGCAGATTACGTCTCACTGCACGGCCCTTTGTCGTTGCCAACGTTCAGATTCGGGCCGACAAATCGTCTAAAAATCGGGCTGAATTCATCTGATCCTGGGCTTATCTGTCTAGACGGATCCTTACCCAGCCCCTACTGAATCTGAACTGATGAAACTTATTTAAGCTTGCAGCAGAGGTACATCTTTAGAACCATAGTACTGTTTCCATGGCAACAGGAGTGAACAGTTAGGCATTGTTGGTTCCAACTTTGTGTGCCGTGAGGGCGGAGCTTAGAGTGCCAGCCTGTGTTCGATTGGTCAGTTGGGCTCGTGTTGACGCATTTCTCTGATGTGATTGGTTCCCAGCCCGTGTTTGATTGGTCAGTCGGGCCTTGTGTTGATGCATTTCTCTGATCTGATTGGTTCCCTGCCCGTGTTTGATTGGTCAGTCGGGGCTCTTGTTGATGCATTTCTCTGATGTGATTGGTTCCCAGCCCGTGTTTGATTGGTCAGTCGGGCCTTGTGTTGATGCATTTCTCTGATGTGATTGGTTCCCAGCTCGGGAGCTGTGCAAGGTCATCTTCCCATACGACGGGCAGAACGAGGATGAGCTCACCATCAAAGAGGGAGAGAC
>CM030186.1:16790916-16795916 GCA_017639675.1 Aplochiton taeniatus
CTGAAGAGCCAGCACAGGTGTGTGTGTGTGTGTGTGTGTCAAAGTCAAAGTAGCTTTATTGTCAATTTCTTCACATGTCGAGACATACAAAGGAATCGAAAAGACGTTTCCCACACTCTTGCGGTGTGTGTGTGTGTGTGGTAGTGTGTGTTTGTGTGTCTGTACGTGTGTTTGTGTGTGTACTTGGGTGTGTGTGTGTGTGTGTGTGTGTGTGTTTCCAGCTGCCAAGTCAACCACTTGATGTACTTTTACAGACTAACACCATATCATTTGTGTTTTTGAAACCCACTGATATTGATGGAATCTAAAACAATATTCATGTCCACAATTGGCGCGAGGTAAAGTTCAGGCAGACAAACATCTTAAATATATATTAATTGTGAATACAATTCAGTTTGGCATGGTTGGGTCTGCTAAATATTTTCAAGTTCCCTGCCGTGACACATCCGGGCCAACGCTCCGAGGCAGGGAGCACACACACATCCACCCCCCTTTGGAACAGATTAGAGACCCGAGGAGCGAGCTGGCAGTTAGGGAGGGGGTGGGAGCATCCCCCCCCCCTCCCCCCCCCTCACCTGAGTTAGCACAGAACCCAATTTCAATAACCATGATCCTTTGTGTTTCAGGCAGGAGATGAAGCAACTGGCAAGCGAGCTGGATGAGGAGAAGAGGATTCGCCTCGGTTTACAGGTGAGACCCTGTCACACACACACACTCACACACACGCGCACACACACACACACACACACACACACACACTGACACGCACGCGCAGCCCCACACACACCCACACACACACACACTGACACGCACACCCACACACACACCAACACACACAATTCAACACACACACACACACCGACACACGCACACACTGACAGAAGGTTGGGAATGGTGTGTTAATGCTATCCTGTGTGTGTTTTCCACAGATGGAGGTAGAGCATATAAAGAAGAGCCTGTCCAAATGATTCCAGACCTTCGTCGCTGTCGCACTCCGATGACCTCATCGTCGCTGCAGATTGATATCACCGGCTGTGTTCGGATTGGCCCTCCTACCCCTAGAATGGGTTCCAGTGTATGGGCTTAGAGCTGTGCTTCACTGTAGTTTTATTTTTATAGTTTTATTTTTTGATGATTAAAAGACATGTCCCACTTGGCCTTTACAAACACAGCCAGTATGGGATGGAACACTTTGCCAATAAAGTTTTGTGCCAAAAGCAACGAGCAGGAATTACAGCTGCAGCGCCATGGAAATACCCCCCCCCCCCGCCCCCCCCCCTTATGCTGAGTTGACTTTGTTACTTTTGAGGAGGCTTCTTTCCTTTGGTTTACCATTGTGTTTTTGGAGAGCACCCCAGCCCCGGGAATCACCTGGGGCAGGTGCTGCGTCGCCAGGGCGACAGAGCTATGATGCCGTTCTGCGGTTGCCCTGACGACCCGGCCGGTACTGTCATTTTTTTATGTCACGACCATAAAAGTGTGAAGAGCAGCCAGACCTGCGCGCACGTGTGTGTGTGTGTGTGTGTGTGTGTGTGTGTGTGTGTGTGTGTGTGTGTCTGTTTGTGTGTATACTAGTGCGCCCACGTGCGCGCGTATGTGTGCACGCGTTCGTTCCAACACCTTTCTCACACGCACGTCTCCATAGCAACGCCTCACTGTGGCCTTCCTGTTTTTTTAATTCCAAAGTTTTTTTTGTTTGTTCTATTTTGTGTGTGTTTTTCCGTTTCTTATGACAACGAGAAATCCAACAATTGCTTTCTTAACTTGGTCATTTCTTGGTCAGGATAGCGATATATACTTTTATATTTCAGTGTTTTAAAGATGCTATAATGTTCTGTATGTGTGCAGAGTTTAATAAAGAAAACACATCAGATCTGGGCTGAGAGGAGTGTTTCTGTCTGAGCAGTGCTTGGTTGTAAGTGTGTTCCTCCAATAAATACCTCTTTACTATATTGGTTTAAGTAATTGGTTCTCCAGTGGGAATGACTCTGTCTCCTAGAGTTGAAGCACAGGAGACACACACGCACACACAAAACTCAACACACACACACACACACACGCAGCTCCACACATACACACACACACATAATCAAACACACACACACTCACACACACAAAACTCCACACATACACACATAGTCAAACACATCCAAAACTCCACCCACAGGCCATGCAAGTCACCTCTGTCTTTGACAGACTGGGAAAGTAAGAACTTCTCAGCCCCTGCATCTCAAAATGGAGGGGTTATGCAATACAAACTCTACATACACAACTGCTTACATACATACATAGTGTGCTCTGTTTTAACAAATACATGCAGACTACACCAAACATTGCAACATACATTCTGAATGCATAAGTGCATTTTATCCATCTTCCCATAGTAATACAATGAGAACATGTCACAAAATGTGGCAAAGAAAACATATCTTAGCTTAGGCCATTCTTAGGTCTTAATAAGGGTGTCATAGGGTCACTAACATGGGTTAAGAACTAAGTTGTAGAACTATACTTATATACTTCGTACCTGTTCCCATTATTGTTTTAGAGAGCTAAAATATGAAGTTACATTTAAGCCGATCAATTCAGAGTCATCCCAATTACTTCTTATGGCGGTTTGAACAAGCCAGGCCAATGCTACATGGAAAATCACTTCCTAACCTACTGGCGCTTTTGGATTGTGTGGAATGTGTGCAGTGTGCACCGTGTTTGTAATCTTGGAAGACAGTAACACAGAACGTTCTTGGACAGTACCCGATGGTGAACAGAACTAAAAATACCGTGGCGGAATGTGTAGCCTACTTTGCTACCCAGCGGACCCTATGAGATCCGATGGACAGACGGTTTTATATTTAGCCAACCACCTAACATCCAATAGCATGTGGCAAGCTGTTCAGAGAACCGAAACATACTGCGGCTCTGGATTTGTCTCTTTTTTTTCTCGTTGACAGGCAAGTTAAGTTGTGAAAGTTTAGAAGTTAGAATCAAATCTTGTAGTTGAAAACAATATAATTTGAAATCGAAGTATACATTCTAGACTATGCCTAGAAACAGCACAGAGTGGCATTACGTTAACAGTGAGCGTTGAGTGTTAGTGCGTCCCCCCTCTCCTTTGGGTACTGCGGGCCAACAGATTGTTGACATTTCTGCTTGTTGGAGACGTTTATGCCCGCAATTTCAATGTGTCTCACATAGGAATTGTGTGTGTCATAATCATGGCTTGCACATCTCTCTATCATCTGCTTCAAACTAGTCACATCTAGTTTTGGTTGCAGACCCTCTGGTGCGGGATAATCAGGAGAAGATGTGAATTAATGAGGCGCGAGATGCAGGGGGACATCATACCGCGCGGCTCCAGCGGCTACAGGTGCGCGAGTGAGTGAGAGACGAAGGACCTTTTGGAATTCTTAGCCTGAAAGAATATAGGGGAGCAAATCAAGTGGGACGTATTTTTTCTTACTTTCGCTCTCACCATGGAGTCGGGACAGAGTGCGCAAGTGGCCGATGCAGGAGGAGAGCGGGAGCATTCGACCGGGGTTTGCGTGGTCGACCGAGAGCGGGGCGAGGTGCCCAGCCCGTGCCCAGCGACAAAGCAACGCTCATTGCGGGCAGTTTATGTCTTGAATGACGGGTTAAAGGCTGTAATGGCAAGTAGTCCCGAGTCAGGCGCTCTGCAGTGTCTCCAGAGAGCTTGCGACGCGGAGAGCGCACTGCTTACAACCGTTACATTTGGACGGCTGGATTTTGGAGAGACCTCGGTGCTGGACACGTTTTACGACGCAGGTGGGCACGTTATAGCGGAGTTATTTCACATGTATATGGTTTTCTTTGGGCTAATACATCAATACTTAATAAGAAGAGTAGTATGATAACGATAGTGTTGATAAAACATAATGCATACTTAACAGCTCCCGAGTTTGCAGAAATTTGAGATGTGATTTGAATATCTTGCCGTCTCGAATCTTGAGCAATAGCCTATTAACTTTTAATAGCTCAGCTCTCCTGCATGGCAGCGTAAACAGACTCCTCGACTCGAGACCATTAATTCCTGTCCCTGCAACACGCCCCTCGTGTTGGTCTGTTGTCTTTACCGCCGGCTTGTATATTTTGCCTTGATGAGGTTAAAGTGATATGCTAAAAGCATATACTATAGTTTTGTTATAATTATGTTGTTACCCTAAAAATGAAGGCGTTAAAACTCTCTCCCTCTCCCTCTCTCTCTCTCTCTCTCTCTCTCTCTCCCTCTCTCTCTCTCTCTCTCTCTCTCTCTCTCCCTCTCCATCTCTCTCCCTCTTCCTTACCCTCCCCCTCTCTCTCTCTCTCTCTCTCTCCCTCTCTCTCTCTCTCTCTCTCTCTCTCTCTCTCTCTCTCTCTCTCTCTCTCTCTCTCTCTCTCTCTCTCTCTCTCTCTCTCTCTTCCTCTCCTTCTCTCCCCCTCCCTCCCCCCCCCCCACACACACACACACAGACATAGCCGTTGTGGATATGAGTGATGTGTTCCGCCAGCCTTCCCTGTTCTATCACCTGGGAGTGAGGGAGAGTTTTGACATGGCAAACAACGTCATCCTGTACCATGACACTGACCCTGACACAGCACAGTCCCTCAAGGTACAACATACCGGCATGCACACATGCACACACAAACACACACACACGCACACAAACACACACACACACACGCACATACACACCCACACACACACACACACACATACACAAATACACAAACTACATGTACAAACTGTTTGCATGCGCATTATCACAGATTTTCAAGCACATACACTAACAAACAAGCATGCAGACACAAACTATGTATGTATCATATATGCATGCATACATTCACGGTTTTACTAGCTTTTCACAACGCAAACACACACACACACACACACACACACACACACACACACACACACACACACACACACACACACACACACACTCACACAACCACATATGCAAGGTTGCCTCCTGATGACACCAGAGGGGTGGAGGCACACACAT
>CM030186.1:16805916-16810916 GCA_017639675.1 Aplochiton taeniatus
CAACAGTATCTCCAACATGGCTGACTCTGTAACTGTCAACAGTATCTCCAACATGGCTGACTCTGTAACTGTTAACAGTGTCTCCATCATGGCTGACTCTGTAACTGTTAACAGTGTCTCCATCATGGCTGACTCTGTAACTGTCAACAGTGTCTCCATCATGGCTGACTCTGTAACTGTCAACAGTGTCCCCATCATGGCTGATTCTGTAACTGTCAACAGTATCTCCAACATGGCTGACTCTGTAACTGTTAACAGTGTCTCCATCATGGCTGACTCTGTAACTGTTAACAGTGTCTCCATCATGGCTGACTCTGTAACTGTCAACAGTGTCTCCATCATGGCTGACTCTGTAACTGTTAACAGTGTCCCCATCATGGCTGACTCTGTAACTGTCAACAGTGTCTCCATCATGGCTGACTCTGTAACTGTTAACAGTGTCTCCATCATGGCTGACTCTGTAACTGTCAACAGTGTCTCCATCATGGCTGACTCTGTAACTGTTAACAGTGTCTCCATCATGGCTGATTCTGTAACTGTCAACAGTGTCTCCATCATGGCTGACTCTGTAACTGTTAACAGTGTCTCCATCATGGCTGACTCTGTAACTGTTAACAGTGTCTCCATCATGGCTGATTCTGTAACTGTCAACAGTGTCTCCATCATGGCTGACTCTGTAACTGTTAACAGTGTCTCCATCATGGCTGATTCTGTAACTGTTAACAGTGTCTCCATCATGGCTGACTCTGTAACTGTTAACAGTGTCTCCATCATGGCTGACTCTGTAACTGTTAACAGTATCTCCAACATGGCTGACTCTGTAACTGTTAACAGTGTCTCCATCATGGCTGACTTTGTAACTGTTAACAGTGTCTCCGACATGGCTGACTCTGTAACTGTCAACAGTATCTCCAACATGGCTGACTCTGTAACTGTCAACAGTATCTCCAACATGGCTGACTCTGTAACTGTCAACAGTATCTCCAACATGGCTGACTCTGTAACTGTCAACAGTATCTCCAACATGGCTGACTCTGTAACTGTCAACAGTATCTCCAACATGGCTGACTCTGTAACTGTCAACAGTATCTCCAACATGGCTGACTCTGTAACTGTCAACAGTATCTCCAACATGGCTGACTCTGTAACTCTCCACAGTATCTCCAACATGGCTGACTCTGTAACTGTCAACAGTATCTCCAACATGGCTGTCTGTCTGTAACTGTCAACAGTATCTCCAACATGGCTGACTCTGTAACTGTCAACAGTATCTCCAACATGGCTGACTCTGTAACTCTCCACAGTATCTCCAACATGGCTGTCTGTCTGTAACTCTCCACAGTATCTCCAACATGGCTGTCTGTCTGTAACTCTCCACAGTATCTCCAACATGGCTGTCTGTCTGTAACTGTTAACAGTATCTCCAACATGGCTGTCTGTCTGTAACTGTCAACAGTATCTCCAACATGGCTGACTCTGTAACTGTCAACAGTATCTCCAACATGGCTGACTCTGTAACTGTCAACAGTATCTCCAACATGGCTGACTCTGTAACTCTCCACAGTATCTCCAAGTTTGATGAGCGCTGCTGCTTTCTGTACGTCCATGACAACTCGGACGACTTCCAGATTTACTTCTCCACGGAGGACCAGTGTGCACGGTACACACACACACACACACACACACACACACACACACACACACACACACACACATACACTACCCCTGCAGGTGTCTGCTTACGTTGGTATGTGAATGTATTGTGTGTGTGTGTGTGTGTGTGTGTGTGTGTGTGTGTGTGTGTGTGTGTGTGTGTGTGTGTGTGTGTGTGTGTGTGCAGGTTCTGCTCCATGGTGAAGGAGATGATATCTGATGGTACAGGGAATGCTGTGGAACTGGAAGGAGAGGGAGAGGGTGACACACTGGAGGTCTGTGGATGTGTGTATCTGTGTTAGTTACTATTCTTATTGTTTGTGCTTGTGAATGTGTGTGTGTGTGTGTGTGTATGTGTGTCTGTGTGTGTGTGTGTATGTGTGTTTGTTAGTTGCTGTTTTGGCTGTATTTATTTGAGTTTTATAAATGTGTGTTTGTGTTCTGTGGGTTCTGTGAGCATTAAGTTAAAGCATTATAACTGAAGTTGTATATATATTAATGTGTCCTTCACTTTGTGTGTCTGTGTGTGTGTGTGTGTGTGTGTGTGTGGGTGTGTGTGTGTGGCAGTATGAGTATGACTCTAGTGAGACGGGGGACAGGGTGGTTCTAGGGCGGGGCACCTATGGAGTGGTGTATGCTGGGAGAGACCTCAGCAACCAGGTCCGCATCGCCATCAAGGAGATCCCAGAGAGAGACAGCAGGTCAGTGTGTGTGTGTGTGTGTGTGTGTGTGCGTGTGTGTGCGTGCGTGTGTGTGTGTGTGTGTGTGCGTGTGTGTGTGTTGTAATGAATATTTCCAGGTCTACACAGAGAAATTACCATAGTGAGTTTCACTCTAACGACATAGTAAGTTCTGATTTGTTGACAAGGTGAAAACGATCATATCGGTCTAAACTAAACAAATCATTCATTGGTCAAGGGAGGAACACGTGTGACTTCCCAGTATTGAAAAGGACTTGTCTCCCAACTCGTATTATGATGGCCACGAACAGACAACACTAGCCTTCAGTGTCTCAGAGAGGCACATGTTATCTCTTTGGTGCTCAGGCCTTCACTCTGACCCTTCCATCACATCTGAACAACAGCTCAGACTTCCACATCCGTCAGGATGCCCACATTTTGCCTTAACAGAGTGTGTGTGTGTGTGTGTGTGTGTGTGTGTGTGTGTGAAGCTATGGTTACCAATAGTGTAATTGTATTGTTTCTTCTTGCGTGCTACTCCTGATTGCTTAATGTTCACTAATGCAGGTTAATAGATATGTATTACCAAAATGATACGTTGAAGAAGGCCATCTTGCTCGAATTGTTTGTGTGGCTACATTAAATGTAATATTTGGAGTGCTGTTCTAGCTTTTTAGTTTTTTTATTAATACATTTCTAAATCCTTCCGGTATATTCTCCATTGTCAACTACATCAACAACCCTGGATTCTTTTGACTGTGGCTCTGTTATGTCAGTTTGTGTTAATGGTGGTTTGTTCATGCCAGTGTGTGTTAATGATGTTTTTTTCATGCCTGTGTGTTAACGATGGTTTGTTCATGTCAGTGTGTGTTGATGGTGATTCTGACATACCAGTCTGTGTTGATGGTGATTATGTTATGCCAGTGTGTGTTGACGGTGGTTTGTTCATGCCAGTGTGTGTTGACGGTGGTTTGTTCATGCCAGTGTGTGTTGGTGGTGATTCTGCTATGCCAGTGTGTGTTGGTGGTGGTTTGTTCATGCCAGTGTGTGCTAACCCTGTAGGTACTCCCAGCCTCTTCATGAGGAGATAGCCCTACACAAATACCTGAAGCACAGGAACATAGTTCAGTACCTGGGCTCTGTGTCTGAGGATGGCTACATCAAGATCTTCATGGAACAAGTTCCTGGAGGTAAGAGTGTTCTTATCTCTTGACTCTTAAATCATTTTCCTCTTATCTTATCTCTAGTTATTGTTGTCGCTGTAGAATGTGCGTTGTATGGTGTCGCGCCTGTCTGACATCGCACTTCACACACGCCAGAGGTTTCCACAGGTGTTGATTTATCTATGTTTTTGCAGCTCAATAAAAACAAACAGATCCTCTCTTTTTTTGGTATCAGTGTCCTTAGGCGGCTGGCCTCCCCTCCTCTGCTCTATCGTTGCGTAACCAAAGGACTTCGTTTGTGTTTTAGCAGCCTAACAATGGATCCTGCCTCTGTCCGTGTTGGCTGTGTGTTTTCTAAAATGGCCTCCAGTAAATGTTCTGAGGTCAAGTCGTTCTTGCTCCTTACAGCAATGTGTCCGGCATCTCCTACTGCTGTCTGTGGGTTTTCTTTCTAACATGGCCGCCCTCCTCCAGGCAGTCTGTCCGCGTTGCTGCGCTCCAAATGGGGCCCGCTGAAGGAGGCCACCATTATCTTCTACACCCGGCAGATTCTGGAGGGCCTCCGCTACCTCCACGAGAACCAGATCGTCCACAGGGACATCAAGGTGGGCCGGCGCGGCGCTTGACCTGGTCGCCATGGTGACCCGTAAAGGCACACGCCTAAGGGGGTCCGCCTCAACGAGAGAGCCAGATGAAGTCACACACAGCTTAACTCTCAGAACCAGCCATATCTTCAGATGTCCAGGGTCACAGAAACACCCATAACACTGACAGCTCAGGGACACAGGGTCACAGAAACACCCATAACACTGCCAGTCAAGACGTTTATGAATATGTATGACTGTGAATATATGAATATATCACAAATATGGCACAAAGTATCTATATGTAGCAGGGTACAGTGCTGGGAGAAATCAGCCAGCAGAAAGATGTGTCCAAAGATGCATCAAAAGTCCTATCATTGGGTAAAAGCCAGATTCTGAAAGGTATTTGTGGCCAGAGCAATTTGTATTTCTCTGACAAGACATACTAAAGTTATTAAGACATGACGTTGAAGCAGTTATGAAAAAACAATTCCAAATCCTGGCCAGTATTTCAGTGCACCCTGTTTTTACCAGAATGACCCTTGAGAAAGGTCATTCAAAGCTTTGAGGGGAATTCCTCTCAGCTCTACTGAGGCATAAACGCCAGCAGCCTGGCCATTAGAGAGAACACTCCCAGGACATTCACAGTGCTTTCCCTCACTGGTTTACTAACTGGCAGGGACCATTTCTGACTAACAGTGGCTCCTGAATCTTTTCTTTGGCACTCTCCTCTATTCCTCTCCTCCACTTCTTTCTCACTCTCTCTCTTTATCTCTCTCCCTCTTACTCTCTCTCGCTCTCTCTCTCTCTCTCTTTCTCTCTCTCTCTCTATTTTTCTATTTCACTCTCTCACTCTCTCTTTCTATTTCTATCTCTCCATGAATCTCCCTCTCTCTTTACCACCCCTCTCTCCCCCTCCC
>CM030186.1:16815916-16835916 GCA_017639675.1 Aplochiton taeniatus
GGGGCCTGTTCCTCCTCAAGAAGGACAGCGAGCGGAGGGCCATCCTCTACAAGGTCCTCAACGAAGACCAGGACAAAGTCATGTCCAACCTGATGGAGAACCACATCCAGGTGAGGTCCTTAGACCAGGACAAAGTCATGTCCAACCTGATGGAGAACCACATCCAGGTGAGGTCCTTAGACCAGGACAAAGTCATGTCCAACCTGATGGAGAACCACATCCAGGTGAGGTCCTTAGACCAGGACACAGTCATCCAGGTGAGGCCCTTAGACCAGGACACAGTCATCCAGGTGAGACCCTTAGACCAGGACAGTTATCCAGGTGAGGCCCTTAGACCAGGACAGTTATCCAGGTGAGGCCCTTAGACCAGGACAGTTATCCAGGTGAGGCCCTTAGACCAGGACAAAGTCATCCAGGTGAGGCCCTTAGACCAGGACAAAGTCCTCCAGGTGAGGCCCTTAGACCAGGACAAAGTCCTCCAGGTGAGGCCCTTAGACCAGGACACAGTCATCCAGGTCAGACACGGGTTAGGGAGACGTGGAGGACAGCCAGGTGTTCTTCAGTCAAGGATACAGAACTGGCAAAGTAAGACATGTATCTTTGCAGAGGCATCAACCAGCATTAACTACATCCGTATCTGAAGTGACTTAGCGTGTGTGTGTGTGTGTGTGTGAGTGTGTGTGTGTGTTTGCGTGTGTGTGGCTCTGTTTAACCCCTGGCTCTTTGAAGAGGTGGCTGAGTCTGCAGATGTCTCTAACCCATTATGTCTCTGAAGTGACTTTGTGTGTGTGTGTGTGTGTGTGTGTGTGTGTGTGTGTGTGACTGTGTTTAACCCCATTTTTACTTGGTTGTGTGTGTGTGTGTGTGTGCGTGTGTGTGTGTGTGTGGCTTTGTCCCACTCCAGGGCAGTGAGGAGCTCCAGCTGTCGGTGGACCACATCAAGCAGATCATCTGCATCCTGAGGGACTTCATCCATTCCCCTGAGCGCCGCGTCATGGCCAGCACCATCTCCAACCTCAAGCTGGACCTGGACTTTGACTCCACCTCCATCAACCAGATCCAGCTGGTGCTCTTTGGCTTCCAGGACTCGGTGAGGAAACACACACACACACACACACACACACTAAGTCACTTTAAGTCCACACATGCACACCCACGTACACGCACACACCTATACATGCACGCACACGCACATACACTTGCACGCACACACACACACACACATTTTCCCTCAATGGTTTTTCTCTGCTTAAAAACGGCCCAGGGGCTAATACGTGTGTGTGTGCGTGTGTGTGTGTGTGTGTGTGCGTGTGCGTGTGTGTCTGTTTGTGGGTGTGTCTTGGTTTTTGTCCCAGGTAAATAAAGTATTGAGGAACCACCACATCAAGCCTCACTGGATGTTTGCCATGGACAACATCATCCGACGCGCTGTGCAGACGGCCGTCACCATCCTCATTCCAGGCAGGTGGCACCGCCTCCCCCGTAAACACACACTGGCAGAACACGCCCGTCCAAACCCACTTCCAGTGCGTCCCACTGCACTCACCATGCAAACGCTCAGGGAGCATCAAGCACCCTTCAAGCAGGGCATTCACCCTGACATTTGGCTGTATGTGTGTAGAAGGGTAGGGCCAAGGGGTAGGGCCAAGGGTTAGGGCCAAGGGGGGCCAGGGGTTAGGGCCAAGGGTTAGGGCTAAGGGTGAATTGGGATTGAGCCCAAATAAGTCTTTAAAGTGGCCATCCACCCCTGAGATAGAGCCTTTGGCTGTGTGTGTGTTTCAGTGAGAAGACATTTTTAAACTGTAGGGCTATGCAGGCCTGGTTCTACAAGGTGAAGAATCCAGGCCAACACGGTTTGTAAACCCCCTCCATGTGAACAGACTATGTGGTTTTTCTATGTGGTTTTTACGTTCTGAAGTATCTTTTGGCCACATGTCGAGTGTTTTGTCTCCCTCTAGTGGACGTTGATAGTCTGCCTCTATTGAAATGTGCACGCCACACAACCCCTCTGTGGATTTAGCTATGTTCACATACAGCTGCTATCTCATTGGTTGCGCTTTGAAAGGTCAGTGGCAACCGAGGTCAAAGTTGAAATGATTTGAACTTTGAGTGGAGCGCGACGCCGAGGGGAACACAGAGCAGAGTTCGGTGCCAACGCTCGGCTCCACAGGAAACAATGGGACAGCCAGCGCACTGCAGTAACTGCCATCACGTGTGTTTAGCTATATGATTCATAAAATGTCATGGCCATTCTCTGGCGACCTTCTGTGCTGACCCTGACCTTTGACCCTGACCCTCAGAGCTGCAGACCCACTTTGGGCCAGCCTCGGAGAGCGAGGGCGCAGAGAAGGATGATGAGGTGGACGTGGAGGAGGAGGAGGAGGCGGAGTTCTGCCCGGTGCTGGCCACTCCCCCCGACGGTGCCGGTGTGACCCCTGACCCCGTAACCTCGGGAACGAGCACCCTGAGCTCCGGCCTCTCCATCGAGCCTCAGCGCGCTCACCCATCACCCGGAGCACAGCTGGGACGACTGAAGCAAGAGACCAACCGGTACGAGCACACACACACACGCACGCACGCACGCACGCACGCACACACACAGGTAACACACACACACACACACACAGAAGTAACATACACACACACACACACACACACACACTCCAAAACAAGCCAAAGTCACTATCCGTCTCGCCATCCGACGTTGGCATCACAGGTTTGTTGTTCTTCCGCCCCCTGCAGGTTGCTGGAGGAACTGCTCCAGAGGGAGAGGGAGTACCAACAGATCCTCAAGGCCACCCTGCAGCAGAGAACACAGGACCTGGAGCTGGCCAAGCTCCGCCACAGACCGCCAGGTACACACACACACACACACACACAACCACACACACACACAGACCGCCAAGTACCAGCAGAACCACCTGGACGTCCATGTGTAACCCCGAGTCATTTATAAACACACAGCGTTCCTTCATCAGCCCCGTCAGTGGATGTATGTTTCTCTCTCTCTCTCTCCCTCTCTTTCCCTGTCTCTCTCTCTCTCCCTCTCCGTCTCTCTCTATCTCCTCTCTATCACTCTCTATCTCTCCATCTAAGATGCGGCACCTCCCTCCATCTTCCACATCTCAGCTGACCACGAGCTTGCCAAGCAGCTCACTGATTGGCTGAAAGACCAGGGTGCCGACCCAGACACCATAGACAAGGTCAGCCATTTGTGTTGCTGAGCATGCGGTTGGATGTCTGTCTGTGGTTGTCTTTTGTGAGGTTGGTTGGATGTCTGTCTGTGGTTGTCTTTTGTGAGGTTGGTTGGATGTCTGTCTGTGGTTGTCTTTTGTGAGGTTGGTTGGATGTCTGTCTGTGGTTGTCTTTTGTGAGGTTGGTTGGATGTCTGCGGTTGTCTTTTGTGAGGTTGGTTGGATGTCTGTCTGTGGTTGTCTTTTGTGAGGTTGGTTGGATGTCTGGGGTTGTCTTTTGTGATTTTGTTGGATGTCTGTGGTTGTCTTTTGTGAGGTTGGTTGGATGTCTGTCTGTGGTTGTCTTTTGTGAGGTTGGTTGGATGTGGTTGTCTTTTGTGAGGTTGGTTGGATGTCTGACTGTGGTTGTCTTTTGTGATTTGGTTGGATGTCTGTGGTTGTCTTTTGTGAGGTTGGTTGGATGTCTGACTGTGGTTGTCTTTTGTGATTTGGTTGGATGTCTGTGGTTGTCTTTTGTGAGGTAGTTTATAGTAGGGTTGGATGTCTGGTTGAGTGACGGTTGGATGTTTCCTGTTGAGTGACGGTTGGATGTGTTTCCTGTTGAGTGACCGTCGGATGTTTCCTGTTGAGTGACGGTTGGATGTGTTTCCTGTTGAGTGACGGTTGGATGTGTTTCTGTTGAGTGACCGTTGGATGTGTTTCCTGTTGAGTGACCGTCGGATGTTTCCCGTTGAGTGACGGTTGGATGTGTTTCCTGTTGAGTGACCGTCGGATGTTTCCTGTTGAGTGACGGTTGGATGTGTTTCCTGTTGAGTGACCGTTGGATGTGTTTCCTGTTGAGTGACGGTTGGATGTGTTTCCTGTTGAGTGACCGTTGGATGTGTTTCCTGTTGAGTGACCGTTGGATGTGTTTCCTGTTGAGTGACGGTTGGATGTGTTTCCTGTTGAGTGACCGTTGGATGTGTTTCCTGTTGAGTGACGGTTGGATGTGTTTCCTGTTGAGTGACGGTTGGATGTGTTTCCTGTTGAGTGACGGTTGGATGTGTTTCCTGTAGTTTGTGATGGAGGAGTACACGCTGGCCGACGTGCTCAACGACGTCACAAAAGACGACCTCCGCTACCTCTGCTTAAGGTGAGCACTCTGTGTGTGTGTGTGTGTGTGTGTGTGTGTGTGTGTGAGAACAGGGCAGGCCTCCACAGGTGGTCTGTCGTGTGGAGGAGAGGGTTGGTGTCTTCATCTCCAAACCCTCCATCAGCTAGATGAGGTAAAACAATGTGTGAAGACACTCATTTTCTCTTTGTGTACTTTTTTTGTGTATGTGTGTGTGTATGGATGTGTGTGTGGATGTGGATGTGTGTGTGCGTGTGTGTGTGTGTGTGTGTGAATGTATGTGTGTGTGGGTGTGTATGGATGTGTGAGTGTGGATGTGCGTGTGTGTGTATGTGTGTGTGTGTGGATTTGTGTGTGTGTGTGTGTGTGTGAATGTGTGTGTGTGTGTGTGTGTGTGTGGATGTGTGTGTGTGTGTGTGTGTGTGTGCGTCTGTGTGTGCGTGCATGTGTGATATGTGCATCTGTGTGTGGGACGTGCAGGGGCGGAGTGCTATGTCGCATTTGGCGGGGGATCCAGCGGCACAGAGAAAGGGAGCGACTGATGAGAGATCCCACTGATAAACCGTGATGAAGCACCTGTCAAACGATCGGCATGGAAACTCACCCAAACCCACGCACAGAGAAATGTGAGAGAGAGAGAAAAGTAATGTCAAAGTGCCTGAGGCAGAGTCTATGTGTAGATACTTACACACAGGGACAGTATAGCCGTGTGTGTGTGTTTGTGTGTGTGTGACAGAGGGTGTGTGCTCCAGAACTCCTCCATGTCTGATGTTAAGCCTCAAAGGAGATTCACTGTGCAGCTCCTCTCATACCAGAGCATGACTGTGCTCAACGTGATGTGTACCACACACACACACACGCACACACGCACACACACACGCACGCACGCACGCACACACACACATACAGTCTCTCTCTCTCAAACACAAACACATACAGTCTCTCTCTCCAACGCACACACACACACACACACACACACACACACACACACACACACACACGCTTGACCACACATTTCATTGCCAACACCTTTCACCCAGGTACCAGGTATCTCCCTAAGCATTCTCTGGACCTTCCCTGCGTTCTTCAGGCTGTGGCTGTCTCTGCCATTTCATTCTCCAAAACCATTCTGTACGGCTTTCCATCTACTTTTAATATTTTTCCATGTTTTCTCCTGCAAGAAGTGCCTGTTCCTCTCATGGTTTCATTGTAAAGCTCGAATAAAAACCTGCCTCTTCCACCGTGAATTCCTCCCTCACTTTTCCACCAGCTACCCTAAACGGACACACACACACACACACACACACACACACACACACACTACCAGCAGGTAGGTTGTGTGAGAATAGACAACGAGGAAAGGGTTAACAGTAAGAAGGCAGAGCAGAAAAGGTGGGGGCCAAGTAGCGTAGTGAGTGGAGAAGGACTGTGTCTCAAGATAAGAGGAGACAGTGAGGCCTGTATTTTAGCAGGACGGGCCGAGACTAACTGGCATAAACAGGGAATATCTGGTTTTCGGTCAAGGTCAGGGTCCGTCCAACTATATTTGCAGACAGAATAGCAGACACAGACAGACTGGCAGAGGGAACTGGGGCGTCACAGTCTTCTCCACTCTCCTTATATTCAGCTTTGCGGGATATGAGCTAAAAGGTAAAGGTGCGAATTAATAACTATATGCTGATGCTTATTAGCTAATATAGTGTGATGTGTAATACCGTGTATCAAATCTGATTAAATACATTTGACTTATACATGTCTCTGTTGTGATCCTTCCTCTGGAATAACGGACCCGATGAGAGAGGAGGCCAAAAGGTCAATCTCGACAGTTGGTTTATGGACACACCATTCATCAATCAACTGTCACTGAATCGCCAACTAACTGGTAATATCTCAACAGAAAAAGAAAAATACTGTGTCCTCTATCTAGGGCTTATACATTCCATATGCACAGCACACTTTTAAGGTGCCTCCGGGCCTAACACACTGTGTGTATGGATGATGAAAGGTCATCATAAATGTTTTCCACACTTCGCCCATTTCAAATGATTCCTCCCTTTCTTATTTAGGCCCCTCCTCTTTCCTTCAAACTGCATCAGCAAGCTCTCAAATGAAAACCAAAACGTTGTTTCAAAAAGATATTTTTTTAATATAAAAACAAATAAAAGTAACACTGACAATACAAACAAATCCACAGTACACCACATAATCTCCCCAAACCTCAGTTTGATAATAAATGATACGGTCATTTAGAAGGTGTTGTTGTTTCTTCAGGTAATGGCTTCAAACAGGTCCGGGGGCTGGTAAAGGGCGGGTACAAGGAAGAAGATCCTTTTAATGATTTGGCTGTGATCTCTTCCTGCTAAGCTGTTAGTTCGTTATTTTTTTTTGTTACTCACTGTATTTTTTACATTGCAGGAGGCGCTCCTCTTACTGAATTGTCTGTCCCCCCCCCCCCCCACACACACACACACACACACACACAGATTATAACAATGCCCAGCAGCATGTGCTTTCATAGGACTGGGATTGATATCTTGCAGGTATATGTTAATCAAAATGTCCGTTGTAAAGTTGATCACAAGTTTGAAGTCAAAGAAAGATAAGGAACAGGGGGGGGGGCTGGGGGGGGGGATATATTAGATAGATAGAAACAGACAACTAGACAGAGAACCAGAGATAGCATGAGATGAGAGGGAGAGAGAGAGAGAGAGAGAGAGAGAGAGAGAGAAAGAGAGAGAGATAGAGAGATGAGAGGGAGGGAGATAATGAGATGAGAGGGAGAGAGAGAGAGAGAGAGAGAGATAGAGAGATGAGAGGGAGGGAGATAATGAGATGAGAGGGAGAGAGAGAGAGAGAGAGAGAGAGATAGAGACAGAGGGAGAGAGGGATCACATTGTGTTCTCCCATGTGAGCGTTCATGTTCGCCGTGACTCTGATATGCTGCCTGCAGCAGGCTGTCAGATTTAATAGCATGCTCAAGATATAGTTGCATACACATCATGTAATCCGTTAGTGGTGTGCTCTTTTATTTGTGTGATATTAATGAAGTCTGTAGCAGAAGAACAAGAGTGAGTGAGAACAACAGCTAGAATATTGTAGAGAGGTTTGTGTATCCTTCCTGTTTAGGTGCAATAAGATGTCAGACTTTATGACCGGTCAGTCAGATGGCATTGTTTATGGCCCTGTGTAAAAGATAGGAGCAACCTTTGAAGCAGAGATAAATGAGAGGGCTGTGGGGGAGGGGCTGATTGTGGATCGGGGAGGCCTCTGGCCTTTGTCTTAGGAGAGGCCTGTTTATGCAGAGGAGCACGGGGCCAGGTGGGAGAATGTTGGGGGTTGTGACAAAGGGGCAAGGAGTGACCCAGGCTTAGGAACAGCAACAGATAGCTGGTCAGAACCGGTTCTTAGCTGCAATCTAGAAGTCAGCAGACAGGGTGAAACTACTATAACAGCTAGAGACAAAGGAAGAGAAATCAGACTGGCAGAGGGAACTGGGGTGTCACAGTCATCTCCACTCTCCTTATATTCAGCTTTGCGGGATATGAGTTAAGGTAAACTGCTATTATTACAATAATTGCTTAAAGGTTGATTAACCATATGCGTGTGATAATATACATATACTCTGAGTGAATTAAAATACGATTTGACTAAACAACTGTCTCCACTTGTGATCCTTCCTCTGGAATAACGGACTCGATGAGAGAGGAGGCCAAAAGGTCTATCTTGACAAGGCTAACGTTTATGTTAGCCGTGACTCTGATATGCTGCCTGCAGCAGGCTAACGTTTATGTTAGCCGTGACTCTGATATGCTGCCTGCAGCAGGCTAACGTTTATGTTAGCCGTGACTCTGATATGCTGCCTGCAGCAGGCTAACGTTTATGTTAGCCGTGACTCTGATATGCTGCCTGCAGCAGGCTAACGTTTATGTTAGCCGTGACTCTGATATGCTGCCTGCAGCAGGCTAACGTTTAACTCAACGGCCAATCGTCACAGGCCGGAGGAGGCCAAAGCGGGTTCAAATGCTTGCAAAAACGATCTTACGATCTGCATGGCATCCCAGAGTGACATGGAAACACATGGAAACCCATGGCGGGAGCTCCACGGAGGGAGCTGTCTACCTGCTGCCTGAACCCAGGTCGAGGAGTTCCCTGTGGCTGTCATGGCAGCCATTCAGCAGCAGCGCTGTGACAACAGCAGTGCCGTGACAACAGCAGACAACAGCTACAGTTCGGGAAGAGAGTCAAGTGTCTGGGGAAGGACAGGGAGCCTTTAAAGGCACACCACCAATTTTAGAAGAATTTATGTGGTTGTTTTTGCGACATGAAGGATGTAAATACTTCACCGATTTCAGAAGAATATATGTGGTTGTTTATGTTAAACTAAGGAAGTATATGGAACGAGTTCGGGTAGTAGTATCAACGTGAGTGAAAGAACAGTATTTTTTTGACTGACTGCATTTATATTGTGATTTAACTGTAAACCACAATGCCCATGGCTCATTACGCAAAACCAATCCCTAGCAAACCTTATAAGGAAAATTGCATTACTGCTTAATAGGTACAAGAGCAACTTGGCTAGAGCATCACCCAGCTGATTTATACAAGCAAAAAAGTATTTTCTTATGTTAGCTTGCAGACTGAGACAAATGTAGGACGAGCTGCTAGCTAACGTTACAGCCACATCTACAGCCTCAAATTGTTCCACACATCTAAATATTTGTTTTTCAACATATTATATTGGCCAGCTAGCTACTTACTCAGCTGTATCTGCCTCCTTGGCCCAGCAGGTCTCGGCTGTCTCTTCCAGATCAACTTAGATATTCTAACACAGTCACGGCCTTCCACTGTCATATGCACAGCCAAGCTTTCCAGCTCAGTTAATTACGCACATTCGTCCATATTCTTGGCAAGGAGCTGTCCTACTTGACAGCAGAAACTACGCGGTCCCTCTCTTCATTGCAAAACAATACGTAATGGTGCTATGTTAAGTACAGCACTGGTATATAATGGAAAACAAATGAAAAGATTGAAAATCGGGGGAGTATCACTTTAAGGAAGGAGAGAGAGAAGAAACAGGCAGGTTATTTAATACTCAACAGGTTAAACCTAGACAATAAGCTCCCACAGGGAGGGTGGGTCTTCCCATGCTTTAACATTTGTGTGCGTGTGTGTGTGTGTGCGTGCGTGTGTGTGTGTGTGTGTGAGACAGAGAAAAAAAGGGACATTGGGTTTTGCCCTTGGCTGTTCATTAACCGGCCTTGAGAAGAAGAATTTCGTCAGGGTATTTCCCCTTTGTAATTTGTCATTGGTGCTTCAAAAGCGCTTGGCAGGGAGAGAAAGTGTGTGTGTGTGTGTGTGTGTGTGTGTGTTACAAGATTCCTATGCTTTATTTGCAAAACCTCTCTCTCTCTCTCTCTCTCTCTCTCTCTCTAGTGGGCTGAGGACTAAGTTAACCTCTCTCTCTAGCGGGCTGAGGACTACATTAGCCTCTCTCTCTCTCTAGCAGGCTGAGGACTACGTTAGCCTCTCTCTCTCTAGCGGGCTGAGGACTACGTTAACCTCTCTCTCTCTAGCGGGCTGAGGACTATGTTAACCTCTCTCTCTCTAGTGGGCTGAGGACTACGTTAGCCTCTCTCTCTCTCTAGTGGGCTGAGGACTACGTTAGCCTCTCTCTCTAGTGGGCTGAGGACTACGTTAGCCTCTCTCTCTCTCTAGTGGGCTGAGGACTACATTAGCCTCTCTCTCTCTCTAGCGGGCTGAGGACTACATTAGCCTCTCTCTCTCTAGCGGGCTGAGGACTACATTAGCCTCTCTCTCTCTAGCGGGCTGAGGACTACGTTAGCCTCTCTCTCTAGCGGGCTGAGGACTACGTTAGCCTCTCTCTCTCTAGCAGGCTGAGGACTACATTAGCCTCTCTCTCTCTAGCGGGCTGAGGACTACGTTAACCTCTCTCTCTCTCTTGTGGGCTGAGGACTACGTTAGCCTCTCTCTAGTGGGCTGAGGACTACGTTAGCCTCTCTCTCTCTAGCGGGCTGAGGACTATGTTAGCCTCTCTCTAGCGGGCTGAGGACTACGTTAACCTCTCTCTAGCGGGCTGAGGACTACGTTTGCCTCTCTCTCTAGCGGGCTGAGGACTACCTTAACTACTTATGATGGATCATTTGCATCTGTCGCTGTACTGCCCTCGTTAGTTTAATTGGTTACACCTGTTATGTCCACTATTCCCTATGTTTATCATCCTGTGGTCATCCATTGTTCCACTAATGCCGTGCATGGTTGCCAGTTTTCCCAAGTAGGCCTACTTTAGTTTCCTTTTGGATCCATTTTTTTTGGTATGTAGCCTCTGTGTTTCTTTTCTGTGTTCTCACACGGGCTTAGCCCTTTGAGTTTTTCTAGTTTGGTTTGCATTTGGGTTGTTCCTTCCTGTACCCTGACACACAGGTTCACCACCATGGTTCACCAACTCGGAGAGGCTATTTTTAGAACTCTTTCCGTTGCTATTTTTAGAACAATAATCTTTTCTGGAGTTTCTAAGCAATAAAACACACATTGCCTACCTCGTGGTGTTATGTTCCTGCCGATGTTACGCCTCTTTGGCTTTACACACACCTGACCTATGAACGTCTTTCTCTCTCTCTCTTTTTCCCACACCTCCTCTGATAATGCAATGCCCACCTTTCTTTCTAAATCTATTCTTAGAACTATTTGGAATACGAGTTTTAGGTATCAGTTATCCTATCTAAAACGTCACACCATTCAAGTTGTTTTACGTCATTGTGATCACTGGAAAACACTCCTTATCAACATTTCCTGCGTAACTGCCGAGTTAAATATCAACCCTGACATGGATTTCACTTTTGTTTGACGTCAGCCTTGCATATTTCACTGTTCATATCTAAGCACCTCATAAACAGATGAACCTGAATGTCTTCAAATTCTAAAATAAAAGGAAATATCAGCAAATGAAAAGATGTAGATGCCTCTAGATTGTATTGGTCGTTTGTCTTCGTACTGATATGCTGGCTTTCTTTAGCTGGGCCTCAATTCAGGCGCCGCATCCTTCCAAGGTTACATTTGAAGACGAATACGTCACAGTGGCGTGCCATGGCGGTGGCATTTGGAATTTTAATTTTTAATTTTTTAATTTTAATCCTTTAAATGCGAGAAACGCGGCCCTCTCTCGCAAAACTTGGAGGATGCAACCGCTGGATCCCTCGCGGCCCAACCAATCCCAGAATTCATTGCGCACCGTTGATGATTGGATACAAGTGTCCTGACGCAAGATTAAGGGAGGGAACAGCTCATGATGCAAATAGGAAATCCTCGGTAGACCAGACGTTAACTTTAATTTCAGATGTCTCAAATTAAACGTAAACGACTAGTAACAATTGGATTGTAGATATCTGAAATGGGAGTTTTTCCTAGTAAGAATTATATTGCGGATATCCAGAATGTTCATTCTAGGTATCAAAAATTACGTTGTGGATATCTGAAATTGAAAGCCCAATACACATGAATGGCAAAAGTGACGTAATTTGTCCTAGGAATGACGTTGTGGTTGAAATTAAAATTGTGGATTGGAAGAATGTCAGTGTGGACATTTTCATTTTGACTAGGAAGAATTGAATTACAGATATCTGCAATATATATCCAGTCTAGCAATTAAATGTTAAAATGGCTTGCCATAGGCGTGCCTTGGTAGACCGCGTCCTTCGAAGAACGCAGCCCCTGAATTGGGACACAGCTGACTGTTGTTGATGGTTACCGACAGTTCCGGATGCCAAATTAAAGCTTTTTCTGTTTTGGAAATTGCACGCTGCATGTCTGCACTTGGGTAAAAAATATGCAAAATAGTATATTGATCTGATGGGAACCTTTCCCCAACGGGAACGAGAAAATATATCTAGCTTTGTTAATAATAATATACTGTCAAGATAGACCTTTTGGCCTCCTCTCTCATCGAGTCCGTTATTCCAGAGGAAGGATCACAAGTGGAGACAGTTGTTTAGTCAAATCGTATTTTAATTCACTCAGAGTATATGTATATTATCACATGCATATGGTTAATCAACCTTTAAGCAATTATTGTAATAATAGCAGTTTACCTTAACTCATATCCCGCAAAGCTGAATATAAGGAGAGTGGAGATGACTGTGACACCCCAGTTCCCTCTGCCAGTCTGATTTCTCTTTCTTTGTCTCTAGCTGTTATAGTAGTTTCACCCTGTCTGCTGACTTCTAGATTGCAGCTAAGAACCGGTTCTGACCAGCTATCTGTTGCTGTTCCTAAGCCTGGGTCACTCCTTGCCCCTTTGTCACAACCCCCAACATTCTCCCACCTGGCCCCGTGCTCCTCTGCATAAACAGGCCTCTCCTAAGACACAGGCCAGAGGCTTCCCCGATCCACAATCAGCCCCTTCCCCACAGCCCTCTCATTTATCTCTGCTTCAAAGGTTGCTCCTATCTTTTACACAGGGCCATAAACAATGCCATCTGACTGACCGGTCATAAAGTCTGACATCTTATTGCACCTAAACAGGAAGGATACACAAACCTCTCTACAATATTCTAGCTGTTGTTCTCACTCACTCTTGTTCTTCTGCTACAGACTTCATTAATATCACACAAATAATAGAGCACACCACTAATGGATTACATGATGTGTATGCAACTATATCTTGAGCATGCTATTAAATCTGACAATACCCAATGTTTCCCCAGAAAATAAATGTTGCATTGTTTAAATAATAATCCAACATATTCCCAACGTTTCCTATTGATTTGTTTTCCACCAGTCACTCGTCCTTGATCGACACCTTTAGAATAAAATATTCTGACAGAAGAGATGTACAAAACGTGTCCTTCAGTTGTCCTGCAGCTTAGCTAACGGCCTTGGACCCCATTAGAACAATGAGTGACCGCTACACTGTATGGGAGGAACTGGGCTGTGAAAGACAAAAAGGCCCCCAAAACCCACTTCTATTCCCTAGCATTTGAATCATCCTGATGTGGTTTTATTTGTATTTGTTTTATTTGTTGCTTTGACTGAATTATGTGTTTTTTATTTGTTTTATTGGTTTCATCTGCCGTATGATCTTACCTGTCTGCCCTGCTTTGTACAGCACTTAAACGTAAACGTGAGTTGTTGTGAAATGCGGTTCGTAAATACATTTGACATGACTTTACAAACACGCTTACACAGACCCGACCCACGCCTACCTGTCCAACCCGTGGTTTCCTTTCACTTCTATCACATCGAGCACGCGCATGTGTTCGACTGCGCGAGGTCAGCTGACCAGGGAAAGTACCGCGAGGTAGTACTTAAAGAAAATTGAGAGTCTCAGAAGCACTTCTGTCAGACCTCACCGGGTTAGATGAGACACAGACAGACCCGCAAACAAACAACCACACGCAGAGAAACATGGCGAGCTTCAGACTTGGTCTCTTGGCAGTTTTCTGCACCCTCCTCATCCTCTCCGCTCTCATTGATTCCACAGAGTCAGGTGAGTTAGTAAGGGCTGATGGTGACAAGGGGTGTGGTGGATAATTATTAGAGGTGCGTTGCGGTTTTCATTTCAATCGCGGAAGATATCACCTTCGCTGTAACTTGTTCCAGTAGAAATATTATGCTTTTGGGAAAACCCATCCAGTCCGGTAGAAGTAATTCGCTGAAAAAACAATGTCAATGAAAAAAGTTTGAATGATGCCTGCTAGATTTTTCCTCATGTCATTGTCATGTTATTATTATTATTATTATTATTATTATTATTATTATTGTCACTCACTTCATCTTTTGTTTGTGTTGGCGTGGGTGCGCGCGCAGCAAGCTGCTGTTTACGATACACCAAGCGTCCGATCCGACCATGCAGACACCTGAAGGCTTATAAACTGCAGTCAGACACCACTTCCTGTGACATCAGAGCTGTGATGTGAGTCCACCGCCCTCTCCAATAGCATGAATGTCCATTGTGTAACCCAGTCTCACACTGTACTAAATATTGCTCCTTGACCGGCTGAGAGTGAGTGTCTAATTTCAGTTGCGTCACCCAGTCCTACAATGTACTAAATATTGCTCTATAGTCTAAAAGACCTGCAGAGAGTGAATGACTAACAGACCTAGACTGTCTGATTACCTTAAAAAATAAATACATATTTGTGATTTCGGACTCTTTTTATACTCTTTATTTTACTATATGACCTAGCAAGCTGACTGTAAGTAGAGAGAATATGAAAGTGTGTGTTCAGTGCATTTACTGTGCTTTTGTGTCCAGCTTTCTCACCCAAAAACCTGGAGGATTTGTCTGTGCTGACCCCTCAAAATATTTGACCAAGATAAGGGTTCAATGCCTGAAGTAAGTGGGATTTAGTATTTATTATGATTCCCATTGTCCTCGTCAGGTCTGTTTTGTGTGTGTGTGTGTGTGTGTGTGTGTGTGTGTGTGTGTGTGTGTGTGTGTGTGTGTGTGTGTGTGTGTGTGTGTGTGTGTGTGTGGCGGGGGGGGGCTGGCTCTGGCTCTGGCTTGGCTGGCACTGCACTGTAAATATCCTCTGTGCTCATTCAAAAACGTTTGATAGTTGCTCAAGTATCATCTTTATTATAAGCCTACATGCGTTAGCTGTGTGTCAGCTTATTGTTTGCGGTCAGTGCAGACATTTGCTGTTATGGACATAAAAAAAAGTTGCCCTCTTGGACGTTAACAAGTATGATTGTTAAATATGAGCCTTCTCAATCCTCAGCCTCATCTGCCGCCCATTACAAAGCTTATGAGTCGTGAGTCGCTACTGACTTTGATTACTATCTGTGTTACAAAGTCCAGCTACGATGTGTAACGGACATCGATCAGTATTAACTCGCCATCATCAGAATAAGTGCGATCGCTTGGTTGTGTGAAGACCTTTTCCCACGGCCGAGACGCAGTGATACCCCTGAGCCCTGGTGGATCCCAGGTAGTGGTGAGCGGGGGAGGAGGCATGATTTCTTGCTAGCACGGGGGTCGAGAAGTCTTATTTTCTTATTATTTCTTTTGTAATTAAAGAAAATAAGCAGTACGCAGGTGAAAAGACATACAGGAACATTTTGATATTACTTAAAGAGTAAAGTCTCTAGTAAGACCCTGATCAGACTAAAAACTACAGGCTAGCTAAATATCGATCACTCAGGAAATATTTCAGGAGGCTTTAAGCTTTACTGAAAACAAGGACACCTTGTGATCAAAGATGGAACTGCAATAAGCACCATTTAGACCGGCGTAGAGGCAGGGCTCTGAGGACCAGCAATTCCCACGTCGCGAACCGGCGTATAGTTTGAGATACAGTGGGGTAGATAAAACTTAAACTGAGGGGGGCAGAAAATAAAACTGAGGGGGCTTTGCCCCCTTTTACCCCCTCATGGCACCAGGCCTGACACACACACTGGATATTTCACAAATCGCACCCTGGTGTGTGCGTGTGTGTGTGTGTGTGTGTGTGTGTGTGTGTGTATAATGTCTTAAGTGCAATTTGGCATACCATTGAATGTTAGAATTGTTAATTTTATCATTTCTCATTTTCTCTCAGCGAAAGAAAGTCTCCTTCTTCTAAATACTTCTAAGGAGAACACCGTGAGCCTTGGTTCCAGCTTCAAAACAAAAGCCTCTTCAATCTTTGGAAGGCTGCTTATAAAAGGAACCTCATCTTCACTCTGTGCTCCATGTGGGATATGACAGGGAGGTAGACTAACATCTTATTCACTTTATTTATTAAAGCCCTAACGTATGATCTATGTATCAACTTTGATGGTATTCAATCTTTGAAGGATATGCATGTAATGTATTTATTTAATTTTTCATGAGTGATGTTGTATTATATTACTTATTATTGTATCTTTTCTGTTTTATAAACAGAAATAGTATTATATTCTGACATTTTTTGTCAAGTGCTTTGGCACAATTCTCAGCGCAGAAGACACAGTGCAGCAAAACACCATAGTGAAGCTGCAAAAGGCAAACTCACCCAAAATCTTTAATTTGTGTTCAAACAATTCAATTATTGTTTTAATCAATAACTTGTTGCCATGTTCCTTTTGAATTGTGCTGAACCACGGTGGTCAAAAGGTTTAGATGTTTTGTCAGAAAGACAGTGGACTCTGGATGTTTTCCCTGACTCTGAATGCCTACTTTATAGGTGTATGGCGGTTATTTTTCTGAAGCTAACTGCTATTGTTTCACATTCCATTTTGTAAAGGAAAAGAGTACTTACATTTGCATGTAATGTGACAAAAATAATTTTACTGTATTTTTCCTGCAATGGCCACAGAGCAGAATACAGTATACAGCAAAAAGATTTATTGATTTATTGATTTTGACCGTTACACAATTCTGCATAGGATGACTTAGGTTAGAGAATTAAATAATTCATAACATGTTTTAAAGAGAAAAAGTATTCAACTGAGAAGAAACATAATCTATTTTGATCACATGGACAGATACAACCCATAATTGTTCAAATTGTAGATAATTGTGCTTAGTAATTTGCCTAAATGTAACAAAGAATGAAAAATGTGCTTTCTTTTGTACACAAATGACAAAATGTTGTGAAGAATTTCACATTCTGTTTCGCCGACTTTGACAGTAGTGCCAAAGTAATTAAGAAAAAACTTGATAGTTATGTAAACTGTATTTATCAGTGTATTGACTACTTTTCAAAACGTTGTTTTCACAGAGTAGTGCAATTGGTTTTTGTAGAGACGTTTGCTTTCTCATAGATTCTTTGGTGAAACGTGTAGTTTGGCATAATGAATAAAAACATTTTGATTCTTTAAGTGACAATGTGACGAAACTGTGGCCTATTCTCTAACAACAAATACAAAGTATTGACTGCTTTCCACTATTACGATACGTGTGATACTTTCACAATGACACTGTCTGGCTGTGTTTGGGGGTTAGTGTCGTTCTGGTCCTACGCTCACTGCACCTTGAAAAAGGTTCTCTGACCTGATGTGACACGGTTCAGATTATAGTACAAGAGCGACACCCACTGGAGCTCTATTGCTATTACATATTGACCGTTAATCTCGTCGTAAAATAATCGAATCAAAGGCATTGCACGGCGATAAGCACACGGAGGTCTTTTACTGCCCTGGGTTTGTCATAGATACTATAGGGCGCAAAGGTCTCGTGCCGATGCGTCATTTCTGGAGACGATCACTTAAAGGAGAACTGTTGAACTGACAGCCATTTCAAATCTTAAGATCAAAGTGGCACATGCAGCAGTGATGTCCGCAATCGTTGGGCTCCCTTCAAAAAGTACAGTATATTCACTAAATGATTGATGTTAATAATAACAGGGCTAATGTTAAACCCCAATTTTCCGCCCATGCTTTTGGTGTAGGCCCATTCTCAGCTCTTATTCATGAGCGTAGTTTTTAAAACAGAATAGCAAGGATTGTTGAAGCTTACTTTTTACTTGCCGTTCAATCCAATTCCTTAGGCCTATTTATCTAGGTCCAGGTGAGTTCAATCTAAACATGTTAGCTAATAAAACCTTGTGATAATAATTCGTCTGAAACTTCTAGCATTAACCTTTTATTAGAATAATGAGCTTGCGGGAGGTCCTCGCTCTCTCATCAGTTCCTTAGAAATTAACATGACCCTTTCCCCTTTGGTCCATAGGAGCATGCAGTTACATGTTTCTCCAAGACAACATTTAGTATTCAAATTCTTAAAATAATAATAATAACAATAATAATAAACATAATTCAATTGTACATTCCTTTTCTTTAGATTCATTGATTACAGGTTGAAAACCTAACTTCCACAGGGTAGAAATGTGTGATAGAATGACAGGCCTAGACTCTCGCTTGGGTCCGTTCTTCAACCCTCAACCACGACAGGTGTGCACCATGGGTTCTTGAAATATCATTTGTGTGGCTATATTTATGTGTGTGTGTGTGCGCGCGCGCGCGCGTGTGTGTGTGTGTGTGCGTGCCTATTTCTTGTTTGCAACTCACTAATACCAGAATAAAACCCAAACAAATCTACACATATCACTTGGGGGGAACTTCTTTGAACCCTTGGAAATGACCTCTTTGCAGCACTAACGCCAATTCCCACTGCACAACGTTGCTCCTCGGGAGAGACGACGGAAACAATGTGTATGGGACTTGAATGACTGAGCCACATCAGGTTACTAAAATGTTTGTTAGGAATATGCCGTACCATATGTCCATCATTGTCTGCTTGTAGACATTCCATTCCGGGAGCTTTCAGCTGACAACATGCTCACACAGAGACGCACACCCACACAATGCACGACCTGATTCATGTATGCGCAGTTGCTTGGACTGCCGCGCAGTCGGCGCTGGGTTTTTATTTCGCATGGGAATCACTGCCGCGCGGAGCCACCCACAGAGCTCGTGCCCGTTTTTAATCATCTCTCACTCCCCTGTTGAAGGGAGGGAGAAAGAGAGAAGAGATGGAGATGGCGCTACAGATGCTGCTGTGAATTTAATCTTTTTCTACACCCGGGGATATGAGTTCTCCCCTCCGCTAGACAGTCCGTAACGGAGCTGATTCACAAGCGAACAGTGGGCTGGCACGCGGCAAAGGGTGGGTGCGGGAGAGGCACCAGTGACACATGTCAGACAGAATCGAGCAAAGGAATGTAAACCCCAACGGATGCCACCGCACACGTCTGGAACTTACAGAGCCATGTCGCGCGCCTTTAACGGCTCTGCGCTAACGGGAGACAAAACTCCTGCGGAGGTCGAACACGGGAGCAGATAAACTGGAAGGACTTTGCGACTTGGTTTCAGGTTGATCCTTTATTCTTTTACTCGCGGTAAAGAGTAGGCAAAGTTTCCCGATGGCGCTGGTCATGGAACCAGTTAGCAAATGGAGTACGAGCCAGGTGGTGGACTGGATGAAAGGTAGGCAAGGACGCGCGCGCCCCCCCCCCCCCCCCCTCCACACACACACACACACACACACACACACACACGCACGCACGCACGCACGCGCGCGCGCACACACACACACACACGTCTATCAAAATATCTTGGCGTCTTAATGTGATATCTTCTATACCTGTGGCTATAGACGCTCATCTCGCGTGGAGGTGAGCCGTTGTTTTGGACGGGAGGTGGATCTGGGGTACCGGGTGCCAGTACAGCCTGTGATGTGATGATCTCTTTAATGATGCCACGCAGGCTATTTTACATGGAGACATATTTACCATCACCCATGTGTACTATCTTCAATCCCATCTATCGAGGTTAATCTATAATCTATGTGTGGGTTAATGTGTAAACCCACTCATGCGCTATAACAAATACATATTGGTGTCAACAACTTTTAATTTATATATAATAGGCAACTGTATTTAATATTTAATCATGTATTCCACAGAAACTAAATCACATAAAGACTTGAAGTTTGTTTATTGCCGTGTAAGGTGTTGGAATGATTGCCGAATGATAGAGAACAGAGCAGTTCACAAACACAGAACATTGAATCGGTAGGAAGATCAAAAGGATATGTCTGTAGATTATTTGAGAAGGGACAGAGTGCAGGTGGACTGTGTGGAGTGGAATCGTCCAGGGCCAGTCAGGTCCATCCATAGCCTGGCATAGGCTGGCATAGCCCTGGTATAGCCTGGCATAAGCTGGCAAAACCCTGGCACAGGCCTGGCATAGGCCTGGCATAGGACTGTAATAGCCCT
>CM030186.1:16848416-16850916 GCA_017639675.1 Aplochiton taeniatus
GAAAAAGAGAGAGAGAGAGAGAGAGAGAAGGAGGGAAAGAGAAAGATAATAACAAAATATCAACAACGAATGGAATAACAAGTTGCATTCTGTCTAGCAAAGACAACGTTATGGAGGCGTTTTGATGATGTTCCTCCTCTGGTATTAAACCTCATGAATATTTAGAGCAAAAGAGGAGAGGGCTTAGTTGTCACACTGAATGTCTGGCCTTTGAAGTGTAACTTCATTTGACAAACTGTGTGTCTGCATGCGTGTGTGTTTGTTTGTGTGTGTGTGTGTATGTGTGTGTGTGTGTGTGTGTGCAGGCAGACTGAGGCCAATCTCCATGCCTGTTGACTGTAACTTGGTGAGTGACTATGAGGACCCAGCCAAGCTGAACCGAGAAAGCCGCAGAGGTGAGTGTGCGTGTGTGTCTTTTCGTGTGTCTGTATGTGTGTGTGTGTGTGTATGTCTGTCTGTGTGTGTGTGTGTGTGTGTGTGTGTGTGTGTGTGTGTGTGTTTGTGTGTGTGCGTGCATGTGTATGTGTGTTAGTCTCTTTGGGCACCAGTTAGATTCTGTTAAATGCCTCTGTCTCCCTGCATTATGTATAGATCGATGCTCTCAGATCAATGCTATCACACAAACACACACACACACACACACACACACACACACACACACACACACACACACACACACACACACACACACACACGCACACACACACACACACACACACACACTCACACACACCCTCTCTGTTTCTCTCTCTCTCTCTCGCCCCCTCGTTCTAGAAATGAGTGTGGAGAAGGAGGGATAGAAAGAAAAAATTCAAGGTGGGGTGCAGACAAAATCAAAAGAGCCACTAAAGGAGAAAGCGACAGAGACAGACAGATATGAGATGGTAAGATAGTAAGAAAGAAAGAAAGAGTTGAAGAGATGCAGAGAAACAAAGATGGAGAGTGAGGGCAACAGGAGAGAGAGAGAGAGAGAGAGAGAGAGAGAGAGAGAGAGAGAGAGAGAGAGAGAGGGGGGGAGAGAGAGAGAGAGAGAGAGAGAGAGAGAGAGAGAGAGTGAGAGAGAGAGAGAGAGAGAGAGAGAGAGAGAGAGAGAGAGAGAGAGGAGGAGGAGGCAGAAACAGAAAAAGACTATTCTCCGTGACCTCCACCTGAATAACTCACGCAGTTGCCATGGCGACGCTGACAGCAGCTCCTCTCCCTGCATCACTTGCCATTGGCTGCTGCCTGGCAACCAGGGGGAGAGGAGGTGGGAGCAGGCAGAAGGCATTGAAACCTGAGTCCAAGAAAAGTCCCTTTGCTCTGGGCACACCACGCCAAGCCAGGTGACTCACCGTCATTGGCCAGTACTTCTCCTCACGACTTCTCGCACAAATGCACATGCAGGCTCCCGCCCACACACACACTCGCCTGCACACACGCTCAGAGACATACACACACACACTCGCCTGCACGCGCGCTCAGAGACATACACACACACACTCGCCTGCACACGCGCTCAGAGACATACACACGCGCACACACACACACACACACACTCACTTGCACACCCCCCCCCCGAGACACTCAAAGACACACACACACACTCACTTGCACACACACCCCGAGACACTCAAAGACACACACACACGCATTGTGGGTGTAAACAAAAACATGCACACAAGGTCTGGGGAACTCATCGAATCAGAGACCGTGTTCACAAAACATTTTATCTTACCACTAAGAGGTCTCACCAAATAGCACTAGGGGGTCCCCAACTAAGAATTTGCATAGTCAAATCTGATTGGACCATTCTTGCCTTTAGTCGACTGATCGTCGAATCATGTATCTGTTTTTTTATACTTAAAGCCCGGCCAAGATACTGCCACAAAATTGGATCGTGCAACTTTGTCTGACAGGGATTTATTCATGCAAACTAAAAAGGTTGATTAAAAGCATATGAGTAATTTTCCCATTACAGTATTAATAACTGTAAATAATATGAGCATCTTTGGCGACTCTAGTGCTGATAACAGAATGAGCTCACAAGTCAGGGGGTGTCCTGAAAGGGCTTTGCCTACTCAACGGAGAACAGAGATCAGCATTAGCTCAGTACAAAGAGGTGTAGAGACGGGTCTGGCACCGAATTGTTAGACTGACAGGACCTCGCTGAACTGCGAGAAAAGCTAACCTGAAGTGACGACATTGACCATTCTTGGACGAGAGGGTGGGGCTGGGGAGGAGCTGGGAGGAGCGAGGGGTGGATCTGTGTGAGAGCCCCTTGCGACGTCTTTATCCTAGTGTCAATCACAAGGTAGCCACGCCCTAAACCATACCCTGCTTTATCGTCTATTTTACTCTAAATGGGACCATCATTTCCAAAATGAACATCATGCTGTATTGAAAAAGACTTGAAACTAGCGATTGAGACCAGAAACTCGTCGAAAATGTTTACTGATATAATAAAGTAAGTGAGAAGTAGGGTCATTTTCTCATAGACTTCCATACAATCGTGGTTGCTTCT
>CM030186.1:16855916-16870916 GCA_017639675.1 Aplochiton taeniatus
TGAACTCTGTTTAGGACACAGGGTCAGTTGATGTGCGTGGGTGGTTCTCTATACCTAAAAGCTGTGCTGAAAAAGTGCTGCAACAAAGTCAAAGAAATGGAAGACTGGTCTTTATGTTACCTCAAAGCACTGAGTAGACAAACACGTAATAGGTTGCGCAAAACTGCGGTCAAGGCTGTGCTTGATGCTTGGATTCCTCTCTCTCTCTCTCTCTCTCTCTCTCTCTCTCTCTCTCTCTCCCTCTCTCTCTCTCTCTCTCTCTCTCTCTCTCTTCCCAGGATGAGAAGGCAGAAGGGTTTGTGAGTCTCCCAGAGTTCAAGATCGACCGTGCCAGCGAGTGCCGGAAGAAGTAGTGAGTAGCAGAGCACTCCATAACATGACTCTTATCTACGTGTGTTTCCATGCATATAACAGAGTCCTGCGTGAAAGGTTTACCACTTTCCATTCTCCTTTGCGTGTGTGTGTGTGCGTGTGTGCGTGTGTGTGTGTGCGTGTGTGCGTGTGTGTGTGTGCGTGTGTGTGTGTGTGTGTGGTATAACTCTGCCTTTCTCCACAGCGCGTTTAAAGCATGCCATCCGAAGATCAAGAGTTTCTACTTTGCTGCCGATGGAGTGGACGATATGAACAGGTGAGACACCGAGGGCCTGCAAAGGGTTAGGGTTAGGGTTAGGGTTAGACCAGGCCCAGACCCATAGTGCTGTCCACAGGGCCCAGACCCAGACCCATAGTGCTGCCCACAGGGCCCAGACCCAGAGCTTACAGTGCTGTCCACAGGGCCCAGACCCAGAGCTTACAGTGCTGTGCACAGGGCCCAGACCCAGAGCGTACAGTGCTGTGCACAGGGCCCAGACCCAGAGCTTACAGTGCTGTGCACAGGGCCCAGACCCAGAGCTTACAGTGCTGTGCACAGGGCCCAGACCCAGAGCTTACAGTGCTGTGCACAGGGCCCAGACCCAGAGCTTACAGTGCTGTGCACAGGGCCCAGACCCAGAGCTTACAGTGCTGTGCACAGGGCCCAGACCCAGAGCTTACAGTGCTGTGCACAGGGCCCAGACCCAGAGCTTACAGTGCTGTGCACAGGGCCCAGACCCAGAGCTTACAGTGCTGTGCACAGGGCCCAGACCCAGAGCTTACAGTGCTGTGCACAGGGCCCAGACCCAGAGCTTACAGTGCTGTGCACAGGGTCGAGACCCAGAGCTTACGGTGCTGTCCAGAGGGTTCCTGTATCATAGATTTGTAGATCTATGTTCTGAGTAGTCACTGTGAAGTGTGTTTTTGCTAATAATCTGTTCCTGTATCATAGATTTGTAGATCTATGCTCTGAGTGCTGTTTCTTTGAGTAACTTCCTGTTTCCTGTTTTGCCCGGGGGCTTCCAGGTGGCTGAGCCGTCTGAACATGGCGGCCGTGGGATACACAGAGAGGATACGCCAGGAGCAGGGTGAGACACGAACACACACACACACACACACACATACACACACATAGCACACAGACAAACAAGCACGCACACACACACACCCATCACACGCATATCACACACAAAGAAATACACATACACCTATTACACAAAGTAAGATTGAAAATCCTGTAAATCCAGCTATTGAAATTGCATGTATTTAACTGCTACAAATGTTGTGTAAAAATGGCAAGCTAATCAGTTTTGTGAGTCGACTAAATTGATGAAGACATACACCGAATATAAACTGTGGGTATGAGTATGGACAAACACAGTGATATCTCCCAGTGAGCCAAGTGTGTCTTTCTGTTGCTGTTTTCACAGACTACTGGAGTGAGAGTGACCATGAAGAGGAGACCGCTTCCAGCCCCAAACAGGACAGCCCCCCTCCTCCCTACGACACCTACCCACGACCTCCTTCAGTAAGTCCTCCTCCTCCTCCTCCTCCTCCCTACGACACCTACCCACGAACTCCTTCAGTAAGTCCTCCTCCTCCTACTCCTCCTCCTCCTCCCTACGACACCTACCCACGACCTCCTTCAGTAAGTCCTCCTCCTCTTCCTCCTCCTCCTCCTCCCCCCTACGACACCTACCCACGTCCTCCTCCTCCTCCTCCTCCTCCTCCTCCTCTTCCTCCCTATGGCACCTACCCACAAAGTCCCTCAGTAAGTCCTCCTCCTCCTCCTCCTCTTCCTCCCTCTGACACCTACCCACAACCTCCCTCAGTAAGTCCTCCTCCTTCTCCTTCCCCTCCTCCTCATCCTTCTTTTGTCAGTGTGTCTGTAGCCTTAGTAAGTCCCCTCCTCCTCCTCATCCTTCTTTTGTCAGTGTTAGAAACCACTCAATAGATAATGAAAACAACTGTAGCTAATTGTGAATAAAGAGTCTACCAGGGATGTTGAACTAATCTGCCGTTAATGCAGAGTGTGATTTAAATTAAAATAAAGTAACTGGTTGTGCGCTTGCTTAGTGCATGAGGGAGTTTCAAAGATTGTGACAGTAGGGACCCTGTCGCCTCAAGGATTTATTTTGCTCAACCAACCAATCAGAGAAGAAGAAAATGTATACGATTTTAAAGGGTGTTTTTTTTTCTTATGATTCTCCAAGTCAGAAAATGTCCACTTCTTTGTATTAGCCGGGAGCAGGGCGAGATGTGTCCTGCTACCCCCCCTAGAACCAGTAATGCATTTGGTCTCCCTCAAAAAGACCTTCCCATCCAGGTAACTCTGTCTGGAGTGTAGGTCTCTCTCCTCCAGTGCTCAGTGCATCCGGAGGCTGGCCCCCATTGCCCACCTCTCAGTGCCATGCTCCATGATTGCTTTTTAGATTGCTTCTTGTTCTCCAGTGGAAGTGCGTCATCTGTCTCCTGTGTAAAATCGTCTGCTCCTCTCTGTATTCCTTTCTTTATTTCCTTCTTTCTTTATTTCCTTCCTTTCTTTATTTCCTTCCTTTCTTTATTTCCTCCTTTCTTTATTTCCTTCCTTTCTTTATTTCCTTCCTTTCTTTATTTTACTCTTTCTTTATTTCATTCCTTTCGTTATTTCATTCTTTCTTTCTTTCTTTCGTCCTTTCTTTCGTCCTTTCTTTCTGTCTTTCTGTCTTTCTTTCTGTCTTCATCTCTCGTTCTTTTCCTCTCTCCTTTCCAGATGAGTACGTACGTGGAGGGCAGGACCACCCGTCTGTCGTCCACTGAGACGTCTCGCTCGCGCTCCTCCCAGGAGGACTTCCTCTGTGGTGACCCTCTGGTCCTGAGTGGAGAGCCGCAGGGCCACCCCGGGCCTCATGGGGGCAGCACCTCTTACAGTAGCAGGACTGCACGGGGCAGTGGCAGTAGTGACATGCAGTACCGCTGTGATCCTGTAGAGGTCGGTGCTTATTCTTACCAACATGATTAGGAATATGTATTTGGAATGAACATTGTTATACATTTTTCATTATTTGTGGTCTCTTTTTCCCATTCTGTCTTGTTTTCTCAACATACTCTTCCTCTCCAAACATTGCCCCCTGCTGTAGTACCGTTCCAGTCCTGCGGGGGGCAGCAGTGAAACAGGCTCCCCAGGCCGCTCGTCTTCATCACAACGCCGTTCCTGGCAGGACCTGATAGAAACCCCTCTGACGGAGGCAGGCCTGCACTACCTGCAGACTGGCCCCCTGGGTAACCATAGTAACATACACTACCTGCAGACTGGCCCACTGGGTAACCATAGTAACATACACTACCTGCAGACTGGCCCCCTGTGTAACCATAGTAACATACACTACCTGCAGACTGGCCCACTGGGTAACCATAATAACATACACTACCTGCAGACTGGCCCCCTGGGTAACCATAGTAACATACACTACCTGCAGACTGGCCCCCTGTGTAACCATAGTAACATACACCTGCAGACTAGCCCACTGGGTAACCATAGTAACATACACCACCTGCAGACTGGCCCCCTGGGTAACCATAGTAACATACACTACCTGCAGACTGGCCCACTGGGTAACCATAGTAACATCTACTACCTACAGACTGTCCCACTGGGTAACCATAGTAACATCTACTACCTACAGACTGGACCACTGGGTAACCATAGTAACATCTACTACCTACAGACTGGCCCACTGGGTAACCATAGTAACATCTACTACCTACAGACTGGACCACTGGGTAACCATAGTAACATCTACTACCTACAGACTGGCCCACTGGGTGACTATAGTAACATCTACTACCTACAGACTGGACCACTGGGTAACCATAGTAACCATAGCTATTTCAAATGTTCTTGTTTGATAGTTTTTCTGCAAACAGCTGAAAGTTTGTACACTTTGCTAATGAACCTAATTTGCAATGGGGGTTGAATCATTTTGATTGCAGCTGTATTTCTTTGAGAAGGATCCATGTTTTGTCGTTTATTTTTCATTTTGCAGAAGACGCGGTGTTTGTTGAGCCCGGCCCTGTGTGTGGGGCTATGATTGTGGGTGGAGTCTACACTCTTCCTGCCCAGAGAAACGCCCTGTTGCCCACGGCGATGCAAAGACTCATTCCCATGTCAACCCACGGAGGGAAACCACGCAGTTACACACTGCCCCGAGACAGCAATCTACACTCACTACTGACGCCTTCTTCGAGAGAAGAGAAGCACACACACACAGGTGAGGTTGCCACACACACACACACACACACACACACACACACACACACACACAATCACTTTACTTTGTTGATTTAGTTCCACTGCCACACCTGTAATTCTTATGATTATCCTTAAGCAATGCTTTGTCCTCATTTGTCAAACATCAGATGAATGGAATGACAGTAACAGAATGAAGCATGGTTCTACTCTGGCTTGGGAGACTGCTCCTGTGACACTGTGTGTGTGTGTGTGTGTGTGTGTGTGTGTGTGTGTGTGTGTGTGTGTGTGTGTGTGTGTGTGTGTGTGTGTGGTGTGTGTGTGTCTCCTCCTGTCTCTGGGCTGCAGCGGAGGGTGCGTCTCTGGGCGACCTATACCGCGCGTGCGAGCAGGGTGGGGTCTGCCCTCTGGGCCGGGGTGCAGAGGTCAGGGGTCAGTCCGAGTTCCGTCTGTCCTTCCTGCAACGGGCCGCCGACCCCCAGCTCAACGACCGACTGCACCGCCTCCGCATACTCACGTCCACCTTGAAGGTAGGCACACACACGCACACACACACACACACACACACACACACACACACACACACACACACACACACACACAATCCAAGTCACACGCAGACACACTCACTCAGAACACTTAGGTTCACAGTGTAGGTGTGCCCTCCGTAAATCTCCTCTCGGGGGCGGCCATGTCTGTCTCGTCCTGTCCGTCTGGACCGGTCTGGGCCGGGTCGAGGTGCTCTGTCTGGGATCGGCCTCTCGTCTCTCTCTGTCTGGTTCTGTCCCTGTGGTGCGTGCCTCCGTGGCTGATCGGATGCTCCAGTACCTACGTGTCTCTGTTGCCTGCGAACGGCTCTCTGTTGCCTGCAAACGGCTCTCTGAGTCTGCTCTGTGCCGCAGCGCCCATGTTGCTGTGTGTGTAGCTGGCTGGTCTGTCAGGCTGGGCTCTGGCTTTGGCTGCTGGGGAAGAGGCACACGGCTGTCTGTGCTTTTCAACCCACGTTTGTCAGTGCATGTGCGTGTTTGTTCTCTGGCTTTGTCCGTGTGTGTGTGTGGTGTGTGTGTGTGTCTCTGTTCTGGGTGTGTGCGTGGGTCTATTTTTTTTTTTAAGTGGTAGAGAAGTGATCCCGCTCCTCCTGTGTTTCTGCGTCCCTATAGGACAGGGAAGGGGAGCTGGCTCTGATTGACAGGCTGCTGGCCAATCCCCAGCTGTCGTCGGCAGAGTTCCAGGAGTGGAAGAAAGCCTATCAGGAGACGTTCTCACAGGAGCCAATCCCTGCGTCCGAATCCGATCCGGCCCCGCCCACCCCCTCACTATCGCACACGCACTCCTACATCGAGACTCACGTCTGACACTCCACACACACACACACGCACACACTCTCTCTGGCACACACACACACACATGCACGCACACACACATTGTTCAACATGCTACCGTCCTGTTTCTCCTGCTTGCGATTGCAACCAAGTTGCCGATAGAGTGGGTTGAGTTGTGATGGAGCAGGGGTGGGTGTAGCAGCAGGAGCATTAACCACTGACTGACCCTGGCACTGGACGCCACACACTCTGAGCTCCCCAGCGTTGCTGGCAGGAAGTATCCAGTAGCCATCTCCCACCTCTGATTGACTTGATATCTTTAGTGCGTGACGCTGTGGGCCAGGATAAGAACCCCTTCGGCCGGACGTTGTGGGGTCCGATGTGACAATGGTGTGGGCACGGACTCATCGGTGGAAGGGGGGGGGGGGGGTTGATTGTGGGGGGGGGGGGGGGGGGGGGCGCTTTGGTGGCGGAGTCACCACGACCACAGGGGACGAGCTTGCCTGCGGACAAACAGACTCGGACCGATCGTCGGACGGTTGCCCCGGCGACGACTCCCCCCCCTCCACACGCTCGGTGGCGCGTCACGGCCAGATGACGGCCCCTGTTGCGAGGCGCTGCCCGGATAACGCCGCCGGCCTCTGAATGCCGCTGTGTCATAACCCCAGTGCTGTGTCTGCTGCGTGGTGCGCCTGTCTGTACTGTGTCGTGATAGATAGACAGCGCTACCAACAGAGTCATTACCTAGCCTTATATATGTGTGCTTTAATGGAATCTATATCTCTCTACCCTGTCCCTTCAGTGTTCCTGTACTATATGCAGACAGGGGAGACTGATAACCACAGGTCTTTTTCTAAGAGAGGGGGGGACTTGGAGGTTGTGTAGGTGGTGTGGAGTGTGTCAGTGCTGGGCTGGCCCTGGAGCATGCTTACCTTCAGACACTCCAGGAACTAACAGGGGCTCTTTATAAAGCGCATGGCTCATTGCAATGCGACTACCTAACGTTGTAAGATAATATGAAATATTTTGTTAATGAAGAATATATAGAATATGTGTGTATATATATATATATATATATATATATATATATATAATACAGTACACGTAAATATATATTATATGTGTATATATATATATATACAAATGCATATGAAGCATATATAATATATACGTATAGACATACACATGAAAATGTTTTCTTTGAACTATTGCTGCTGATTTTATCTTAAATCTGAGATGCTACACAAAACCTTTGAAGCAATCGTTAACGACACAGACTCTCACACACACACATGCAGTACACACAGACACACACACACACACACACACACAACACCGTTAACAGGCACACACCCATACTCCTAAGCGCACAGACAGCGTGAATGTGATTTACACGCTACTGCCCGTGGTTGGTTGTAGTGGCATGTATTGTTCTATTCTAGATAAGAGCACTTCCTTATTTCTGTTATCCAAATACTCTCTTTATGTCATAGGTTTACAGATAGGTCTTGGTTTGTATAGCGGTTTTGTATAGCTTGGCGGTTAAGTGATATTTATTGAAGATGTTTTTGCTCATGTTGTCCTGTTTTTTGACATTTAACCTCGTCCTTGTGTTTAGTTGGTTTGTGTTCAACTATAAATGAACACAGAGTAGACTGGGTTCAACTATAAATGAACACAGAGTAGACACATGCATCTGTGTTTCTGTTGGAGGACCATGGGTTGAAATAAAGTTGCTGTTTGGATGAGACGGCGTCGTGGTTTGTTTTGGTTCAGCGTGGGGAGGGACCCAGGGCCTGGTTGGCAGCTGCAGTGCCATTCAGCCACACAGACTGGAAACCATTCAAATCAAAGGTCAGTCTGCAGTGCCATTCAGCCACACAGACTGGAAACCATTAAAACCAAAGATCAGTCTGCAGTGTCATTCACCCACACAGACTGGAAACCATTCAAATCAAAGATCAGTCTGTGGGGAACACTTGACACCAATCTGCCTGTTGGATTGGTCAAACAACATCTCTACGCCTGGTGATTCACCTTTATGAGCAACATAATGGACATTGTGTTGAATCAAGGAAACCTATTTCAATTATTAATAATCATCACGTCAACAACCAAATAGTACAGGCAATAATGTATTTTAAATAGATTGTAGGTATATTAGACCAGTCATTATTTCACCAAAATAGTTGATCAGTAACAGGATATGCAATGACAAGGAGATATATAAAATAATAAATAACGTTATAACCAACTCTATCAGTTCATCCCTAACAAAACATGCAATGAGGAAATGAGTAAGGTAGTAAGTCAAATTTATTTTTAAAGCACATTTTACACTACCCTCGTTGATCCAAAGTACATCAAAAGAAATAACAAATTAAAAACCAACGGCAACACTTCAACGTATGTTCAAACATTCCTCACACTGAGACCATGTCAGCTATTTCCAAATGCTAATCAATAAAAATGTGTCTTAAGTCTGCGGAGATTTGGAGAGATAGGAGATATTTAAAAATAGAAATAACTTTATAACCAACTCTGTCGGTAACAGAATATGCAATTCGAAGGAGAGATATGAAAGCAGAAATAACTTTATAACCAACTCAATCGGTAAGAGGATCGGCAATGAGGAAATATTTGAAAATAGAAATAACTTTATATCAACTCTATCTGTAACAAGAGAGATAGAAAAGTAGAAATAACTTTATAACCAACTCGATCAGTAACAGGATATGCAATGAGGAGAGATTTAAAAGTAGAAATAACTTTATAACCAGCTCTATCTGTAACAAGAGAGATAGAAAAGTAGAAATAACTTTATAACCAGCTCTATCGGTAACAGGATATGCAATGAGGAGAGATATCAAAGTAGAAATAACTTTTGTTGGTTGTGACCTTACAGATGCCATTTCCTACATTATTTAACAAACGTAAATAAATGACTATTAATCTATCTTCCTTATAGCTGTAGGAATGCGACATGCTCCATACTTATACGTTAAATATCAACCCAAGCTTAGCTGTGTTTCTTTCTTTTTAATTTGTTGCTGCTTCCTGTTTTCTTTGCATTTAATTGTATTTTATAATATTTTCTCTGAGTAAACTGTAAACGAAAGCTAAATCATTTATTGAAGCGTCTTATTTTGTCTTGCAGTGCACTCATAGTCTGTGATCCTCTTCGGATGTAAAATACCTCACACAGCATATCATTTTCCTGCACTGTGTGTGTGTGTTTGTTTGTATGAGTGAGTGAGTGAGTGAGTGTGTGTGTGTTTGAGTGTGCGTGTCTGTATGTGTGTGTGTGTGTGCGTGTGTGTGTGCGTGCGTGTGTGTGTGTGTGTGTGTGTGGCCGTCAGTCTGCCAGGGTCAGCAGGGCACACTCCATGCCACTCAGAGGTTTGGGTAGCTGACACACTTCCTTCCATCGGTCCCTGGCCGCGTCGTATTCCAGAACGTTCCTCACCGTCACTTCCTGTCCGTCCGTCCACTTCCTGCCTCCGAACAGCAGGAGCGTTCCGGAGGGCGTGGCCACCAGCCCGTACCCAAACGAGCCAACCAGCAGCGGCCGGAGGCGGGTCCAGTGGTCCTCCAGCCAATCGTAGCGCTCGATGTCACAGAAGGGCTCGTACATGCCCAGCAGGGCGTAGATGCGTCCGGAGAGCGAGGCCATGCGGTGGCCGAAGCGTCCGATGGCCATCGGCGCCCTCTTCTCCCACGCCTTCCCGCCGGCGTCCAGGAACAACAGCTCCCGACTGCTCTCTCCGCCGTCGCCGCGGCGCCGGTTGCCAGGGAGACCCCCGGACACGTACAGGCCCGTCCCCAGGACGACGGCGGCGGCGTGGCCGTGCAGGGGGCGGGGCAGAGAGGGCGCCCTCCTCCACAGGCCCGCCGCCAGGTCGTAGCGCTCCACAGACGCCACGCAGGAGTGGGTGTCCCCGCCCGGGTCGGTGTGCCGCCCCCCCACGGCATAGATCTCGTCCCCCGCCACGCAGCAGGCGAAGAGGGCCCTCCTCTCCATCATGGGGTCCACCTCCTCCCAGAGGTCGAAGCGGGGGTCGAAGCGCCACACCCGGTTGGTGGTGGCCACGGCCACGTCCTCCCCCCCGGCCACCAGCTCCTCCCCTCCCATGACGAACAGGAAGCCCCCCAGGGAGCAGACGCTGTGCTGCTGGAGACGCCGAGGGAGACCGGCGCTCAGGTCGGACACCTTCCTGTCTCGGAGGTCAAACCGCAGCACCTGCTGCTCCGGCCAATCCGGACGGGCCCCTCCCCCCACCAGCAGGACGTGATTGGCCCGCGCTCTGAGGGAGGAGTGTCGGCTTTGTCTGATTGGCCGGGCCGAGCGCAGGCCGTGGTACTCCAGGGCGGCCGTCACCTGGGAGCGCATGAGGGGCGTGGCCATGGCTCGGTGGGCCTGGCTTAGCTCGGTGAGGTCAGCGGGGGCGACCAATCCGAAGCGCAGGCGACTGAGCAGCAGATTCGAGCGGACCAATGGCAGAGGCCCGTTCGCGTCTAACCAGTCCAGCACCAGCCGCGCTAGCTCCGCCTCCCCGACCCCGGGCATCTCCTCGCCGTCCAGCACGGCCGTCAGCGACTGGACGTTCAGCCCCAGGAGGTCCCGCCGCTGGCCTCTCAGCAGCGCCCCCGTGTCCATGGCAACGGCGCGGTTGGCGGCGGCGAGTGCGTCGGGCAGCGCGTGGCACTCGGCCAGATTGGCGTAGCGACAGCAGGTGGCCGCCGTCAGCCCTTCGACGAGGAAACGCTCGCAGAGCGACACCGCCGGCTGCACCTGCAGGTACCCGGCCGCTTCCATGACGACGGGCAGGGTGAGCGGTGATAGGCTGAGCCAGCCCGAGTACAGGAAGTCCAGGATGACCTCCAGGCCCTGGGGCGTTAGCGCCGGGAGGCTAACGGACACCGCCAGCCGCTCCGCCGTGGTCTCGCCGAACAACGCCCAGAAGTACTCACTGGAACTGGCCAATAGGGCGCGGTGACAGGGGAAGGACACGCCCCCGGTCTCCAGGGCCACGTCGCACATCCTCCTATCGGAACGCAGGAGTTGGAAGCCTTGGAGAAGCCCTGCGCCATGGGAGGAGCTGAAGAGAAGGGAGTAACTCTCCATCCGAAGGAAAGGAGAGAGATGGGGAGAGGGAGAGAGAGAGAGAGAGTAGGGGAGGGGGGGGGGGGGGGCGAGGGACGGGGGGGGGTTGGCTGATATTAAAGCTAAGATGAGTGTTATTGTTATTGTTGTTATTGTGGTTTGAGCTCCCTGAAAGGAAGAGCCAGAAAGGAGGCAAGGAGGCATGAAGGCAAAGAAGCCGATGGAGACATGCAAGCAGACAGACCGGGAGGTCAATAGAGAAAGGTTAGGAGCAGGGATGGAGAGAGAGAGAGAGAGAGAGAGAGAGATTAGAGAAAAGCAGAAGGAGAAGAGAGGAGGTGAAAAGCAGAAGGAGAGGAGAGGAGGTGAGAGGAGAGGAGAGGAGATTAGAGCACAAGGAGAGGAGAGAGGAGGTAAGAGGAGGTGAGAGGTGAGAGGAGAGGAGAGGAGGTTAGAGCAGAAGGAGAGGAGGTAAGAGGAGGTGAGAGCAGAGGAGAGGAGAGGAGAGGAGAGGAGGTTAGAGCAGAAGGAGAGGAGGTAAGAGGAGGTGAGAGGAGAGGAGAGGAGGTTAGAGCAGAAGGAGAGGAGGTAAGAGGAGGTGAGAGGAGAGGAGAGGAGAGGAGGTGAGAGCAGAAGGAGAGGAGGTGAGAGCAGAAGGAGAGGAGGTGAGAGCAGAAGGAGAGGAGGTAAGAGGAGGTGAGAGCAGAAGGAGAGGAGGTAAGAGGAGGTAAGAGGAGGTGAGAGCAGAAGGAGAGGAGGTAAGAGGAGGTGAGAGCAGAGGAGAGGAGGTAAGAGGAGGTAAGAGGAGGTGAGAGCAGAAGGAGAGGAGGTTAGAGGAGATTAGAGGAGGTAAGAGGAGGTGAGAGCAGAGGAGAGGAGAGGAGGTTAGAGCAGAAGGAGAAGAGGTAAGAGGAGGTGAGAGCAGAGCAGAGGAGGTAAGCCTGAGAGCAGAGGAGAGGAGGTTAGAGGAGGTGAGAGCAGAGGAGAGGAGATTAGAGGAGGTAAGCCTGAGAGCAGAGGAGAGGAGGTTAGAGGAGGTGAGAGGAGGTTAGAGGAGGTTAGAGGAGGTTAGAGGAGGTGAGAGGAGGTTAGAGGAGGTAAGCCTGAGAGCAGAGGAGAGGAGAGGAGAGGAGAGGAGAGGAGAGGAGAGGAGGAGGTGGTAAGAGGAGAGGAGGAGGTGGTAAGAGGAGGTAAGCCTGAGAGCAGAGGAGAGGAGAGGAGGAGGTGGTAAGAGGAGGTGGTAAGAGGAGGTGGTAAGAGGAGGTAAGCCTGAGAGCAGAGGAGAGGAGAGGAGGAGGTGGTAAGAGGAGAGGAGGAGGTGGTAAGAGGAGGTAAGCCTGAGAGCAGAGGAGAGGAGAGGAGGAGGTGGTAAGAGGAGAGGAGGAGGTGGTAAGAGGAGAGGAGGAGGAGGTAAGCCTGAGAGCAGAGGAGAGGAGGAGGAGGTAAGCCTGAGAGCAGAGGAGAGGAGAGGAGGAGGTGGTAAGAGGAGAGGAGGAGGTGGTAAGAGGAGGTGGTAAGAGGAGGTAAGCCTGAGAGCAGAGGAGAGGAGAGGAGGAGGTGGTAAGAGGAGGTGGTAGGAGGTGGTAAGCCTGAGAGCAGAGGAGGTGGTAAGAGGAGGTGGTAAGAGGAGAGGAGGAGGTGGTAAGAGGAGGTGGTAAGAGGAGGTAAGCCTGAGAGCAGAGGAGAGGAGGAGGTGGTAAGAGGTGGTAAGAGGAGGTAAGCCTGAGAGCAGAGGAGAGGAGGAGGTGGTAAGAGGTGGTAAGAGGAGGTAAGCCTGAGAGCAGAAGAGAGGAGAGGAGGAGGTGGTAAGAGGTGGTAAGAGGAGGTAAGCCTGAGAGCAGAGGAGAGGAGAGGAGGAGGTGGTAAGAGGAGAGGAGGAGGTGGTAAGAGGAGGTGGTAAGAGGAGAGGAGGAGGTGGTAAGAGGAGGTAAGCCTGAGAGCAGAGGAGAGGAGAGGAGGAGGTGGTAAGAGGAGGTGGTAAGAGGAGGTGGTAAGAGGAGGTAAGCCTGAGAGCAGACTGCCCGTCCGTGGCAGCAGGAGGCATCTGACACGTTGACACTGGGAACGGAAGGTTAACCCTGCTAAACACACACACACACACACACCCTCACACACACACTCTGTGGCCCGCCCCCCCCTGTCCCAGCCGACCAGCCCTCCAACACACACTCACACCCCTCCTCCAACACACACTCACACCCCTCCTCCAACACACACTCACACACACACACACACACACACACACACACACACACACACACACACACACACTCACACCCCTCCTCCAACACACACTCACACACACACACACACACACACACACACACACACACACACACACACACTCACACCCCTCCTCCAACACACACTCACACACACACACACACACTCACACCAGGGTGAGCTGCGTTTCCCTGTGTGCCGACGGAGTATGGAGCTTTTTGTGCTGCCCTTTCCCTCCCTGTCCAGGAGGGAGTATTATGAAGAGACACACACACACACACTGTCACACACACACACACACACTGTCACACACACGCAGCATTGATCCCTGCGCTCCCACAGAGGAACACAGTGGTAAATACCGCTGTTAAGTCAGCACTAAAGATTCCAGGGCATGGTATCCACGGCGCCTATCTTAGTTGCCCGCATCGCCATGACGACAGGAATCAAAACATCGCCCAGGCAGGGAGAGAAAGGCACAAACACAGACGGGCCGTCAGACAACACACACACACACACACACACACACACACACACAAGGAGCCAGCTCAGTAGGAATCCATTAAGCCCACTCCACCACGCAGGCCGTTTACTTTGTATGCCTCCGTGTTGCGATGCTTAAAGATGGTGCTCCTTCTTCCATGCCGGTCAGACAGTCAGATAAAGGAGGAGCTGAGAGGAGGAGAAGAGAGAGATGGAGGGATGAGACGAGCGTGGAGAGGAGGATTGAAAAGAAGAGGAGGCTCCAGAGTGTCGGACACGCTGACGTTGGTCTGATTAATATCGAGCTTCTGCTGCGATTTACTGCTGGACTGACTGATACACACACACACACACACACACACACACACACAGACTCATAAGCAGATACACACACAGCCAAGCCACGTGAATGACTTCTGGTCAACGTCTCTGAATAGATGATGGCTCAGAGTCACAGGAAGGTGTGCGTGTGTGTGTGTGTGTGTGTGTGTGTGTGTGTGTGTGTGTGTGTGTGTGTGTGTGTGTTACACCAGTTCAGAATGCAGCACAGAGGACACTACTAAAGTAAACACATCCTAAACCAGAGGCTCTTTCCTGTGGGTTCACTAAAATATCATATCATATAATAATAAATGCTTTCCCTCACACTCAAATATTTATGAAAAAGCTGTACAGATATTCAATAATTTAAAAGCTTTACAGATATTCAATCATTAAATATCGCTTTTATTTTTCCCAAAGTTGTTTTTGTATAAATAATAATCCAAATCTATTCGACTGGGGCAGTGTATTATGAACTATAATTTTAGCGCTTTGAGATTGTATTTACAATGTAAAGCGCTCGATAAACTAAAAGTATTATTATTATTATTATTATTATTATTATAACCTTACGTGTCTATCTACATCCCCTTCATATCTCCTACATCTGAAAACAGTCATGAAAGATAAGCAGAATGCATATGGTTTTCAGCCAATAGAATTGATCAATACCAGTGTTTCACGTACTAGCAAATGCATGCATGCAGCATGCATGATCATCCACCTTCACAGTGGACTACCCATACTAAACAAATGTGTCGGACATTACCGTAGTCACTTTATTTAACCAAGATCAGTCTCATGCAAACTAAGGGGAAAAAGTCATACTGTCACAAAATAATGTTGAGTAAAAGAACTTCAGTCTGTGTGTTCCGTCGCTTGCAGTAGAACTCTCTTGAGCAAAACACGCTCACACACTCAAACGCACACGTACTTTCCTCTGATGGGTCTGCTCTATGAAGTGATGG
>CM030186.1:16878416-16893416 GCA_017639675.1 Aplochiton taeniatus
GTCACTGAACTCTGAACATTGTGAGTAACATCCAACTGATCTCAGATTTCACAAATTGCTATGGTGATTATATCAGTCAGTTGAAAATATAATTTAAAACTCTCCCCCATACCCACGCTACTACACACACACACACACTCGCCCCCCCATCCCCATCCCCAAACGCACAGAGCAATCTTACCTGTTGATGTAACTGTACACTCGTCGCTGGTTGATCTTACTCGTCCAAAGTTCTGCACTCCTATCTCTCTCTCTCTCTCTCTCTCTCTCTCTCTATCTCTCTCTCTTTGTCTCTCTCTCTCTCTCTCTATCTATCTCTCTCTCTTTCTTCTTAGCTGTCTCTTTCTCTCTCTCTCTCTCTCTCTCTCTCTCTCTCTCTCTCTCTCTCTCTCTCTCTCTATCTATCTCTCTCTCTTTCTTCTTAGCTGTCTCTCTCTCTCTCTCTCTCTCTCTCTCTCTCTCTCTCTCTCTCTCTCTCTCTCTCTCTCTCTCTCTCTCTCTCTCTCTATCTCTCTCTCTTTCTTCTTAGCTGTCTCTCTCTCTCTCTCTCTCTCTCTCTCTCTCTCTCTCTCTCTCTCTCTCTCTCTCTCTCTCTCTCTCTATCTCTCTCTCTTTCTTCTTAGCTGTCTCTATCGCTCTGTTACTCCGTCTCTCAGTCGTGGCCTCCTCTTTTACTCACACCTCTTCCCGCTTTTTTGTCACCACATTTCTCTCCCTCTCTCCCTCTCTCTCTGTCTCTCTCTCTCTCTCTCTCTCTCTCTCTCTCTCTCTCTCTCTCTCTCTCCCTCTGTCTCTCTCTCTCTCTCTCTCTCTCTCTCTCTCTCTCTCTCTCCCTCTTTCTCTCTCCCCATCTATCTATCTCTCCCTTGTTCTCTCTCTCTCTGGGTCTCTAAGTGGTAGCAGGATTCCTCTCATATCTAGGATTTGTCCTCCCTATAAATAGAGCCGTGATGCACAGAGGGGACCTGGTTTCTGTCCTCAGCAAACTCTATCACTCACACACACACACACACACATACACACACACACAGACACACACACACAGGCTCACACAAACACTCACTCACTCTGATGCACACACAGACATACACTGACACACTGTGTTCAAACTCAAAGATACATTTGCAGTGAAGGAGTGTATGACCCACCCCTTTTCAATTAAATGGCAACACACAGTGCAGCTATGGCATATTATGTTATAGTCTTAAACCCTTCAAACCTTCAGAGAACGCTGGTATACACTTCAATCTCAGATCTTACAGACTAAAATGGATCTGGCCTATTTCTACTTTGACACACACATACACAGACACACAATTCACACACTCCTACACTCACACACAGACAGACAAACACCCCTATACAGCCAAAGATCCCCCAGAGGCCAGTGATCACATGGGGTTAAAAGAGTGTGTGTGTATGTGTGTGTGTGTGTGTGTGTGTGTGTGTGTGTGTGTGTGTGTTTGTGTGTGCGTGTGTGCGTGTGTGTGTGTGTGTGTGTTTGAGATCTCTTACCTCCTGTTGTGTGTGTTGTTTCTCTGGCCTGCCCGGTCTCTCTCTGGTCCTCTTCCCGTACCTGACCTGATTCCACTCGGCCCGATTGGTGGAGGGACGCTAAGCCCCGCCCCCCGACGGAACCTGATCCAGCATCAGATAATGACAATGACACGGACAGACACTCTCGCTCGTGACATTCCAACTAATGAAGCTGTGTGCAGGCTACATTTAATATGCTGCCGCTCTGGTCATCAAGTAATGACAATGACACGGACAGACACTCACTCCTGACACTTAACAAAAACAGCCCTCTTGACAGGCGCCTAGGGAGGGGGTGCGAGGGGCAGGAGTTCAAAGAAAGTCGAAATAGAAAAAGAAAAACGGGCAGACTGTCGCTCCTGACATGCCAACGGACACTAAACACAATCAGCCCTTTTGACGGGAGCGAAGGGGAGCGTGTGGGTGCGAGTTTAAAGAAAGTCGAAATGAAAGATTAGAGAGGGAAAACCAGAGCCCTTGGATACATTTGAGATGGGTTTCAAAGTAAATTGCAGGGCGAGTGAGGGAAAGGCAGAGGGAGATGAAGGATCCCTACCTTTTCTTCAGAGGGGTGTTCTCGATGTTTTCCCTCTGTCAGACAGGACGTAATGGTCTGCCTCACTGTTCCTCTCGGTTCAGGCCCTGGAATGAACACCACTGTCTATCTTCCTGCTGAACCCACACCTCGAAATGAGATGCAAATACTGTGCCGGCAACACAAAACGCACGCACACACACACACGCACACACACACACACACACACACACACACACACACACACACACACACACACACACAGTCCATCATATTAAATAAACCCTGTATATTGCCTCCTTAGTAAAATATATCCATTCAAACATAAGGATATGCTTGGACCATCATCCTACAGGCCCATTGTGAATAAGGTCCAGATGAGTCATGCATTCACACTAGTTGAATAATATAGTATTGTATATTTCTGTAATTTTACTTACTTGTCTTTTAACTTAAAAAAAAAAAGTCATTCACGATTACATGACAAATGCAGAGTTTTCCGAAGTGCTATTTTGCGTGTTTTTTATTACTCTGTGTGTGGGTTTGTGTGTGTGTGTGTGTGTGTGTGTGTGTGTGTGTGTGTGTGTGTGTGTGTGTGTGCGTGTTCGTGTTCGTGTGTTCTATCCAGGTCCCTGGCGTCAACCTGCCAGTCAGTCAGCTGGAAAACGTGTTCCTGATAATTCACCCAAGGTTCCCCCGGGCTGGTCACTATGTGAACAGGGTTTCATCGCGTTTCCATCCTTTGTTTAAAAAAAATGAAGTGTCTTCCTCTTTCTGTTATGGAAATGCAACGAAATGTGTGCCTATCCGTTTTGAAACGTGATCCCCAAATGGCTGCTAGATACAGGCATCATATCAATGAACAAGGGGGGTGCAAATGTACGACTTACAGGTAAGGTCAAAAACAGTGCTTTCCTTATTTGAATGTTGTTCACAATCATCGTGTTTGAATTTTGAATTGGCAGGACTATACACACACATATAAATATATATATATATATATATATATATATATATATATATATATATATATATATATATATATATATATATATATATATATATATATATGTATATATCATTTACTTTAATACAGTTTATAGTGTGGAAAGGTTGGGAGGATTGTAGAAATGCTGAACGATTGTTCTGAGCTCGACTATGAGAACTGATTGACTCATACAGTCTGGCAAACCCGGAAACAGTGCACAGTTGCAGACTGCTGACGCTAATCTGTTAATAATAGACAACTACATATTTTGGTTTCCGGGTCACAGTAATGGCATTTTAATTCAGAGCTGTTGATATGTAGAATTGTTGAGTGGGATTTTTCGACTGACGCATTAATGGAGATATTCAATATTGATGTTCTTTGTGTTGTGAAATATATTTTGTTGAACGATGATCCCTGTTCCGCTCGTGGTGTGTGTTATGGGAGGCTGGTGTGCTGTTTATCTCACTGACACGCTACTGAAGGTATGTGAAATCAACAGTTTATAACTAACACCTACCAACTATTCCGACTAAACACTACTAGTAGTGCCAATGCAAGTTTAAGTGACTTCATTCGCAGCTAGGGCATGACAGGAGGCACATAGGTGGAACTGAAGCTGATGGAGGAGTTGTAATCTTTGCGATACTGCGGCATGCGATTACAGTAAGGGCTGGCGAGTGGGTTACTTCTGCAGAAGAAAAGAACCTTTTGCAACTAAACAGTAAGGGATCGCAGCTGATGTAGGTGTTTGACAGGGTAGACACGCAAAATAACAGATGGTTGAAAGGTGTGTTTGTGTGGGTGTGTAACAAAAAAGACAGCGCCTCAACCTATCTTTTAACATTTGTTTAATCTCATTCTTGTTCATTGCTTCCCGCCAGTCCTCCGCCGCGCATCGTAACAGCTACGAGTCGTGGTTGACGAGTCGGGGGCTGGCGCTCTCTCCGTTCCACCTGAAATGGCAGACCACCATCTTCAACCGTCTGTTTGCTTACTGTGCCCGCCTTAACCCTCACGCCCTCTACCTCTGGTAAGGAACTATCTAGCCTGGGCCTCCGCCATTTCCCCAAATGATTTACAAAACACAAAAACTACTATCTTAGGTTTGCTCCATAATTATTTACTGACATTGCATGTTATGAAGGAAGTGTATCCTCTTAATATTATTTCTATTCCCGCTGTCTCTTCACATTTACTCCTAAACAGCCGTGCTAGAAGAAGATGCTTGTTCTTGCTCCAAGCCTCTTTCCAGGTGTTAAATAGTTCAAATGTCATAGTATTCTGCAGGCTCAGCCACTTGTATTATTAACCATTAACTCTGTTGTATTGGCTTGTATGCTGTGGGCATGGATGTCATGCTGTAGCAGAAATTGTACTGTATGTGCAGCAGTTTGCCCAGTGTTTTTGTTGTGTGTGTGTGTGTGTGTGTGTGTTAACGTAACACAGTCTCCCTCTGAAACGCTGTCTCCCAGGTTCAGCAGTGGGTTAGTGTTTGGGGTGGTCTCCATGCTGGGCTCTGTGCTGCTGTTGATCAGGACACTGCAGCAGACCTTGGCTCAGATGACTTCGGGCAACCCCAAGGGAACCAATCAGCAGGCCCTACAGGTGGTGGTACGTATCTCTACTCACTGATTGGCCAATGGTCTCTCGATCAAGACTTTAGGATTGGTAAAGCCCTTTTCTCCACTTTGTTACTGGCACTTTGTTTGAGGGAGAGAAGGATTCATCTAGATTAATACCACCTGTGTTTTAGTGCTGATTTACATGATATTGTATTTATGGTCATTGCACTATAAACCGCTAGACCACACACACACACACACAATGTTGACTCTGTGTTTACAGTACATTTGCACACTAGTAGCGCAGAATGGCCTACCTCTTTAAAGTAGCGTTAGCATACAGTATAAACTGCTAAGTTATATAATGCTATACTCTCGAACCTGAAGACTTTAACCGAGTGCCCAATATTGTAGCCTAGCACTCCAAACCCTGAAAACATTCATACACACCTTGCTGTCATGCTTACGTATGAATACGGGGTTTCTAATTGACGGTGGCCTAACTTTATAGCATCACACACAATGTCTTGAAACAAGACTTTTAAGTAAATGTATCAAATGCCAGGATCAGACTACACACATTCAACCACTTGTGAAATCGTGGCTCTGTAAGCCTCTCTCTATGGAGCGCCTCTCTAAACTCCATGTCTTCCCCTCTCTCCGGGTTGAGGCGAGTGACAGCCCCTTGTCTCTGTCAATGCATCACTGTTCCAGGCGTGTGATAGCGCGCGTGTTAGTGTGTGGCCGTTTCGCCGGCCAGGGCTGGTGTATTTTACGTGTCCAACAAGCGCCTTTGGGTTTAATGAGTCTCCTTCCTCTGCCGGCTACCAGACGCACGTAAAAATGTCCTCCTCTGGCCGCAGGAGAACAAATCACTGCTCTGATGAAAGAGCTAGCTGCTCTGCCTGCCTGTCGGGGTTTATCTTCCTAGCGTGTGATCAGGGGATTTATTGCTTACAAAGGGTGTGTGTGTGTGTGTGCGCGTGCGTGTGCGTGTGCGTGTTTTCTATCCAGGTCCCTGGCGTCAACCTGCCAGTCAGTCAGCTGGCCTACTTCTTCACCGCCCTGCTGCTCAGCGGCGTCATACACGAGCTCGGCCACGCGGTGGCAGCACTGAGGTGAGTGGGAGACGTGCAACTCTGCTTTGCATGTACATTGCAGCGGGCACGTTGTTGTTGCGCTTCACACTGCCGACCTCCATGCTGCAGGGAGCAGGTGAGGGTGAACGGCTTCGGGGTGTTTGTGTTCGTGGTGTACCCTGGAGCCTTCGTCGACCTCTTCACCACGCACCTCAACCTCATCTCCCCTGCTCAGCAGCTACGCATCTTCTGTGCCGGTAGGTGCTGGAACATCCCCGGGTACGTTTGCTTAGTCAGGCTTTTTTGAACACCAGTCGGAGTAGGGTGTGAGCCAATTGGAACACTCCAAAGGCAAAGTCTTCGTGTGTTTTACATTTAGCGAAATCTGTAGTATATTTATAGATTGGATACAACTTTATTGGCAATGCACAGAGTACAGTACTGAGGCAACAAATTGCAGTTTGGCATCGAACCAGTGCAAAAAGCGGTGAAGTGCAAATTGTACTGTATATGTACATGAATGGCAGTAAATCATGATATGAACATTATATATAGGAAGGTATATAATACAGTGTTTAATTGTGTAGAATTCTGATTGTGAACGTGGTCAGAGGTCCTTTTTTCTAGCTAGTGTGTGCCATTATCCACTCTCTCCACTAGAGAGCAGCAGGCGGCCATGGTAACCCCGAGGCCTGTGGCCATTCAAGCTGTCTGCTGCTTCATCGTCAAACCACAGGAAAGGCTTTTAGCCTTGTGGTGGAAAATAAAGAATCTAGAACTCCTTTCCCATGGGCTCCTCAGTAGATTCAGTTCCACGAGAGGTTCAGAGACAGACGGATGGAGAGTGTGTTTCACCAGAGTGTCTCTCAGTCTGTGGTTTGTTGACTCCAGCGGCTGTGTTTATTGGTCTTAGCAGCGTGGCCTGGGTGTCACGTGAGCTGTGTTTGTTTGTTTCCCGTTACAGGGGTGTGGCACAACTTTGTCCTGTGTCTGGCGGCCTTAGCTCTGCTCTTCCTGCTGCCAGTCTTCCTGTTTCCAGCCTATTACACTGGAGCAGGGGCGCTGGTCACAGAGGTCGTCCCGGTCAGTGTGTGTGTGTTTTTACAGTGTGTGTGGTGTGTATCTGTTCCTACCATTGTATCAGGACAACACTGCTGATAAGTGCTTTCTATAAAGAGACAATTCGATTTTTATTATGTTTTAAAACCTCTCAATCTATCTCTCTAATTTATCACGGCTTATTGTTAACCTTTCTTTGTAATATTATAGCACAACCATTATATATATTTTGCCTAACCTCTTTGTAATATCGTAGTACAACCATTATCTATTTAGCATAACCTCTTGGTAATATTATAGTACAACCATTATACATTTGTCCTAACCTCTTTGTTGCTATACAAGAAGTAATGGAAATCAAATTTAAACGTCAGTTTACCCATATCCTTAATATTATCCTGTTTTCTTTCTGACGTATTTCCGTTAACGTGTGTGTCCTCCTGTGTGTGTCCTCCTTTGCTCGTGTGTGTGTGTGTGTGTGTGTGTGTGTGTGTGGAGCAGGGCTCCCCGGCCGAGGGCCCCAGAGGGCTCTCTGTAGGGGACATCGTGACAGGGCTGGAGGGCTGCACCGTCCAGACTGTGGAGGACTGGAGCTCCTGCACCACCCAGCTCACCAGCGCCCCTCAGACCGGATACTGTGTCCCCTCCCTCAGCCTCCAGCCCAGCTGGGCCCACGGCCGCGGTAAGACCTCGGGGGGGGGCGAGGGCAAGCACAGCAGACCACAGCAGACCAGTGGAAAACAGAGTGACTACGATTTCCTGTTCACACATCCCCCTGGGGTTGCTGGATATAATAGTCCACGCTTGTTTTCCATAAAATGTATGTAATATCCAGATGAGATTTGAGATGATGATATCTTCATTTATTTCTCAACTTGTTTCCATGTGAAAATGATTGATTCAACACAAGTGTTTATTGTTCTACCAAAAATAAGAAAGTTCAAAAGTCAAGCAAGGACAAGGTCTAAAGACTGTGTGCCCTCTGCAGCCCCCCCCCCCCCCCCCCCCCCTCTAGGACCACATCCTTTCCTTTATGGCCCGGCTGACCTGTAGAGGGAGCACACACTAAAAGCCATTAAACAACACACACACACACACACACACACACACACACACATATACATATATATATATATATATATATATAATGCAAACATATAAACAAAGAAATTGTCTCCTAGCGAAAACGCCCGGGGACCCTCGTCGCGACGCAGCTGGAACACGCATCTGCCGGGCGTCCATTTTGAATGGGACTCCCTTGGCTTAGCCCTCGCATAGCAAGGCCTCAGAGAGACCACGCAATGTGCCCGTCATGGAGCTCACCCTGAGTCTGCGTGTCCGTTTGGCTTTTTACCCGTCCGTTAAAGGGAAGGCAGCTGTTTTGGGTGGAATCGCTGCGGCCCCGCCAGCCGTGCCTCAGGCTGGGGTGTATGACAGGGGAGGGGGCAGCCTGGAGCGTCACACTCCATCAGCGAGGGGGGGGGGGGTAAACCACAACTCCCTCAGGTCGGCCCAGCTTCTGGGAAGACAGGCTTTTAAGTCGTGAACACACGCCTCGACTAGGACTGCCGATAAGGGGACACGGTAGAAAATAGCTTTGTTTCCTTTTTTGTTCTTCTGTTGGTCGACGCCGGTTTTGCAGGGTGTCTGACTGTGTGTCGCCGACTAATGGCCGTTTGTTCGCTGGTAGTTACCGAGGCGACGGTGTTGCAGTGACACTCAGACGTCGAGATGGGCTCAGTGGTGAGGGGTGTTTGATTGAGATATGGTGGGAAAGGATGGGATGTTTGTGTTATTGGCTCTGCCAAAGAAAATGCTGCCAAAGACAGCACATTGTAAATGCATTCCAGCATGTGTGGTTCCATTTGCAAATGTTTTTTCCTCCCTTTCTCTCCCTCCCTCCCTAACCCCCTCTCTCTCTCCGTCCCTCTCTCCCCTCTCTTTCTCTCCCCTCCCTTTAACCCTCTCCTCCCTCTCTCTCCTCTCCCTCTCTCTCCTCTGTCCCTGTAGCCTTCAAGCGTCTGGATGGCACCATGGAGTGCTGCAGTAACAACAGCCTGACTGACCTCTGCTTCTCCTACAACAACCCTGTGGACCGGACCAGCAAGGAGAAGGAGGTGGCCCATCCACACACACACACACACACACACACACACACACACACACACACACACACACCAATCTATACACGTCTACACACACAAACTCACACACACAAACCAGCACAAACCCACTCCCTATATGTATTATCATGATATCTTTTTTTAGGTGGCTAGCTACTATTTCTCTTCAGGTTAGGCCCCTAGCAACACAGGACAAGGGAGAGGGAGAGAAGCAGTCTCCCCCAGCGTAGTGTTTTTATGTCTAAGTGTCTCCTGTGTGTGTGTGTGTGTGTGTGTCTCTAGTTTGCCTGTATGCCCGTGCGTAAGATGGTGACGGGCACACGCGTGTGTCGCTCCGACACAGACTGCCTGGCACACGGCCATCCCTCCGCCGGAGTGTGTGTCACGCCCTCGCTGGAGAACCAGACGCGCCTCATCCGCCTCACACACACGCCCAGCATTCACATGCTCTTTGTGGGCTACCCTCCGCACCTCCAATACTCTGGTGGGTGGGAGAATGGAACCGCTCGGTGTCTGTGTGTGTGTGTGTGTGTGTGTGTGTGTGTGTGTGTGTGTGTGTGTGTGTGTTTTCACCTCCTGTCCTCTCCTCCACAGTGAGCCTGACTAACTTCATCCCTCGGCTAGGCTTCCTTCACCTGGACCTCCCTGTGGTCCTGGAGACCTTCTTTAAGTATCCTTTGCATGGACACTTTTTTCTGCCCAGCACTCCTAAGCGGTCGTAGACGGGGCTGGGTTTAGAGCAGGGGTCAGTCCAGAGGGCCGGGGCAGGGTGGTGGTCGGGCTCCTGAGCACCAGGACCCCTCTGGGGCCAGTCATCAGGGTGAGGTCAGCACAGGGGCCTTGGTAGGGATGGATGCTGTGCTGCTGGATCAACAGGTTTGGTTTGGAGACGGGTCAGACTCCTGCACACTTTGTTTTAGCTGTGTGTGCGTGTGCGTGTGCGCGTGCGCGTGCGTGTGTGTGTGTGTGTCTCCTTAACCCAGCGTGCCATCAGATATGTCATCTCCCTGTCCGGTGCGTTGGCTGTGGTCAACTCGGTGCCGTGCTTCGCCCTGGACGGCCAATGGATGCTCTCCGCCCTTCTGGAGGCCACGCTGGTCTCCGTGGTAACGGAGCGGCAGCGCCGCGAGCTGATTGGCTTCTTCCTGCTGCTGGGGGGCAGTGCCCTGCTCGCTGCCAACGTCGCTCTGGGACTCTGGATGGTCACTGCGCGGTAACCACAGTAACCATCGCCCCGGCAACTGTTGCAGAGGCGACATTCAGTGTTCGATGGGCTGTCACGAGGAAGCCATTCTCCCAGGGTGCTTTTCACCTTTTCCAGCCTTAGTGGAGACTCCTAGGTGAACTCTGAGCAAACCTGAGGAGGGATGACTCCATTACCCAGAAGCACCAGTTTTGCCATCTGACTTCCCAGAATTCCATCTGCAAACAAATGGCAGTTGAACCAAAGGCTGTCTTGGTAAACGGTTGGCTCTTGACCCAGCCTCTCACTGGGACAAGTTTATAACAAGGGCAAGGGTACTGACACGCACACGCACACGCACACACTCACACTCACACTCACACTCACACTCACACTCACACTCACACTCACATGTGATGCATTTGCTCTTAAGCACTATTACGTGTTTGTTTTTTCCAAGAAACTGCTGTGAAAACACGAGTTCCCTTCTCTGTGTGTGTTTGTTAATAGAGAGCCATGTCCATTGCACCTTGTTGCCACACGGCTGCCCTCTCCTAAATGAAGGCTTCATCTGTAAATGACATGTCCCTGTTTTGGTCGCCGTGAGGAACTGTGTTTCACCTCTTAATGTCTTTCTGTTGCCATGCTCGCTTTGAGGCACTATGTTGTGGTCGTCCGTGTGAAAATAAAGACTGTTTCAACTCTTCGAAGCCTTCTCTTCTGTGTTTCTGTGTTCATCGGTAGCGTGGAGTTTCCATTGCCGTCTGTAGGACGCTCACGTCCAGCGCCCCCGTCTGGACTGGAGGTCCCCATCGACGTTCCTGTCCTCCAGAGGATTCCCAGTGGAGAGCCCAGTGTTGTCCCTCTTAAGGGTCCCTTCACTTTGACTTCCTGTCTGGGTGTCGGTACAGGATGTCGTCTTCAGTGGAAATGTGAAGGATTCACCAGGTGTCACAGAGGATAGCTGTGTGTGTGTGTGTGTGTGTGTGTGTGTGTGTGTGTGTGTGTGTGTGTGTGTGTGTGTGTGTGTGTGTGTGTGTGTGTGTGTGTGTGTGTGTGTGTGTGTGTGTGTGTGTGTGTGTGTGTGTGTGTGTGTGTGTGTGTGTGTGCATGCACTCTCCTCTCAGGAGAGAGGAGAGGAGAAGGGAGTAGGTTGAGGGGGGGAGGGGAGGCCAGTAGGGGAATGTAGGAAAGGCAGGACAAAGTAAGAGGGTTCTAACCTAGTCTAGTTTCAAAAATGGCCGCCTCCAGACCCCTGGGGTTGAAAAACTCCAGAAGAAGGAGCTAGCCCAAAGGAACAACGCGATTACAGTTGAATTTGGTGACGAGTCGTATTCATAGCCTCAGCCTCTGCGTTTAGCATGACAGAGTGCGTGTGCCGGGTCACTCACTCTGTGAACAATAGCAATGCGGTGTCTCTGTGATGAATGAGTGTTTTCTTTGCTCGCACAGGAAGGCCCGTCTATATAAAGACGTTTGTGGTCAGCCGCCGGACCCCTTAATGAGCATGTGCAGTAAGGCACCCGGCCACAGCCGGAAGGTGAAGAGTCCAATCACAGGAGCTGGAGTGAGTCGGCCATTACCTCCTCTCTGTCTCTCTGTCTCTCTGTCTCACTCTCTGTCTCTCCCTCTCTCTTTCTCTCTCTCTCTCACTCTCTCTCTCTGTCTCTCTCTGTCTCTCTCTCTCTCTTTCTGTCTCTTTCTCTATTTCCGCCCATCCCTCTCCCTAAATCCAATTCTATCTGTGTTGAGCGTAACATAACTGATTTATGACTGTGCTGGTCATATTCTCCTCTCTGGTCAGTGTGCAGTGTTTACAGGCCGTGATGGGATTAGTGCTGGACAGACCCTCAACAGCCACATGCCCTGAGGCTCTGTGTGTGAGTGTGAGTGTGTGTGTATTTGTTTGTTCAGTGGGCTCTGTTGCTCTGTACTCAGATAAAGATACAAGGCAGAGCATCCTGGTTATCTGAGCACAAGATAAGAAGCAATAACACACACACACACACACACACACACACACACACAGAGACACACACATTGAGGCACACTGCTAACAGTGTGATGTATGCTAGCTAGTGAGGGAAACTGCACAGACACCTTTTGAGTGAAAAAGTTAGACAGAGACAGGTTTAAAGTTAGAGAGAGAGAGAGAGAGAGACAGGTTTCAAATTCAAGAGAGACAGGTTTCAAGTTATAGAGACAGACAGGTTTAAAGTTAGAGAGAGACAGGTTTAAAGTTCAAGAGAGAGAGAGACAGGTTTAAAGTTAAAGAGAGAGAGACAGGTTAAAAGTTAGAGAGAGAGACAGGTTTAAAGTTAGAGAGAGACAGGTTTAAATTTAGAGAGAGAGACAGGTTTAACATTTGAGAGAGACAGGTCTAAAGTTAGAGAGAGAGACAGGTTTAAAGTTAGAGAGAGACAGGTTTAAAGTTAGAGAGAGACAGGTTTAAAGTTAGAGAGAGAGATGTTTAAAGTTAGAGAGAGAGAGACAGGTTTAAATTTAGAGAGAGAGACAGGTTTAACATTTGAGAGAGACAGGTTTAAAGTTAGAGAGAGAGACAGGTTTAAAGTTAGAGAGAGAGAGGTTTAAAGTTAGAGAGAGAGGTTTAAAGTTAGAGAGAGAGAGGTTTAAAGTTAGAGAGAGACAGGTTTAAAGTTAGAGAGAGAGAGGTTTAAAGTTAGAGAGAAAGGTTTAAAGTTAGAGAGAGAGGTTTAAAGTTAGAGAGAGAGAGGTTTAAAGTTAGAGAGAGAGGTTTAAAGTTAGAGAGAGAGAGGTTTAAAGTTAGAGAGAGAGAGGTTTAAAGTTAGAGAGAGAGAGGTTTAAAGTTAGAGAGAGGGTTAAAGTTAGAGAGAGAGGTTTAAAGTTAGAGAGAGAGAGGTTTAAAGTTAGAGAGAGAGGTTTAAAGTTAGAGAGAGAGAGGTTTAAAGTTAGAGAGGGACAGTTTGTATGGGGAGCGAGGGAGGGAGAGTTTGTATGGGGGGGGGAGAGAGAGAGAGGTAGAGTTAGTATGGGGGGAGAGAGAGAGAGAGAGAGAGAGAGAGGGGGGGGGGGCGGTTTGAAAGCGTGAGAGTCTGAGAAGTTAGCGGAGCCACAGAGTGATAGACAGACTCAGACCGACCAGGGCAGAAGTCAACGCGACACATTTTTGGATTTGTCTGAGCAAAGAGGAGCAGGAAAGAGAGGGGGAAACAGAAGTCAGGGTCGGACTGGAAACGCTGAGGGGAAAAGAGGGGAGCGGAGGTGGAAGAGGACAGAACCGCTTTAGAGCCTTGACACTTCTGGGGCGAACAATACAAGTGGCACGCTATCGCAGCACTGTCATCTGTATACTCTGGCGACAGATTGAAGGATAGTCTCCTACTTCTGGTATAGCCCACACAGCTGTGTGTCACACTGTGTGTGTGTGTGTGTGTGTGTGTGTGAGAGAGTGTGTGTGTGTGTGTATGAGACTTTTGAAGTTGAGAGCTTTTGGGTTAGTTATGGAGCTGGAGCGTTTGAGTGGTGCAAGGGTTAAAACGGAGAAGGGCCACAGTCGCCTGCTCAAGACGGCTCTGGTCGTGTGTGTGTGCCTCTGCATTGCTCTGCTCATCGCGGTCATACTGAGTAAGTACACACACACACACACACACGCACACACACACATGCTGTCTCACTCTAGTTCAAACGTTTGCGTATAGACAAGCACTCTGGTGTTCGTGTGTGTGTGTGTGTGTGCGCGTGCGTGTGCGTGTGCGTGTGTGTGTGTGTGTGACCTCCACTTGAGTCTTGCTGTATACACAGGTGCAAACAGGAACACTCTTTGGAAGGCACACATTTTCGATTCCCTTTTTGATATTCCCAGCAGCCGCACATGGTTCCATGGTGTGAATATTCTTGTTTCGGGCTTTAGTCTGTAACCCCTGCAGGCCTGTGTTTTAGGCTTTAGTCTGTAACCCCTTCAGGCCTGTGTTTCAGGCTTTAGTCTGTAACCCCTTCAGGCCTGTGTTTCAGGCTTTAGTCTGTAACCCCTTCAGGCCTGTGTTTCAGGCTTTAGTCTGTAACCCCTTCAGGCCTGTGGCCCTTATTAGGACCAGGATGTGGATGATAAGCAGCTTAAGTGTGTTTTTAAACTTGTACCCACCGCGTGTGTGTGACCAACTATTTTGGGCTCAGATAGAATGTCAAGCTCACTTCCAAATACGATGTCTATCTCCCCTCGGTCACTACAGTCAAGTCAAAACAAACCCACACTGAAATTGGGAGGAGTGTGGGAGAAAGAACAGGCTGGCCACAGTAGTAGTTACTTAGGATGTGGGTAGACTTATGTATGCATGCACATATGTGTGTGTGTGTGTGTGTGTGTGTGTGTGTGTGTGTTTTAGGGGTGGAGGTAACTATTGTTTGTTGTTATTGAGGGAAGTCTACTTTGATTGTGCTAAAATTAAAAGTGTAATAATATATACATATGTCTGTGTTTAGGCATGCTTATGCACACACCCACACACACACACACACACACACACACACACACACACACACACACACACACACACACACACACACACACACAGTTAGTCAGTCACATTCAGTCCCAAACAGAACGCACCCCACTCTTCCCTCCAACCATGCAAGTGAATAAGCAAAGGAATGCCAAGTAGTCTTAGATTTTTCTTTGTTGTAATTTTTACAAGGGTGTATGTGTGTGGGTATGTCTCTGTGTGTGTGTGTGTGTGTGTGTGTGTGTGTGTGTGTGTGTGTGTGTCTGTCTATGTGTTGTGGTCTGTTTGGTATCTCTACTATTAACGCGAGCTCAACGTTTTTATGGACACTGGAGTACGCAACAGCTGATCATGTGTCTTTGAAAGCCTGTGCGTGCGTGCGTGCGTGCGTGTGTGCGTGCGTGCGGGCGGGCGGGCGGGCGTGTGTGCATGTATGTGCGAGAGTGAATCA
>CM030186.1:16905916-16919287 GCA_017639675.1 Aplochiton taeniatus
CGTGCGTGTGTAGAGACTATACTGCAGAGACTGACAGAGAGCTGCCTGGTGCAGAGGTAGAAGATCCTCCTCATCTGCATAATGTGTCAACATGCGTTGTTTTCTTTACTGCTGCTGCTGCTGCTGCTGAGAGAGAGAGAGAGAGAGAGAGAGAGAGAGAGAGAGAGAGAGAGAGAGAGAGAGAGAGAGAGAGAGAGAGAGAGAGACAGAGACAGAGACAGAGACACAGAGACAGAGACAGAGACAGAGACAGAGACAGAGACAGAGACAGAGACAGAGACAGAGACAGAGACAGAGACAGAGACAGAGACAGAGACAGAGACAGAGACAGAGACAGAGACAGAGACAGAGACAGAGACAGAGACAGAGACAGAGACAGAGACAGAGACAGAGACAGAGACAGAGACAGAGACAGAGACAGACAGACAGACAGACAGACAGACAGACAGACAGACAGACAGACAGACAGACAGACAGACAGACAGACAGACAGACAGACAGACAGACAGACAGACAGACAGACAGACAGACAGACAGACAGACAGACAGACAGACAGACAGACAGACAGACAGACAGACAGACAGAACTGAAAAGTAACACAGTCTATCTCTATGGGGAGTATCTCTCTAGGGGGGGTTCTCAGACAGATATGGATTTTATTTCTCATTTATAGGTTCCATCCTCATGCCTTATTGTCAGACAATGGTTTCCTGTATGATTCTTTAGGATTTGATGAACTATTTGTACTTTCTCTGTTGGCTGTGTGAGATTGGCTCTGTTCAGTTGCTGTGCGGTTGTAACTGTGAGTGCCCTAAATAAAATCTGTGATTTATCAATGAAACCACCAGAAACACGGCCCAGGTCTGACTGCATTCCCCCTCAGTCCACCAATGGGTCACATGGGCTTTATATGGGGAGAGAGAGGAATGGATGGAGGGATGAAGAAAACAGAACGGATGGGGGAGATGGAGAGATGGAGGAGACACACGGGATGAAGGAGGGAGAGATGGAGGGGACAGGGAGAAATGAAGAGATAGAGGAGACAGGGAGAGAGGGAGAGATAGAGGAGACACAGGGAGAGATGGAGAGATAGAGAGATAGAGGAGACAGGGGGTGATGGAGGGAGAGATAGAGGAGATGGAGAGATAGAGGAGACACAGGGGGTGATGGAGGGAGAGATGGAGAGATAGAGGAGACAGGGAGAAATGAAGAGATAGAGGAGACACAGGGAGAGATGGAGAGATGGAGAGATAGAGAAGACAGGGAGAGATGGAGAGATAGAGGAGACACAGGGAGAGATGGAGAGATAGAGGAGACACAGGGGGTGATGGAGGGAGAGATGGAGAGATAGAGAAGACAGGGAGAGATGGAGAGATAGAGGAGACAGGGAGAGATGGAGAGATAGAGGAGACACAGGGGGTGATGGAGGGAGAGATGGAGAGATAGAGAAGACAGGGAGAGATGGAGAGATAGAGGAGACACAGGGGGTGATGGAGGGAGAGATGGAGAGATAGAGGAGACAGGGAGAGATGATAGATATAGGAGACATGGAGAGATGGAGAGATAGAGGAGGCACAGGGAGAGATGGAGAGATAGAGGAGACACAGGGAGAGATGGAGAAATAGAGGAGACACAGGGGGTGATGGAGGGAGAGATGGAGAGATAGAGGAGACACAGGGGGTGATGGAGGGAGAGATGGGGAGATAGAGGAGACGGAGAGATGATAGATAGAGGAGACAGGGAGAGATGAGAGATAGAGGTAACACAGGGAGAGATGGAGGGATAGAGGAGACAGGGGGTGATGGAGGGATAGAGGAGAGATAGAGGAGACAGGGAATTACCTCTTGTCACTTCTGCATGTGTCAGGGAAAGGTGACAGCCCTCCACACACACACACACACACACACACATATACACACACACCTCTGTTACTCTGTGCAAAGCTGAGCCTAGAAAACATTAATTTTTGTCTGCAGTTTCCATGGCAACCTGCACAGCTTGTCTTTAGAAACCATTTGGACGCAGTTTGTGTGTGTCTGTGTGTTTGGCAAAAATGGATATAGAGGGGGCTGTTAATGACTTGGACCTCTCAGAGCCATCAGTGGCACCCTCATCAATAAATGACAATTAGAGGCCAACAACCAACCACAGCAGTCCATTAGAGAGAGAGAGAGGGGGGGGGGGGGGGGGGGGCGAGAGAGAGAGAGAGAGAGAGAAAGGAACAGGCCTCAGCCTTTTAGCAGAGAGATGGAGGGGTATCCTAGGTAACGGACTAAAAGATGAGACACTGATAGCCAAATGGATGGGGGTCAGATATAATGGAGGAAAGTAACATTGCAGAGACACTCCTGTACAAGCAGCGATGTGAGTCAGCCCTGAACACACTGGTACACCTGTCACAGCATCCACAAGCTGGTCAGACAGACATGCAGTACTCGTTCTAGCCACTAGAGGGGGTGTGTACACTCTGACAACACTTGTTTCAGGTCGGTATTAGAGATAAGCAGAGCAACATGTTCCTCATTGAGATTGATAAGACAAAAAATCATCATTTCAGTTTTAAACTGGGCCATGTGAGATTTTTTGTGTGTGTGTGTGTGTGTGCGCGCGTGTGTGTGTGTGTGTGTGTTTGTGTGTGAGGTCTCCCTGTCTCGCTTGTGTCTCTAGCAGCTGTAATCCAATCTCCTGGTCTGAAGAGCTCTGACTAACAACCCTAACTGCCTCTCTGCCCCCTCCTCTCTGCATCCCCCTCTCTGCCCCCTCCTCTCTGGCCTTGTGTTCTGCCTCTTTCTCTCTTTCTCGCTCCATCTCTCTCTTTCTCCCCGTCCGCTGAAAGAAACAGAACCACTTAGAGCATCCTGACCGTCTGCTAGACTTTCTCCAGAGTGACATTTAGAAAAGATGAAGAGTGACATGAGAGGGAGAGAGAGAGAGAGAGAGAGAGAGAGAGAGAGAGAGAGAGAGAGAGAGAGAGAGCGAGAGAGAGAGAGAGAGAGAGAGAGGGAGAGTGACATGCGAGAAGCCATGGAGACCGGACGGAGAGGGAGAGGGAGAGAGAGAGGGAGAGGGAGAGAGAGAGAGAGAGAGAGGGAGAGAGAGAGAGAGAGAGAGAGAGAGAGAGAGAGAGACACAGAGAGCGAGCGAGAGAGAGACAGAGAGAGAGAGAGAGAGAGAGAGAGGGAGAGTGACATGCGAGAAGCCATGGAGACCGGACGGAGAGGGAGAGGGAGAGAGAGAGAGGGAGAGAGATATTTAATTTCATTGAATTCAACTTATTTATCTATTTATTTTTATTTAATTTACCTATTTATTTATTTTTTACGCTTTGGCAACATTGTTTTTTAAAAACATTTATGCCTATAAAGCCAATTGAATGGAATGGAATGGAATGGAATGGAATGGAATGGAATGGAATTGAATCGAATTGAATCGAATCAAATCGAATTGAATTGAATTGAATTGAGAGAGAGAGGTGGGGTTGGGTAAGGGGGTTGGGTGTTCTTCTGAGGGGCACCTCTCCTACAATCTCTGTCCAGAGGGGATCAGCTGTCTCCTGAAGGGTTACCACGGCGGCCATCACCAACAATAAATGAATCAGGAAGCCACAAAATAGAATGGCCTCTTTATTAATGGATGGTTCATATCAAAACAGGGGAAGAGCCTTAGATGGAGGGAGAAAGATGAGATGAAGGGGGGAGTAAGGAAGTCAGAGAGGGAATCAGAAAACAGAGGATGGAGGGAGTAAGGAAGTCAGAGAGGGAATCAGAAAAGAGAAGATGGAGGGAGTAAGGAAGTCAGAGAGGGAATCAGAAAAGAGAAGATGGAGGGAGTAAGGAAGTCAGAGAGGGAATCAGAAAACAGAGGATGGAGGGAGTAAGGAAGTCAGAGAGGGAATCAGAAAACAGAGGATGGAGGGAGTAAGGAAGTCAGAGAGGGAATCAGAAAACAGAGGATGGAGGGAGTAAGGAAGTCAGAGAGGGAATCAGAAAACATCGGGTCCTTTCCATGAATAACTTACCATCCTGTTTGGGAGTCAAGAAGGCTGAATGGACACGAAATCCATTAAATTATGTATGTACACACACACACACACACACACACACACACACACACACACACACACACGAGGGACGTGAGGCTGACAGCCTCTGGACAGTTAGTCATTATGGGGCGTCTACCCCTCTCTGCCTTTACCTGTCTCATCATCGGTCCATCATCCTCCTGTGTGTGTGTGTGTGTGTGTGTGTGTGTGTGTGTGTGTGTGTGTGTGGGTGTGTGTGTGTGTTTGTGTGAGTGTGCGCGTGCGTGTGTGTGGGGGGGTTGGGTGTCAAAGAGAGAGAAAGTGAGGGAGAGAGAATATCAGAGAGCCACAGATGTGAGTATGTTGCAAACTCTTTGAAAATACAAAGAGTTAGCCTTGCAATCGTGTCGTACGCAGTCGTTAGACACACACACACACACACACACACACACACACACAATCACAGATGAGATGCATTCAATTCTGTAGTCCATTTAATTGGTCTAATTAGACTTTTTATTATCGCAGGCTGCTCTAAGCCCCCCCCCCCCCCCCTCCTGTATTTCTCTGCTGTCCTCCAGGCCTGCTCCTCTCCCTGGGGACCCACGTTTCTGTTCATGGGGATTATTACTACAGAATGACTGGAACCTAAGAGACACACACTCTCTCAGCTTAACATTAGTACACTATTTTAGATATTTGTGTAAACGCAAATATAGGCTGAGCAGTTTGGAGCACATACTAACGTTACCAACTGCCTTCTGTAAAAAGAAGAAAATATATCGGACATTTGAATACACGTGGTCTAGCACCTTTTGTGTATGAGTTTATTGATTCTCACATGTCATATTGAGAGACAGATGGATGAACAACCATTAGCCAGTCTCTGCTGCTCAGGAGCAGTTTGCCTTAATACATTCAGTCTCTTTGTGTGTGTGTGTGTGTGCGCGCGTGTGCGCGCGCGCGTGTGTGCGCGCACGCCGATTGCTTTTTGCCAGCTGTGTATGTGAATGTGTGTGTGTGTGTGTGTGTGTGTGTGCGTGTGTCTGTGTCTGTGTCTCTCCGTGCTAAAACACCATAGTTGCCTACATTACCATCACTATGGAAACTAAGTCTTGTTGAAAAGAAAGTGATTTGAGGTTTCTATGGCAACTTAATGCAAGCAACCCCTATCAACAGGCTTTATCTAGACAGCTATTGTCATGATACTTACACATAAATGCACACATGCGCGTGCGCGTACACACACACACACACACGCACATGCACAATGCACACGCACGCACACACACACACACACACACACACACACACACACGCACCTACAGTCGCGGGCTCTGGCAGTTCAGTACTCTGAGCTGAGTTTTTCTGCATTAGGACATCCTTTTGAGAGGCGGGGCGGGAGCTCTATAACACGGGAGGGTGGAGAGGTGCGCCAGGGCAGTGAAAACGGTGCCCTGCTTTAAACGTGGCTATGTAGTGACGTCTGTTTCGCCAAGAAGACAAGCGAACACCCGGTTGCAAAGTGTCGCGGGGATGATCAGAATGCCGACGATCCACCGGGGATCGAAGATAGTGGCGCTCAAAGAAAAATGACGAAGCCTCCACTGCGGCTAGGAATACACCTCATTCGACTCAGATCAATCTTTCCACAGACTACCACCAATAATTTAACGGTGTAACTGCAGGAGCACAAGGTAAATGGCTTTAAGGACTTTACCCTCTTAACCCCGACAACCTGTCCGATTCCAATTGCGCGCATCTGCATGCAACAGAGTGCGTTCGTATTGTGAAGCCAGTTGCTTATTTATGCCTCGTACCTGCTGCTTCATAAAAGCTGCATCATAGCGGAGCGCCGTCCGTTATGTCTGCCAGATTTCTATCTAGGCCTTAATGTCTTATCTGATGCGGCGTGCTGTCTCTACTGGACCTTCCTTTCTCTGCCGTCGTTGCTGATGCGTGGCGCCGAAGAAAGGGAGAGGTGTGACCGGGGAGAGTTGGATTCTCCCCCGCCTGTCTGTGACTCGGTGCCCGAGGACAACCCCACAAACCACCGGCCAAGTGAGAGTGACGGAGCTCCCGATGCCACGAAAGCCTGATGGTCGGCGTTCCCGGGCTTTCCGGTCGGTGGGAGAGGCTAGAGCCGCGGCCGCGCGCTAGGATGCTACGCCAGGTGTTGCACGCGGGCCTGAGAAGCTCCTTTCACGCGCTGGGCCGGTTTGTGGCGAGCCATCCGGTGTTCTTTGCCTCCGCGCCCGTGCTTCTCTCCATTCTACTTGGCGCCAGTTTTAGCCGGTACCGCGTGGAAGAGAACGTGGAGCACCTGCTGTCGCCCAAGCACAGCCTTGCCAAGATCGAGGGGAACCTGGTTGAAAGCCTGTTCCCGGTGAACCGATCCAAGCATGCGCTCTACTCCGACCTACAGACACCGGGCATGTATGGGCGCGTCATCATCACCACCCGCAGGGCAAGCGTGCTGGACCCAGTTAACCTGGACCTGGTTCTAAAGGTAACGCACGCGCGCGCACACACACACTCACACACACACACACACACACACACACACACACACACACACACACACACACACACACACACACACGCGCGCGCGCACACACTCACACAAACACACAAACATATTCCCACACTCACACTATCAAGGACTTCCAATTTACATATTGATGAGAGCATTCTCTTTTGATTAAATACAGAAGCAATAGATATCATTGTACTGTAAGAATGATAGGATACTAATAGAATATTAACATTTCTCTAATCCCTGTGATAATGCTTATCACCATATTGCAATTTAATTATGGAATATTGGCCTTAGTCAGGTTTAAGAGTCAATTCTTTCGAATTGTTTTTAACCATTGCCCTAGAGCTTTTAATGATGAAATTGGAGTATGGAGAGAGACAGAAACATTCGAGTTTACAATCAGACTTTCTAATCCTGAGACATATTGATCTGTGTGTGCGCGTGTGCGTGCTTGTGTGTGCGTGTCTGTGTGTCTGTGTGTATGTGTGTGTGTGTGTGCGTGCTTGTGTGTGCATGTCTGTGTGTATGTGTGTGTGTGTGTGCGTGCTTGTGTGTGCGTGTCTGTGTGTATGTGTGTGTGTGTGTGCGTGCTTGTGTGTGCGTGTCTGTGTGTATGTGTGTGTGTGTGTGCACGCACATTTTGCACTGAAGTGTAGTCAGTATGCTACATGCACGTGTGTGTGTGTGTGTGTGTGTGTGTGTGTGTGTGTGTGTGTGTGTGTGTTGCGTTGTAGAAGAATGTTTGTTATTGTTGTTATGGTTGATGACCAACTTCACCCCGTCCAGCACACACTATGAACCAAACCACAGAAAGAAAACACAGTCATGCCACAGCAAAGCAGCAGGACTGTTGCAACAGTAACAGGGCTAACTATTGGTCAGCCAGGGTACTGTCTGCTGTAGAACATCACACTCATAACCTCATACCTAATACAGTGTAAATATACACACAAACAGTAGCATCACTTCTAAACAAAATCATCTCGCTTTGGTGTATGGAAAATATACACTTATACACTTAACAGCACTTTCTGCTGTATTCCTACAATAAAATACTTTTAATATATAAAGTACTTTCCTCCTCAACAATTCACTTGCATTGAAAATACACATACATTTCCACACACCAAAGCAAGTTGATTTTGTTTGGAAGTTGTGTAAAAGAACTGATGTTTGGGCAGATGTCTCTTCCTCTCGAATCCTATTGTAATGACCGTGTGTGAACTTGTTGTGGTCAGTTGCCCTAACGTGTAGTTCAAAAAATGGTAGTTAAATGTAGTTTAATAAATGGTTTCATTGTAACGTGTAGTATAATACATGGTTTCATTGTAACGTGTAGTTTAATAAATGGTTTCATTGTAACGTGTAGTTTAATAAGTGGCTTCATCGTAACGTGTAGTTTAATAAATGGTTTCATTGTAACGTGTAGTTTAATAAATGGTTTCACTGTAACGTGTAGTTTAATAAATGGTTTCATCGTAACGTGTAGTTTAATAAATGGTTTCATTGTAACGTGTAGTTTAATAAATGGTTTAATTGTAACGTGTAGTTTAATAAATGGTTTCATCCTAACGTCTAGTTTAATACATGGTTTCATCCTAACGTGTAGTTTAATAAATGGTTTCATTGTAACGTGTAGTTTAATAAATGGTTTCATCATAACGTGTAGTTTAATAAGTGGTATCATTGTAACGTGTAGTTTAATAAATGGTTTCATTGTAACGTGCAGTGTAATAAATGGATTCATTGTAACGTGTAGTTTAATAAGTGGTTTCATTGTAACGTGTAGTTTAATAAATGGTTTCATTGTAACGTGTAGTTTAATAAATGGTTTCATTGTAACGTGTAGTGTAATAAATCGCTTCATTGTAACGTGTAGTTTAATAAGTGGTTTCATTGTAACGTGTAGTTTAATAAATGGTTTCATTGTAACGTGTAGTTTAATAAATGGTTACATTGTAACGTGTAGTTTAATAAATGGTTTCATTGTAACGTGTAGTTTAATACATGGTTTCATTGTAACGTGTAGTTTAATAAATGGTTTCATTGTAACGTGTAGTTTAATAAATGGTTTCATTGTAACGTGTAGTTTAATAAATGGTTTCATCCTAACGTGTAGTTTAATAAGTGGTTTCATCGTAACGTGTAGTTTAATAAATAGTTTCATTGTAACGTTTAGTTAAAAAAATGGTTTCATCCTAACGTGTAGTTTAATAAATGGTTTCATCGTAACGTGTCGTTTATTAAATGGTTTCATCGTAATGTGTCGTTTATTAAATGGTTTCATCGTAACGTGTAGTTTAATAAATGGTTTCATCCTAACGTGAAGTTTAATAAATCGTTTCATCCTAACGTGTAGTTTAATAAATGGTTTCATTGTAACGTGTAGTTCAATAAATGGTTTCATCGTAACGTGTAGTTTAATAAATGGTTTCATTGTAACGTGTAGTTTAATAAGTGGTTTCATCGTAACGTGTAGTTTAATAAATGGTTTCATTGTAACGTGTAGTTTAATAAATGGTTTCATTGTAACGTGTAGTTTAATAAATGTTTCTTCATAATGTGTAGTTTAATAAATGGTTTCATTGTAACGTGTAGTTTAATAAATGGTTTCATCATAACGTGTAGTTTAATAAATGGTTTCATTGTAACGTGTAGTTTAATAAATGGTTTCATTGTAACGTGTAGTTTCATAAATGGTTTCATCGTAACGTTTAGTTTAATAAATGGTTTCATTGTAACGTGTAGTTTAATAAATGGTTTCATTGTAACGTGTAGTTTAATAAATGGTTTCATTGTAACGTGTAGTTTAATAAATGGTTTCATTGTAACGTGTAGTTTAATAAATGGTTTCATCGTAACGTGTTGTTTAATAAATGGTTTCATCATAACGTGTAGTTTAATAAATGGTTTCATCGTAACGTGTAGTTTAATAAATGGTTTCATTGTAACGTGTAGTTTAATAAATGGTTTCATTGTAACGTGTAGTTTAATAAATGGATTCATTGTATGTGTAGTTTAATAAATGGTTTCATTGTAACGTGTAGTTTAATAAATGTTTCTTCATAATGTGTAGTTTAATAAATGGTTTCATTGTAACGTGTAGTTTAATAAATGGTTTCATCATAACGTGTAGTTTAATAAATGGTTTCATTGTAACGTGTAGTTTAATAAATGGTTTCATTGTAACGTGTAGTTTAATAAATGGTTTCATCGTAACGTTTAGTTTAATAAATGGTTTCATTGTAACGTGTAGTTTAATAAATGGTTTCATTGTAACGTGTAGTTTAATAAGTGGTTTCATTGTAACGTGTAGTTTAATAAATGGTTTCATTGTAACGTGTAGTTTAATAAATGGTTTCATCGTAACGTGTAGTTTAATAAATGGTTTCATTGTAACGTTTAGTTTAATAAATGGTTTCATCGTAACGTGTAGTTTAATAAATGGTTTCATTGTAACGTTTAGTTTAATAAATGGTTTCATCGTAACGTGTAGTTTAATAAATGGTTTCATCGTAACGTGTAGTTTAATAAATGGTTTCATCGTAACGTGTAGTTTAATAAATGGTTTCATTGTAACGTGTAGTTTAATAAATGGTTTCATTGTAACGTGTAGTTTTATAAATGGATTCATTGTAACGTGTAGTTTAATAAATGGTTTCATTGTAACGTGTAGTTTAATAAATGGATTCATTGTAACGTGTAGTTTAATAAATGGTTTCATCGTAACGTTTAGTTTAATAAATGGTTTCATTGTAACGTGTAGTTTAATAAATGGTTTCATTGTAACGTGTAGCTTAATAAGTGGTTTCATTGTAACGTGTAGTTTAATAAATGGTTTCATCGTAACGTTTAGTTTAATTAATGGTTTCATCGTAACGTGTAGTTTAATAAATGGTTTCATTGTAACGTGTAGTTTAATAAATGGTTTCATCGTAACGTGTAGTTTAATAAATGGTTTCATTGTAACGTTTAGTTTAATAAATGGTTTCATCGTAACGTGTAGTTTAATAAATGGTTTCATCGTAACGTGTAGTTTAATAAATGGTTTCATCGTAACGTGTAGTTTAATAAATGGTTTCATTGTAACGTGTAGTTTAATAAATGGTTTCATTGTAACGTGTAGTTTTATAAATGGATTCATTGTAACGTGTAGTTTAATAAATGGTTTCATTGTAACGTGTAGTTTAATAAATGGTTTCATTGTAACGTGTAGTTTAATAAATGGATTCATTGTAACGTGTAGTTTAATAAGTGGTTTCATTGTAACGTTTAGTTTAATAAGTGGTTTCATCGTAACGTGTAGTTTAATAAGTGGTTTCATCGTAACGTGTAGTTTAATAAATGGTTTCATTGTAACGTGTAGTTTAATAAATGGTTTCATCGTAACGTTTAGTTTAATGAATGGTTTCATTGTAACGTGTAGTTTAATAAATGGTTTCATTGTAACGTGTAGTTTAATAAATGATTTCATTGTAACGTGTAGTTTAATAAATGGTTTCATCGTAACGTGTAGTTTAATAAATGGTTTCATTGTAACGTGTAGTTTAATAAATGGTTTCATTGTAACGTGTAGTTTAATAAATGGTTTCATTGTAACGTGTAGTTTAATAAATGGTTTCATTGTAACGTGTAGTTTAATAAATGGTTTCATTGTGCGATCGACTCTTCTTCTTTTCGTATCAGCCCTCAAGGTTAGGAGCCTCTGAAAGGGAGCTCTGCTCAAGGCACACACCGTCGACACTCTACTGTTAAAAAACTGTTCCAAAGTCTCTGTGGATTCACACACACACACACACACACACAGTGGTCAATGCGGCATTCCGAGGTTAGAGACTGTGGCAGAGGCTGGCATCACCAGCACCAGCTGTTGCCTAGTAACCAGAACTGTCATAGAAACCGAGGAGAGGAATTCTAAGGTGACTAGTGCTACTGTGATCGTCAGCCAAAGACAGTCCCTCCCCTTCACACACACACACACACACACACACACACACACACACACACACACATGCATGCTCGCACACACACACACACACTCACTAATCGTCTTCACTGACACCTCCAACCTGTTGAACGTGACGTGTCACAGGGCTAACAGCCGTTCCTCTCTCTCTCCTTCCATTGGGGCCAGCTCCACAGGTTGATCTACCAGATGCCGGTCTCTGTCCCCGGCACCAGCTTCAACTACTCCTTCTCCAACCTCTGTCTCCCCGACGACGGCAACGTCTGCATCGTCGACGACATCATCCGCGCCATGGAGGACCTCCACTCGGCACGGGCCGCCAACCGCTCCGTGCCCGCGCTGCAGTACCCCATCACCCGCCTCCCCGACGGGCGCCAGGCCTACATCGGCCACCAGCTGGGCGGGGTGCAGGGCTGGGGGGCGGGCGGCGTGGTCCGGGCCCCGGGCAGTGGGGGGAAGGGCGAGGGGGTGCGCTCGGCCCGCGCCCTGCAGCTCACCTACTACCTCCAGGCGCGCGGCACCCTGATGGTGCGGGTGGCCAGCCTGTGGGAGAGGGCCTTCTGCGACCAGCTGCAGCGCTTCGGGGCGGGCCACCCCGAGCTGGGCCTGCACCCGTACACCTCTTCCTCGCTGCGGACAGACTTCCAGTACTCCTCGGTGCTGGCGCGCCGCCCCCTGCTGGCCAGCCTGGGCGTGTGCAGCGTGCTGGCCGTGCTGTGCTGCTCTATGCGGGACTGCGTGAGGTCCAAGCCCTGGCTGGGCCTGCTGGCGCTGCTGTCCATCGCCCTGTCGGGCCTGACGGCGGCCGGGATACTAAACCTGACGGGGGCCACCTATAACTCCACCTACCTGGGCATCCCCTTCATCATGCTGGGTGAGTTTGATGGAGCTCCTCTTCCTCTGAGTTTCCCAATAGGACACCTCCATTCTCCTGAGTTACTTGTGGTCCAATAGGACAGCTCCATTCTCCTGAGTTACGTGTGGCCCAATAGGACACCTCCATTCTCCTGAGTTACTTGTGGTCCAATAGGACAGCTCCATTCTCCTGAGTTACGTGTGGTCCAATAGGACTGCTCCCTTCTCCTGAGTTACGTGTGGCCCAATAGGACACCTCCATTCTCCTAAGTTACGTGTGGCCCAATAGGACTGCTCCATTCTCCTAAGTTACGTGTGGCCCAATAGGACTGCTCCATTCTCCTAAGTTACGTGTGGTCCAATAGGACTGCTCCATTCTCCTGAGTTACGTGTGGCCCAATAGGACTGCTCCATTCTCCTGAGTTACGTGTGGCCCAATAGGACTGCTCCATTCTCCTGAGTTACGTGTGGTCCAATAGGACTGCTCCATTCTCCTCCAATCTACCTTATTTCCCTCTGTTCCATGACGACGCAAGAGTTTCCTCGAGCATCTCCTGCCTGGTACTTCTAGACATGAGCAGAGAGGTGTTTAGAGTAGTGGTTAAAGAAGTCACGAGATCACCGCCTCTGTACCCTAATTACTGCCTTTGAGAGCGGGACAGAGAGCAGATGTGAGGCTTAAAATACCCTCAGAGAGAGAGAGAGAGAGTCGGAGAAAAAGGCAGAGATTGAGAAGAAAGAGAGAGAGAGAGAGAGAGAGAGAGAGAGAGAGAGAGAGAGAGATAGAGAGACAGAGAGAGTAGGAGACAGAGGGAGAGAGAACCGTCAAAAAGGCATCGTAGATATAAGATTTGCCAGTGGCGCTGCTAGGGAGAATAACACAAAGACAAAGCCAGTGAAAACTATGGAGGTGGGGTGGGGGCGGTGGGGGGGGGGGGGGGGGGGGGGGGGGGGGGGGGGGGGGGGGGGGGGGTGGGGGGGAGGGGGGG
>CM030186.1:16921887-16969387 GCA_017639675.1 Aplochiton taeniatus
CCTCACGCCCCTAGCAACCCGCCCCTCGCCCACCCTCACCCGCTGGCCCACGTGGCGGCCGCCGGCCCGGACCCCCGGCCGCAGGACTCCCACCTGCTGCTGGGCTGCGTGCGGCGTTGCTACGGCGACTGGATCACCAACACCTACGTGAAGCCCTTTGTGGTCTTGCTGTACCTGGTCTACATCTCCTTTGGCCTTATGGGGTTCCTGCAGGTGAGACGGGCTGACTGACACACACACACACACACACACAATTTTAACACCTCTCACTGTCACACTTGCTTCACTACAAATGTAGAGTGCCCGCGAGGTGCTAACAAGGTGTCTCCCGCAGGTAACCCAGGGCTCCGACCCCAGCGCGCTGGTTGCCATGGACACGGCCACGGTGCTGTACGCGCGCTCCCAGCAGCGCTACTTCAGCTCCTACTCGCCCGTCATCGGCTTCTACGTGTACGAGAACGCCTCCTACTGGAACGCCTCGGTGCAGCGCGACCTGCTGCAGTACGCCAAGGGCTTCCAGCGCATCAGCTGGCTGGAGTCCTACCTGGACTTCCTGGCCGAGCGCAACCTGTCCACCAGCCAGCCGCGGGAGAACTTCACGCACACGCTGCGCCACGCCTTCCTGCGCCAGCCGCAGTACGCCCACTTCGCCGACGACCTCATCTTCGCCGAGCGCGGGCCGGGCGAGGAGCCCGAGGTGGCGGCGTCGCGCGTCTTCCTGGTCGCCAAGACGACGGAGAACAAGCGGGAGGAGATGTCGGTGCTGCTGGACACGCTGAGGCGCCTCTCGCTGACGTCGCGCGTGCGCTTCCTCATCTTCAACCCCTCCTTTGTCTACCTGGACCGCTACGCCGCCGCTGTCAGCTCGCCGCTACGCCACTCCCTGCTGGCCGTGCTCTTCCTCCTGGGCCTGTCCTCGCTGGCCGTGCTGGAGCCCCTGGTGGCCGTCTGGCTGGGCCTCACGCTGGTCTCCGTCCAGTTCGGGGTGGTGGGCTTCATGACCCTCTGGGGGGTGGAGCTGGACTGCGTGTCGGTGCTGTGCCTCATCGCGGCGCTGGGCCACGGCGCCGACTGCAGCGGCCCCCTGCTGTGCGGCTTCGCGGCGGGCCGCGGCGACAGCCGGACGCGCTGGGTGCGCGTGGCCCTGGAGCGGCACGGCGTGCCCTCGCTGCAGACGCTGCTGTGCTACGGCGCCGCCCTGGTGCCCGTGGCCTGCGTGCGCTCCCACCTCACCCACACGCTGTTCCGCTGCCTGGCGCTGACGGCGGGCTGCTCGGCCCTGCACACGCTGGCCTTCCTGCCCACCCTGCTCACCTTCCTGCCCCCCGCCAAGGAGCAGGGCCGGCGGCCGGGCGGGGAGGGGCTCCGGCAGGAAGTGGAGTGCGTGGAGATGAATGACAGCACCCGGGTGGTGGATCAGATCACCACCGTCTGACGGGGACGGGGGGGGGCAGCTAGTCCAATGGCCCTGCGTCGGACAGACGACGGGGGGCTGCTTGGTTTACTGAGCTGCCAGGGATTATGCTGCATTTACTGATAGGCACCAATCTCAGAGAGAGGGGAGGGAGGGAGGTACGGAGGGAGGGAGGGAGGGAGCGAGGTGAGGAATGAGGGAGAGAAGGTCAGTGTAAGGAGGGAGGAAGAGGAGGGAGGTAAGAAGGGAGGCAGAGAAGGTCAGCTTAAGAAAACAGATTCTGTAAAGGAGAGAGGGAGGAGGAGAGGGAGAGAGAGAAACTAAGAGGAGGTCTGGTTGCAGTGTATCCATGGTTACCCGCTTGTTGCTAGTGTGGTGTGGCATATTAATGAGCACTTTTTTAAAACAGCCAATCAGGGGGCTAGGAAACAGTTTAGGTCATGGCGGGACATGACATCACAGAAAAATTAGAACCACTCCCCAAAACTCGCTTTAGATTTCAGCACAACGGTTAGCTGCAAGTATTTCTTTTGCCAATGTCACAAAGTGTGACTCCAATGCACTTTGTTCTTTTTTTCTGTGGGAGCAGTATTACCATCATGGTGGATGAATAAAAGTTGAGTTAAAAAAATCGTATCTTTTGATCAGATGTTTTATACTAACAATGCAAAACTATCGTGTGTTTAGGAGTTTAGTTTAGTAATGAAATCCAAGAATACCGGGATATGATCAGTGTGCATTGTCAAGAACTAACAGAATATAAGGATTTGCACTTAACAGAACGACCGTCTCTGTATCTCTGCTAAAGTTTGTGTCATATTCTGTGTCATTGACAGGGAAATGTGTTGTTATTCAGCATTATGCTAAACTACCTCCAGCAAGGGAATTGAGCGCTGCGTTGAATTAATTCAACTCATCCTGGTTATGTGTGTGTGTTTGTGTGTGTGTGTGTGTGTGTGTGTTTAGCTCTTAATAGAAGGTTTGGTACACCAAAGTACGTGAGTAAGTGTGTATGATTGGTCAGATCAAACAGTCTGTCCAGATCCTTCCATATCACATGGTCTCAACTATAAACACAGGTCAGTCTCTATGACAACATCTTCTATTTAGCAGCCAGGAAATGACAGAGCAGGACTATTTGTCACTCCTCCTCTATTAAGTTATGCAGCAGCATGGTTCTACTGTGTGTGTGTGTGTGTGTGTGTGTGTGTGTCTGTCTGTCTGTCTGTCTGTGTGTGTGTGTGTGTGTGTGTGTGTGTGAAGCCAGAGACATACGGACTCATATTCCCTAACAGGCGCATGCAGCAACCCAAGCCTGATCAATCGAGTTGTACAGACACACACAACACACACCACACTTGCACACACACATACACACAACCCACAAAGGCTGGCTGAAACTCTTAAATACCCTCTAACATACACATCTGGTAAACTTGTCTTAGAACCCCTCAGACTGGACTGGACCATTTAGACCCCCTGGACTGGACTGTGCCATCTTTGACCCCCGAACTGGCCTGTAGCATCTTAGACCTCTGGACTGGACTGCACCATCTTAGACCTCTGGACTGGACTGGACAATTTAGACCCCCCCGAACTGGCCTGTAGCATCTTAGACCTCTGGACTGGACTGCACCATCTTAGACCTCTGGACTGGACTGCACCATCTTAGACCTCTGGACTGGACTGGACAATTTAGACCCCCCCGAACTGGACTGTAGCATCTTAGAACTCTGGACTGGACTGCACCATCTTAGACCCCTGAACTGGACTGAACCATCTTAGACCTCTGGACTGGATTGAACCATCTTAAGACCCCTGAACTGGACTGAACCATCTTAAGACCCACGGACCGGACTGAACCATCTTAAGACCCCCAGACTGGACTGAACCATCTTAGATCTTGTTGTGTATTGTAATTGGAAAAACACAACAATCTCTGGACTGGACTGGACTGAACCATCTTAAGACCTCTGGACTGGACTGTACCATCGTAAGACCCCCAGACTGGACTGAACCATCTTAAGACCCCCGGACCGGACTGAACCATCTTAAGACCTCTGGGCTGGACTGTACCATCTTAGACCCCTGACTGGACTAAACCATCTTAAGACCCCTGGACTGGACTGAACTCATCCAGGGAGCCTCAGAAATGGCTTAGTAATGGTTTCCTGTTTCCCCCAGATGTTTAATACTTCTCATGCAAGGATAATTAATATATAAAGGATACAGAAACAAATCTGGCATTAGGACAACTTTAAAGTTGCATGTTTCTCCTTTTGCAAAAGCTTCTTGTGGTTGCACGTACACAGTGAAACTGCTCTCTTAGCTGGACCGTGCCTGCATCCCAGAACTCCACAACGTGGAACACACACACACACACACACACATACACACACACACACACACACACACACACACACACACACACACACACACACACACACACATATAACATCTGTCAGTTGCTAGGATTACCAACGGACTGGTAGCGCCGGTTACAGTTAACTGTCCAGTTTTTATCCAGTATTTACAATTCATTATACAACGGCATTGTCGAATACTCGGTTTTGATTGGCTGGAGGGCGGTGCATTTTTTGGTGTGAAATGCCCTGCATATTGGCCGGCTGTGAAGTAGTTGCGACATAGGCCAATTTACGTTCATACACCCATACAAAATGGCAGTAATTCAGTTATGCCGGGTATCTTTTGATAGGCTGGATAAGATTTATATTGTAATTAGTGGCATTGCATTCCAGATCATCTTAATGCATTACATGTTTAAGATGGCATTTCACGTCATGGCATGAAAATCACACGTTAGTAAATTACTGCGTTTATACACCTTAGGCTGGGTGCAGAAACAACCAATCTCCAGGCAGCACTGCAGACAAACCTTTAAAAAAACCGGTTCCCTGGCTTCCTTTGGCGAGGAAAATATAACGTCCATACACCAGCTATACTTTAACATGCTAACTACGAATTTGCTTGATCAGAAAAAAAGTATTTGTTTTGATTAGGCTGGTACTGACGCAGTAAAACTTGTCTGGGTTGAATATTAGCTCGCTAGCCTACAGTATAAGTTTAGACTGGCAACCAAGAAGTAGTCCTACCCTAAACGGTCGCTAGGCCACGACGTTTCATGCAAGGTGCCGCTATTAACTGGAAGAATGTCTCTGATGTCTTACTGGAGGAAAGTATTGGCCGGTAGTAACGCAGAAATTAGCCTGGCGATTTGCGGTTGCTAAGGAACGCCAGATGCCTCCCAAAGTTTCATAAATTAATGCAATCAAATTATTTATTTTCTATCACATGAAATATATGTTTACATTTTTGTTGGTAAGCCGTTGTATAAGCGGAACAATTTACTCCGGGTGTGGCGTTTAGGGATCAAAATGCCCTTCTGTGGAGGAATACGGCTGCGCCTCCAGCCGCATCACCTCCGCATTCGGGAATTTAGATCCTGAAATGCCCAGCCCGTCGCACAGGTGTGGTAACAGACACGCACATGCCCGATACGCTTGCATGCACAGTAGACCCCATTGAGCGGCAGACAAATGGCGGACCTCCGTAAGAGGCGTCTCGGCAGTTGACAGTAAATCACTTGACCTCAGCAGCAGAAGTTGGAGAGGTACTCTCAAGAGCATACACAATCGCAGGCAAGCACTCAGACATCAGACACCGATTTAAACTCAGTAAAGCTCAAACAGACAGATCCGAAATATCTCCGTCTGCTGCTCCTGTGGTTTTGTACTGTTTGTGTTTCTATAAGTATGTGGGGAAAAAATAAAGTAAAAGCAACATGTTTGTGTCTTACTTCCATCAATTACACACTGTCACCTAATGGCCATGTTCATTTAGTAAGTGTAGCACAAACAGACAAATAGCAACGCAACATGCACAGGTGCAAATGACTAGCCTTCTTGTTGACAAGCAAAACAAATACAAATAAATACAAATAAAAAAGCCATTTGGAAGCACGAGATTGGCTGCTTTGAATTGAAAAAATTGCCTTATTTATTAAGATCCCAAATAGGGTACAAAATTGCCACCTCTCTCTCTGATACACACATCCATTCAGGGCCTAGAGAGTTTAAGGGTTTCAGGAACTGAGAAAGAACACACTGTGTTTGCTGTATAACGCTCATGTGTCTGGGTTTATATTTCCATACCCTCCCTCATGTTTTCTCTTCCTCTCTATTGTGATGAAAAGTGTGTCATAATTTATCCCTTCAGGTAGGAGTCCTAGTTTGCCTGTGTATATTTACTACCGAGACACCCAGAATTAATGAGTTTGGAATGTAAAAAGAAAGAAGCAGAGAGAAGAAACAGTGTCTCGAACTTGAAGCTGACCATTTATTTTACTTAGGACAAACACACACACACACACACGCACATACGCACACACGCACACACACGCACAAACACACACGCACACACAGCACGGAGCATCAGAAAAACAACAGGTAAGGTACTTCCAAGTTTCATTTTGTAAATATTTAGAGGAACTCATACATTGATAATATTGGAGATACAATGGTGAGCCTGAATATCGGTTCTTGTTCTGCTCAAGCTGTTGGTTCCTGCTTGTGCAAAGTGTGATGACAAATGTATAAATGCTGCAGAGAAACGTGATATACGACATGTATTCTTGTCTAATACTGTAAGTGCAATCGTCAAAATCAAGAAAAGCTTCTGTACCACAAATTAGTAGTTACATTTTCCTTGTGCGAAATAACTTTCTTAGTCTAAAATAGCTCAAAATCATTTTACAGGACGAGTTTTGATTAATTGAAACAGAAAATAAATTGAAAGCATGAATAATTCATTAAACATGATATGAATACTTTGGAAATACTCAAGCCCTTTGCTCTGCTCTATCCAACTTGTTTAAAAACACGTTTTGCTCCTGGTAATACTGTGAAATAGTATATTTCATTATGTAGATGTCATTGCTTTCAACTAAACATAATGCTATAAAAAAAACAGATAAAGACATTTACAAAATGATCCAGTGATTTGTTAAGTAATTCTAAAATGTAATAACCATATTTTGTATTGCCTTCTTGTTTTCCATTTGAGGTTTGAACTTCTTTCTGTTATGTTTTTACAACAGGTTCTATATACCAAACCATATATATACCATATATATCAAACCATTTCCTTCAGCATACCGTATAACCTTTTTTTCACCATATACAGTACTGTGCACATTTTTTAGGCAGGTGTGTAAAGTAAGAATGATTTAAAAAATGTAAGTGTTAATAGTTTGTTTTTATCAATTGACTAAATGCAAAGTGAATGAACAAATGAGCAATCTAAATCAAATCAATATTTGCGAGGACCACTCTTTGCTCTCACATTTTTGCAAGCATTTTTTCTGCCTAAAACTTTTGCACAGTACTGTATATACCATATATATCAAACCATTTCCTTCAGCATGCTGTACAACCTTTTTTTTTCAGGAAACCTGTAAAGTCTGAAAACATAACCTCCCTATCTCTCTTCTAATTTCTCTTTCTTTCTATTTGTTTACTGACGCACACAAGCTATTGTCTGTGATGTGCATACGCTGTAAAAAAAAAAGATGACAGACACTCCAGGAAACATTTAGAAAGAGCATTATGCAAACATAACATCGCAACACCACATCACAGGCATAGGCCAGTAGATACAAACAAGAGGTATCACTAGGAACAAGCAGTTGGAGGGTCACTACTGTTCTCCACTGGATGTGCTTCCAGTTCACTAAGGGAGAAAACCTGCTCTTTAAGCACAGAGTAGGACTATGGAAAAGCCACTGTTTAAGCCAAAGTCAATCTAGAAGGGCCAACATCCCGTAACATGCTGTACACACGCAGCTCAGTGGCAGACAAGAGAAAGCCCAAGTTGTTTAGCGAGGATGATGAGAAAAACAAGACGACTATGGCACTCTTGTTGTGCATAATTAAAAGTCTTTATTGTATGGCTATTGCATTGCAAAAGTGAAAATCAAGCGCCTGCGCGTTGCAGCAACACTTTTTTTTCATTTTTACGAGCAGTTAATTCAAATATTGTGTTCCCACTTATAGCACAATAACAACAACTTTCTGCAGAGAAATCACATTTTTGTCTCGCTCACTCTACAGCAGTGCTCCATTCCAAAAAGAGAGATGGGGGGCTTTTACAGGAGGTTGGCACATGGTCTCCTGCTGGTCCACTTGCTGTCGGTGTGGATCCCTTTAACCTCCAGGGCACAGAGTAGTGAGGAAGAATCTGCCGAAGAAAAGGGTGAGATTTAGTTTGAGAAAGACACTTATTTATGTCTCTGATGTCATTCACCGCCCCCCCCCCCCCCCCCCCCCCCCCCCCCCCCCCCCCCCCCCCCCCCCCCCCCCCCCCCCCCCCCCCCCCTTTTAGAAAAGCTAATTTAGAGAATTTAAGGCAATTGTATGAATTTGAAATGCTATTCCACAGTATGTGTGTGAAGTTCAGTTCTGTGATATTGACGTAACTGAAGTAGCACTTGCAGTAGCCGTGTTTGTCTTTTCTTACTCTATTTAAAATGTTTTTTCATGATCCAAAACATCCCCATGTTCTATCTCACAGATCCCCCGTGGGTGAACTGTGACACAGCTATCATCTGCTTAAGAACTCTTGTTCTTTTAATCAGATTGTTCATTTTTCCAGCAGTTCTCTGCATTTTCTTTCTATCGTTTTCTCACCAGCTGAACTCTTGATGTCTACTGGTGTGGATGTTAGAACCATCAACGATTCTACAATTATACGTATGGTAAGAATAGCCAAGTTCATTTGAGGGACTATTGTTACAGCAGGTTTGAAGTTTTGTCCCCACACCTTGGGCCCAAGTTGAGTCACTGTTCCGGATATCAATCCCAAGCCAGAGTTCCACGGTCCAATCAGAGCCAGTCTGAATCAAACTTGGAAAGGTTGCTATGGCTCTTTTCCTACATGTCCTGTAGCTGGTCACTCTAAAAGGAACACATTCATAATTTTACTAAACTGTTTTAAGGGACTGGAGAAGGACTGGGCCCATAAAGCTGCCCATACTCTTAGCTCGGATTAGGCAGAGTTCTCTCTCTCTCTGTTTTTCACTGCCGCACCCTGTATTCTGTCACGGACTGTCTAGGATGTGTTGGACCCAAAGGCAGGTCATTGGTTCAAAAGGGTTTTTATTCTCTAATAACCAGAAACACCAGTGGCATGACGCAATGAACAGACAAAAGACAACACAAGAGACAGGACAAAGGAATAAGTAATGAAATACGGGGAAACCTAAACAAGATAACAGGGGGCAGGTGCAAACAATAGCCCAATCAGGTCCTCAAATGTCCAGGCCATGACAGTTCTGTGTGTGGAATAGATGTGCATTCTTTGTAAAAATACCTACTCTTCAATGGTGTACAGGTGAACACGACTTAAAATATATGTCAAGTCACTTATGCAGCACTACGAAAAAAGGTTTTAGGAAATGTAAAAAAGTCAAAGTGTTTTACTTCAACTAAACTTGTGAACTCATAAGAGAAGTTAGAGTTCAAAAAGAGAGAGGATTGAATAGCCTCTTCACAAATGGAAAACAGGTTATAAAAAAATCATCCCACCAAACTATGCAAAACAGCAAAGAAGCTGACAGACACTCCAGGAAACATTTAGAAAGAGCATTATGCAAACATAACATCGCAACATGATATCATAGGCATAGGCCAGTAGATACAAACAAGAGCTATCACTAGGAACAAGCAGTTGGAGGGTCACAACTACTGTTCTCCACTGGATGTGTTTCCAGTTCACTAAGGGAGAAAAACCTGCTCTCTAAGCACAGAGTAGGACTATGGAAAAGCCACTGTTTAAGCCAAAGTCAATCTAGAAGGGCCAACATCCCGTAACATGCTGTACACACGCAGCTCAGTGGCAGACAAGAGAAACCCCAAGTTGTTTTACAAGGAGCTGATTCAAATATTATGCTCCCACTTACAGCACAATAACAACAACTTTATGGATTCAATTCTTTTTTTGATCTTGATTAACCCTACCGCAGTGCTCCATTCCAAAAAGTGAGATGAGCAACTTTAATTTGCAAGAATTCAGCAAGTTGGCACATTGTTTCCTGCCAGTCTACTTGGTCAACTCTTCAACCCCAAGTTACCAGACAAGTGAGGACGAATCTAACAGACGTGCTCAATTTAGTTTGTCATCTCCCCTCCAGTGTTTAAATTATATAAGATTTCAAGTAAAGATAATTTAGAGAATTGAAGGAAATTGTATGAATTTGAAATGCTATTCCACAGTATGTGTGTGAAGTTCAGTTCTGTGATATTGATGTAACTGAAGTAGCACTTGCAGTAGCCGTGTTTGTCTTTTCTTACTCTATTTAAAATGTATTTTCATGGCCCAAAATACTTTGATACCTGTCCCCTTGTTCTATCTGACAGATCCCCCATCGGTGAACTGTGACACAGCTATCATCTGCTTCCATAAGAGTAAGAATTCTTCTTCTTTTAATCAGATCGTTCTGTTTTCCCACTGTTCTTGTAACCGTTTGCATTGCTCACCAACTGAACTCTTGATGTTTCCAGGTGTGACTGTTGAGTCCACCATGGATCCTAAAATGATGTGCTCGGTAAGAGCGGCCATGTTCTTTGTTTCCCATTTGACAGACTATTATTCCAGCAGGGTTGAAGTTTTGTCCCTACACCTTGGGTCCAAGTTGAGTCCATCCATGGTCACTGAATACAGGAAAGGGAAAATGATTGGGGAAGAATAAAATGTGTTTTACTAAAGAAACCCGGCTGAGGCAGTGAAGCATTAGCGTCCTTTCAATTTGCTTGCCTTGAGTAAAGCACATAGAATTGCCTTTGTGTATGAAATGTGCCATACACATACAATTTTTTTGATTTGATTTAATTTAGGGACACTTTACTCTCCTGTTTGTAGGTCTATTGTTAAACATTAAGCAACATACGTAGAGATATATATAATATTTCAACCATGCACTGACCAAGGCTTTCACACACAACAAACGTTTTGCAGTTTGCAATTGGTGTTTAAGACCTTGAAAGTCATGATGATGAAAACTACAGGCTCCACTGTCCTGAAATGTGTTTTTATTGTTTTCAGATGCTGAAGGAAACTGGAGCTCTGTCCATTGTTGTTTGCTCAGATGTACTGAAGATGCAACTTAAAATTGCACCTATGATGCAATATTTTAAATACTGTCGGTCAGTGTGTGTGTGTGTGTGCGCGTGTGTGTGTGTGTGTGTGTGTGTGTGTGTGTGTTTGTGTTTGTATGTGTGTGTGTGTGAGTGTGTGCATGCGCATGAAAGACCTCTACCAAATAACAGAAATGTGTATAATTGTTTGATCTTAATGTTATTGGTTTGGTCTACCATTGCAGACCCTATCCACAACAACAAACAACATGTCCCCAACAAACGCTACAACAGATGACCACATTAACACCTTCAGTTGTACAGATGGAAACCACTTCAACACCTTCAGAATTTTCCACTAATCACGTCACTGAAACTACCACTTCAAATAAACCCTCTGCTGGATTGTCCACCAGTCTTGTTACAGAAGCTACCCCATCAAACAACCCCTCCTCCGCATTTTCAAATGTTACTGTCACTGAAACTATCACATCAAAAAACCTCTTGTGTGATTTTTTTCTTGGTCGTTTCAATGCTACTGTGCCCAATAACCCCTCTTCTAGATTTCCCACTGGATTAAATATCACCAGCATAGGTAAATGATGGCCCAGCATCCCAACATATTGATTCATGTAGCATAATGGTCAAATATAAAAAATCGAGTTTTTAAAACAAACAAAAAGATTTTACGTCCATTATTCTGTAAAATGTTATATTTCTTATTCAGTGTGATGGACCATTTGTCACCCTATTTTCCCAGTGGCCCAAGAGACAACCACAAATCAATGTGAAGTGTATGCAGATTATCTGATTAATCAGACGCTAAGCGCATCTCTACGGAATCCCTCCCAGGTAAGTCTTCATTTAAAACAATATTTATAATGAACCATTGTATATCTAGCAATAAAGCAACTGATGATAGCCTAAACATATAAATGATGAGCATAGAATTGGCCATTTTATGTCTTTGGTTTTAATTGTAAAGTTTAAATCTGACTGTCTTGATACATTTCCAATTGTTACTTCGATAAGTACATCTCACTCTTATAAATACATTTTGGTAATTCAATAAAGTATTCCCCCGATTGAGTGGTACTGTGATATTCAGGAAGGTTACTTTTCAGGTGGGTGACGTGGAGAAGCTGTTGGACTGCTGTATTATCTCTCAGTCAGTTGGCCAAAGAGCTATCAGTGTCATCAGCAACTTGATGGAGAATATTGCACAGGCCCTATCAAACTCCTCAACCAGGTCTGACATGCCCTGTTTATGCACTCAAATGCTTACACACATAAATGTACATTTTGTGCAAATACAAGTGGAGTGTGTGTGTGTGTGTGTATCAAATGCCTAAGGCTTGTTCTGACCCCCACTACTCTCTCTCTCTCTCTCTCTCTCTCTCTCTCTCTCTCTCTCTCTCTCTCTCTCTCTCTCTCTCTCTCTCTCTCACACACACACACACACACACACTCTCACATACCCTGCTGCTCAGATAGGCAGGCGGGGTAGAGCACAGTGGTAGAGGGTAGAGTATAGTAGTGGTGCGCAGTCTTTGATGAAACCCAGGATTACTTTAGATTGACCTGTTATATCCTTCTCTCCTGTGTACTGCTCATAGGGTTAGGGTTAGAAACCATATTGTGTGCTGCTGGTAGGCTGATTCAAATAGTAGATTGACCTGTTATATGGTTCCGTCCTGCGTACTGCTAATAGGCTGATTAAAACAGTAGAGGAGCTTGGCTTGAAGCTAGTTTTCGTGGGCGACAGTCTGACACTATCAAGTAATTCACTGGCACTGGCGGTGAGGAAAGTGGATGGTACCAACTTCACGGGACTTTCTCTCAGAGTCGTCAACGTTACTAACCTGCAGGTACAGCATTGCACGAGCCAGGTTGGCTTCTAACACTAACGATACCAATGTTTTCCATTTGGGCATTTACAACATCATTAATATGATAACTATAAAATGCATTATAAAATGTGAAATGTATAAATATTTTTATACATTGAATTCATGTTTTCATGTGTATGCATGTGTGTGTGCAGGTGACCGTGCCTGGCAGCTTCGAGTCTGATATGTCTGTGCCCCCCTTGGGATCTGTGGTACTGCCCCCCTCCCTAACAGGGGACCTGAGCCCAGAAGACCAGAAGCGTGCCAGCAGAGTCCAGTTCACTTTCTACCAGACCACTTCAGTGTTCCAGGTACCTGCTCTGGTCATGGAGGTGTGGACGGATGAATGGTTGTTGACCCTCTATCTTCTTGTGCTAATTTAATTGTTGTTCCTGGATGGATGTACATATGTCTAACTTCCCATAAAAAATATTGACTCTTTTTGTATGTATATCTTTTTAATAACTGAAGTCTTAATGAGCCTTATTAGTTAAATCCTCTTCATCTCTCTCATTGTCTACTTGTCCAGGACAAATCTCTGGGAGAACGTAGACTCATCAGTCCTGTCCTTGGGTCCAGTGTTGCAAACCTGTCCATCACCAACCTGACAGAGAATGTAACGTTCACCCTTAGACACAGCCAACCTGTACCTGTGAGTCTCTTTGTATTTGTAAATATATATATGTATACACATACATATACAGTGGGGCAAAAAAGTATTTAGGCAGCCACTGATTGTGCAAGTTCTCCTACTTAGAAAGATGAGAGAGGTCTGTAATTTTCATCATAGGTACACTTCAACTATGAGAGACAAAATGAGAGAAAAAAAATCCAGGAAATCACATTGTAGGATTTATTTGTAAATGATGGTGGAAAATAAGTATTTGGTCACCCACAAACAAGCAAGATTTCTGGCTCTCACAGACCTGTAACTTCTTCTTTAAGAAGCTCTTCTGTCCTCCACTCGTTACCTGTATTAATGGAACCTGTTTGACCTCGTCATCTGTATAAAAGACACCTGTCCACAGCCTCAAACAGTCAGACTCCAAACTCAACCATGGCCAAGACCAAAGAGCTGTCGAAGGACACCAGGAAGAAAATTGTAGACCTGCTGGGAAGAGTGAATCTGCAATAGTCAAGCAGGTTGGTGTGAATAGATCAACTGTGCGAGCAATTGTAAGAAAATGGAAGACATACAAGACCATTGATAATCTCCCTCGATCTGGGGCCCCACGCAAGATCTCATCCCGTGGGGTCAAAATGATCATGAGAACAGTGAGCAAAAACCCCAGAACTACACGGAGGGACCTGATGAATGACCTGCAGAGAGCTGGGACCAAAGTAACAAAGGCTACCATCAGTAACACACTACGCCGAGAGGGACTCAAATCCTGCAGTGCCAGGCGTGTCCCCCTGCTTAAGCCAGTACATGTCCAGGCCCGTTTGAAGTTTGCCAGAGAGCATATGGATGATCCAGAAGAGGATTGGGAGAATATCATGTGGTCAGATGAAACCAAAATAGAACTTTTTGGTAAAAACTCAACTCGTCGTGTTTGGAGGAAGAAGAATGCTGAGTTGCATCCCAAGAACACCATACCTACTGTGAAGCATGGGGGTGGAAACATCATGCTTTGGGGCTGTTTTACTGCAAAGGGGACAGGACGACTGATCCGTGTTAAGGGAAGAATGAACGGGGCCATGTATCGTGAGATTTTAAGCCAAAACCTCCTTCCATCAGTGAGAGCATTGAAGATGGAACGTGGCTGGGTCTTCCAGCATGACAATGATCCCAAACACACCGCTCGGGCAACGAAGGAGTGGCTCCGTAAAAAGCATTTCAAGGTCCTGGAGTGGCCTAGCCAGTCTCCAGACCTCAACCCCATAGAAAATTTGTGGAGGGAGTTGAAAGTCCGTGTTGCCCAGCGACAGCCCCAAAACATGACTGCTCTAGAGGAGATCTGCATGGAGGAATGGGCCAAAATACCAGCTACAGTGTGTGCAAACCTGGTGAAGACTTACAGGAAACGTTTGACCTCTGTCATTGCCAACAAAGGTTATGTTACAAAGTATTGAGTTGAACTTTTGTTATTGACCAAATACTTATTTTCCACCATCATTTACAAATAAATTCTTTAAAAATCGTACAATGTGATTTCCTGGATTTTTTTTTCTCATTTTTGTCTCTCATAGTTGAAGTGTACCTATAATGAAAATTACAGACCTCTCTCATCTTTCTAAGTAGGAGAACTTGCACAATCAGTGGCTGACTAAATACTTTTTGGCCCCACTGTATATATATATATATATATATATATATATATATATATATATATATATATACAGTACTGTGCAAAAGCTTTAGGCAGGTGGTTTGGGGCTGCTGTAATGTAAGAATTCTTTCAAAGTAGAAATGTAAATAGTTTTGTTTCCATCAAATAACAAAACGCAAAGTGAATGACAAGAAGAAATATTTCGTGTGACCACCCTTGTCCTTCAAAACCAATCACCTGCCTAAAACTTTTGCACAGTACTGTATATATATATATATATATATATATATATATATATATATATATATATATATATATATATACTTAACTAATGGGTTTGCACAGTCTCTGTTTGTTTCCGCACTCGTGTGTGTGTGTGTGTGTGTGTCTTTGTGTCCATTTTATTTAGAGCAGTGGTTCTCACCTCAGTTCTCAAGGACCCCCAGCCATTCCAGGTGTTTGATCTTCCCCAGTGCTAGCACACCTGGTGCAATGAAGACACCTACAGCAAGGCTTTGACTAATTATACCAGGTGTGCTAGCACTGGGGAAGATCCAATATCTGGAATGGCTGAAGGTACTTGAGGATTGGGGTGAGAACCATTGGTTTAGAGTCTTAAACAGCAGATGTTATTGCCCTACGTTTTACATATCAGTCTCTGTGAGATTTTAACAAATCTTGTTAATCTTCAAATCAAATCTGATCATATGTATTTTTATAGCACATTTCATACACATTGGCAATTCAATGTGCTTTACACAACCCCAGCAGAAACACACAAGGAAGAAATAAAATAAATAAAATACCTTCTGTCTAAACTTCTGTTCAGGGTAACTACATTGTAGTATCATGTGAATTCTGGAATCTCTCTCTAAATGGTGAGTATTAATCAATTTATTGCAATATTACATAATGAAATTTAAAATAATATAAGCAAAAGTTTTACTAACGTGTGTGTCTTTTGGACCCCACAAAGTTTTCAAAAAGTATTTCATAATTTTGAAATGGATTTCATTTTTTACAGTATTTAATTGTGGCATTTATTTGTAACAAACTATGATAGTTTATTCTTAATTTATGTATTAGAAATGGATACGTTTATATTGTCTTTAGGTGGTGCTGGAGGGTGGAGCTCTGCTGGCTGTTTCCTGCTGACTACCACTGAAGACAGCACTAGCTGCAGCTGCAACCATCTCACCTCCTTTGCTATTCTGCTGGTCAGTGTTTGGACATGTGTGGGTGTGCACGCGGTGGACCTCCTCAAAGTGATAGTTATGTTGATGTGTCTGAGAGTGGACCTCCTCAAACTGATAGTTATGTTGATGTGTCTGAGAGTGGACCTCCTCAAAGTGATAGTTATGTTGATGTGTCTGAGAGTGGACCTCCTCAAACTGATAGTTATGTTGATGTGTCTGAGAGTGTGGACCTTCGTTGTAGGACTTGTCCAGAGAAGGAGTTACTGACCGTCAGCAAGCCCTCATCCTGACCTTCATCACCTACATCGGCTGTGGAATCTCTGCTATCTTCCTCTCTGTGACCCTCCTCACCTACCTCTTGTTCCAGTGAGTCATGCCTTTATTTTAAGTCCCACTCTCTCTCTCTTTTTCAATCTCTGTATCACTGCTGGCGTTGTCTTGCTCTTCTTTGTATTTATCTCAATTTGTCTTTGTGCTGTGATTAGAGCTACATCCTAAAGGTACAAAAAAACATATATATATATTAATAACGAAGCAGCATGTAAATATAAAAACCATGTTTGAATTCTTACTGCTGGCTTTGTCTTCCCTCTCAACAAAATGGAAAAAAAAGAAAATACTTGCTATTAATAATAATGGCACAAAAGCATGTAACTATACAAACAAACAAACATACAAACTGGTAATCACGTTAATCTACAAACCTTTTATCGTAGAACTCTACTCCAGGATTTCCCTTCCAAGATCCTGGTGCATCTGTGTTTGTCCCTGTTTCTTCTAAACATGCTCTTCCTATTGGACGGCTGGCTGGCCCTAAGCCCCGCCCCTGGACTGTGCACAAGCACCGCCTTCTTCCTGCACTACTTCCTGTTGACATCGTTCACGTGGGCGGGGCTAGAGGCCTTCCACATGTACCGTGGTATCATAAGGGTCTTCACCCCATACTTCAGCAGATACATGCTTAAACTCTCCCTGGTTGGCTGGGGTAAGTAGGCTCTACATCTCTCCCCTAGTCATCAGTCATGCCATTATGAAAGTCAAAGGTCATACTTCATTACATCCTACATTTAGTTCACTCTGGATGTGTTGACACTTGAAAAGTGTCCATATTCAAATATATTATATTATATTATCTATTGGGTCAGAATTGTAGACAACCATTTCTACAAATGTATTCTAGCATTGAAAACTAGAAAACGGATTAGTTAGCTAGTCTGAAATGTGAAAGATATCTGGCGCACTATTATTACTATAAATAACTATTACTATTAATAACTTAGCGATAGGGCTAAGTGGAGCCCGGTGGCTCGTTGGGTACGGCGTGCACCATAATGCTGGTCCTTAACGCAGCAGCCTGGGTTCGGCCAGGCCCAGGCCCCATGTCATCCCCCCTCTCTCGCCCACCCTTCCTATCAATTCACTGTCCTGTCTTTACCAAAGCAATAAAATACCTCCCAAAAGAATATAAAAAAAAAAAATGTAGGAATATATTCATATAATATTATACAATATTATTATATTTCGTTTCTATATTGTGATCAGTATGACTTTTTCTTCTCCTTTTTAAACATCATGTTTAGGCCTGGTTATATTTCATATATATATATATATATATATATATATATATATAAATATTTTTGACATATAGATGAATTGACTAGTGTTTTCAATGTCAACATGCAGCTCCTTCCACAGTTAAATCACTAGTCATCCCCAGTCTTGTCCGAGAAAGCCACATCCTATTCATGATATGGATGATTTTTAAAATGACCAAGAGTGCTATGATGGTCATGATATCGTGTGTCACGGCCTTCTCAGGACTCCCCCTCATCATGGTGAGCGTTATCATATCAGTGGATAAAGACATTTATGGCCAGGTGACGTATGGCGGAGACACCGACAGCACAGATTACTTGTGAGTTAAGTTTACAACCGTGCTTTAGATGTTTTAATGCTGTGTGCAAGCTTCCTGATTTTGGTTAGTTTTTATGTAAGATATTACATATGTGTGTATTGCAAATAATTTACGTGGAAATTTCGAAATAAATATACAGTTTTTACCGTAATGTAAAGTGAGAGATTACTGAGCTACAAAACTTTATTTAGGAAATCTTTAAAATAATATTCCCAAAGTATTTGAGAAAATTGAATCATTATTTTCTTTATTTTTCGGGGAAGGACCCCCCATTCCATTTTTGACCCCCCAATATTTTGGCTTGCATGACGCCCCTGTATGGGTGTGTGTGTTTGGCTATACCTACATGTGTTCTATACACTTGTGTTGTCCTTCCCTCCAGCTGCTGGCTGCGTAACGACATCGCCTTCTATGTGACGGTGGTAGCCTATTTTCTGCTGGTGTTTGTCCTGTGCCTGCTGGTCTTCATAGTGGTTCTGGTCCAGCTGGCCCGCGTCAAGGAGCAGAACCCCCAGAACACGTCCCCTCACAGGAGTGTGATGACGGATCTGCGCAGCATAGCTGGACTCATCATCCTGCTGGGGCTGACCTGGGGCTTTGCCCTGTTCGCCTGGGGACCCCTCTACCTGCCCTTTGTCTACCTCTTTTCCATCTTCAACTCTCTGCAGGGTACACCAACACACACACACACACACACACACACACACACACACACACACACACACACACACAGACACACACACACACACACACACACACACACACACACACTGTGGATATACTGTAATCATACATGTACTTTTGACCAGACGATGAACCTGGCACACAAAGATGTCATTTGCTTGAACATGCACGTCTGTGTGGAAATGAAACAGATCCTTTCTTTTCCTCCCACTCTGTCTCCAAGGATTGTTTATTTTCGTCTTCTACTGTGCCATGAAGGAGAGTGTTCGCAGGCAGTGGACAACCCACCTAAGCCTCAGGGCTCTGTGTGGGTATGAAAACCCAGGGTCTAAGAAAAAAAATGCAAATCCTTAAAGTCTTTATGAAGGATATTCTAAAGGACAGGAAAGTCAAATAATGTACAACTTATTATATTTGAATGCACCGTATCTGTTTTTATACTATTTTATATTACTTTATACTACATTTATGATTCAAGGACCGAAGTCGTCCACCATTTGAACAGCAATATGAAGCTGGACTAGGTTATAAAACAATTAGTGTTGTATGAATTTATGATCTATTTGTTCTTTACAAATGATCTTGTTTCTGTTTAATTTTTCTTATATCTGTTATTTGTTTTTGTGGTGTGTGAAATTATTATTTTATTTTAGTATACATGGTTCAGTGCTCCTCAAAAAAGAGCCATCATCTTAATAGGATTGTATAACAACAAAAAACAGAAATGCTCAAATGAAGAAAAAATTCATATCCTAACTGAACTATTTTGGGATATATTTTATAAATATTATATAAATATTTTTGCTGTATAAATAAATAATAAATAGTCTGCCCCGTTCCATTCATAACGAAGTAGAAAACAATAAACATAAATATATCCCACTGGGGTCTGGCTGTGATTTTGTAAATGAAAGAAATAAAATGAATGGTGAGTGAAATATTTTACTGTTATTATTTATTTATACAGCATAACCGACTGAGACTATGTCTCTTTTCCAGCAATACCTTGTTAAAGGCAGAATAAATACATTTAAACAATGAACAACAAATACAAATAATACATAAGCAGATAATAAAAACGTGTTATAATATTCACAACATTTGCAGTACTAGCATTATCTGCTTGGGAAGATGGGGGGAAACACTGTCTTTAAGTGATTTAACCACTTTCCAGAATTTTTCGGAGTTGTTTCCACATTCAGATAAATTGTTGAAGTAATATGTAGATTTAGCCCTTTTCACAATACGTGTACATGTATTTCTAAGCTGTCTAAACAATTGCCAGTCTACATCACAAGCAGTAGATCTAGCCAGAGCCCAAGCTTTGTTTCTCTGCAATATTCTCTCACTTATTTCAGAAATGTGCCAAGGATTGCTTCTATTTTTAACTCTGAATGTCTTAAAAGGGGCATGTTTGTTTGCTGACAAATTTAAAATAGATTGAAAACATTCAAAGGCTAATTCCACATCTGGAATGAGAGCTATAGATGACAGATCACTGTTATACAAGTCATGTAAAAATGCCTGCTCAACAAATTTCTTAAATGATCTCTTATAGACATACTGAGATCTAGATCTCTTAATTTTAGTGTCTCTAATACAGCCAACTGGACAGTGATCACTAAAATCTAATGGGAACACACAGGAATGCAGGATTTAGTGTGGTCTAGTGGTAAGATCTTACAGGGAAGATTCCTCATATTTGGTTGTGTGGGTTCCGTGATCATTGGCGTAAGATTTGACTCTTTACACACATTTTAAATCAGCAGTGGCATTAGACATCCAGTTCAAATTAAAGTCTCCCATAATAACTGCATGTTAGTAGGGTACTATAACAAATTCTACTCTGCCACCTAGTGGCACCTCATCACATTACGTATCAAATTACAGACCACACAAAGAACTGCCACAGAACTGATGGTTTTCGGTGTGTGTGCAGTCGTACCATCATGTTAAAGAAATGAAAGTGGAGTTATCTTTCTGCTTAAGTCTGCTGTCCATAATGTGTGTTATAATCCAGCATTATTCGAAACTGCCTCCGTCAGAGAAAATAAACATTGGCTGGAATAATTTAACTTTCACTGTTCCTGGGTCTGGTTGTGTCTGTCTCTGTGTGTGTGTGTGTGTGTGTGTGTGTGTGTGTGTGTGTGTGTGTGTGTGTGTGTGTGTGTGTGTGTGTGTGTGTGTGTGTGTGTGTGTGTGTGTGTGTGTGTGTGTGTTTAGCTCTGAATAGAAGGTTTGGTACACCAAAGTACGTGAGTAAGTGTGTATGATAGGTCAGATCAAACAGTCTGTCCAGATCCTTCCATATCACATGGTCTCAACTATAAACACAGGTCAGTCTCTATGACAACATCTTCTATTTAGCAGCCAGGAAATGACAGAGCAGGACTATTTGTCACTCCTCCTCTATTAAGTTATGTAGCAGCATGGTTCTACTGTGTGTGTGTGTGTGTGTGTGTGTGTGTGTGTGTGTGAAGCCTAAGACGTATGGACTCTTATTCCTTAACAGGCGCATGCAGCAACCCAAGCCTGATCATTTGAGTAAGCAAACACACACACACACGCACGTACGCACGCACGCACGCACGCACGCACGCACGCAAGCACGCACGCACGTACGCACGCACACACACACACTCACACACAACCAGTGGCATTTGTTAGCTGCTAGGATTACCAATAGACCAGTAGAGCCTTCTGGAAGAAAGAAAAAAAAAAAGTAGCATCCATTTTTTATCTAGTATTTACAATTCAGGAACACACATAGGTTTGCGTCTACAGTAGATCCACAAAGTAGAGTGGCCAGATGTTAGTGACGTACATACACATTCGCATGCAAGAGCACAGACAGTAGAAACAGGCTGACATTCAGTAAACATTAGTCCTGTCATTTTTACTGGTTGTGGTTGTGGCGCCGAATAAAAGGAAGAGCAACACATTTGTGTGTTAACAACAATACAGTCTAGCTGCCACCTAGTGGCCACTTTGATATCCCATGTTCAACACATGCTGGGATGCCCATGTCACTAGCTGGCTGTCAGGGAACACTAGGCAGCGTTTGGGGATGTCAGTGGTGTGTTGTTTCAAAGCTCAGTTTATAGTCTATAATAATAATAATAATGATAACTTTAATTTAAGACCGCCTTTCTAAAACCTAAGCACACTTTACAAGGCATATTCAAAACAGACAATTAAACCATAGTCTATGGTGAGTTCAAGATATTTAAAACCTTCAGCCAGCTCAACGGCTTCATTATTGATGCAGATGGGGTTGAGGGTGGAGTTGTGGACTGTGCTGTGTGTGCTGGAGTTGTTAATGAACAGTTGTTTGGTTTTTGTATGCATTCAATTGCAGGTAGTTGCTGATACACCATCGTGTGAAGTGGGAGATGGAGTCTTCATAGCCTCAAATGGAGTTATTGTCATTAAGGAGTGCCAATGTGACAGTGTCATGGGAGTATTTTGAGATATGTAGTGATGGGTGAGGGGCTGACCCAGGCATTGGTTGTTAGGGTAAACAGGAAGGGGCTTAGTACACGTTATGCAAAGGGGCATAATGCATTTGTGGAAGTCTGGCGTGTGCCTCTTTCGTCTCTGTCCCGTGATGCGAGGGCACCGCCACACAAACGGCCCAGAGCACCGGGGAAACCACAGGTAAGGCACCTGCGGGTTTCGTCGTGTTGTAAATATTCAGAAAAAGAAACCGGGTCGATCAGATTACAGTTACGACGATGAGGTTGGATAGCCATACCTTTTCTGTAAAAGTAGATGGCTCCTTGTTGTGAGAAATACAATCATTGAATAAGCTTTATGACAAGTGTATTGTTGCTGCAGAGAAAAGTCATATACATATTCTTATCCAATTAGGGTGATCATCAAAACCAATAAAAGCTTAAACCTCAAATATGTATATTCCTTTGTTCTCAACTAAATATTATTCTTAGTCTCAAAAATACTTCAATCTGACTTCTAGGACGCCATGTGTTATTGATTGAGACAAAAAAACAAAACATGCACCGTTCATCATTCATCAGCAACTTGATGTTTCAAAGGAGACTAAGCTGGAAATATGTATCGTTTGGCCAGGGCATTCATTACCTTTGAGATGATGAGGCTTTGACAGCATCCTGCCATACTTTTATGGCATACGCTGTGACCCAAACCTTTTTTTTCAACATACTGTGCCACCTTTTTTTCAACATACTGTGCCACCTTTTTTTCAACATACTGTGCCACCTTTTTTTCAGGAAATCTATTGTGTTTGATAAAGTCCTTTCTTTTTTTTCTCTTTCTCATCGTCTCCATTTCTTTTTCTGTCCATAACTTTGATACGTACACTTACTTACTTATTTTTATTTAGTGTGTACAGGTATACAGCAAAGTGTGTGCGCACACTCAATTTTACATACCTGTACATACTCAAAAAAAAGTGTAGATATGTTTCTAATACGATTTCAAAATAGAATTAAAGTTAACCAGGGTTAATCCTTCATTCCCAGAGGGAAATTTTGTTAATCAAATGTCCTTTGGTATGTTTGCAAAAATGTGTGCAACACATTCATTATGACTATGAGGAAATCATGTGCACACACGGAAAAAAAAATAAAAAAAATATGCAAAACCTCCAACTAGCTGCGCCAGCAAACATATTTGAGGTTAAGAGCATTATGCAAAAAAAATTAAAAAAATATGCAAAACCTCAAACTCAAAAGAGCATTATGCAAACAGAACCTCACAGTTTGTTTTTCTCTGCCTGTCTAGGAAGACATCAACGAGAGGAGAGCAACAAGCTGTTGGAAGGTCACTTCTGTTTTTTAACCACTATGTAGGTGTTAACTAAACATTTTGTCTGTCTCATTATCAGATCTGTAGACACAGTGTGGTGTATTCAACGATGGTGCCTCCACCAGTAGAACAATAATAACAACTTACTGTGCCCCATAAATTATTGTCTCATTTACTCTACAGTTTGGACCTGGTCAACAAAGGAAGATGTGGGACTTTTATTTGAAAGTAAACAGGAAGTTGGCGCATCCATTCCTGCAACTCCTCTGGCTGTGGGTGTTGGTGTCCTCTAGCACCGCAGGTAACCAGACATACAGTATGAGGGAGAGGATAGATGGATGTATTTGATTACAATACTTCAGAGACACACAGCATTTACATTTCTGATGTGATTGACAGCATACTGAAAAATCATATGTTGATTCATAGAATACTGACAACATTTAAAGATAATCTAGTCTACGGACAATTTATACTAACTGATATGGTACTTTGTGCTTCTAAGTATTTGAATAGGCCATTCTCTTATGCACTCTTGCATATCATTATTGTACTTGTACACTGCCAATTACATACAGTACCATTTCTCTCCCCTTCTCCCATTAGCCTCAGAGGGAAATGGAAGTGAAGAGTGTCAGAATTCTACTAAGAACCTTACCAGTGTAAGAAACTCAGCCCCTCCAACTTCATTATTATCTTTAATTAATAAACAATATTATTATTAATATTGATATAATAAGAAATAATAAAGTTCTTGTTATCCAGCAATAAACTAACAATAATTAATTAACTATTGGTACATTAAACATTTTTAACCACGCAAAATTGGAAATGTATACTATTTTGTTTGGAAGTGTCAAGTAAGTTAAATATGACTTCATCGTTCCTGAATATTCCTAAATATGCACCTTTTTTAATTAGAGGTTTTAATAGAGGACGTGTACTGTTGCATCTGAACTTCTCCAGGTGGCTGCGTTGGGTTAGGGGTCAGGGCCAGGGTTAGGGTTAGGGTCAGGGTAAGGGTTTTAATAGAGGAAGTCTAGTGTTGCATCTGACCTTCTCCACGTGGCTGCGTTGGGTTAGGGTTAGGGTCAGGGTGAGGGGTCAGGGGTTAGGGGTCAGGGTTAGGGTTTCAATAGAGGAAGTGTACTGTTGTGTCTGAGTTTGGGCCAGGGTTAGGGTCAGGATTAGGGGTCAGGGGTTAGGGGTCAGGGTTAGGGTTTCAATAGAGGAAGTGTACTGTTGTATCTGAACATCTCCAGGTGGCTGCGTTGGTGGGAAAAGTGGAGGAGTTGCTGCAGGGTCCTGAGGTCACACATTCTATTGGACAGACAGTGCTTGGTGCCATCAACGACATCATGTGGCCAGTGAGCCTATCAGCAAAACCAAACAGGTGCACCCAAGTTTATGCACAAAGACATCCACACACGCAAATACACAGTCACATAAGTAACAACAAGCACACACACACACACACACACACACACACACACACACACACACACATGCATACATAGATACATGAAGGTGGGCATTGAGGCCAAGAAACTACACATGTGCAGTCATTACCAACTTTGCAAAACCCCATGATGCCATTGAAATGTCCCTGTTTTAAACGCTGTTCTGTTTGCTGCTGGAAGGCTCATCGGAGCAGTAGATGAAGTTGGCATGAAGCTGGTTTTCACGGCTGAAAAGGAGGATCTATCAAATTCTTCGCTAGCACTGGCGGTGAGGAAAGTGGACGGTACCAACTTCACGGGACTTTCTCTCAGAGTCGTCAACGTTGCTGACCTGCAGGTACAGCATTGCACGAGCCAGGTTGGCTGCTAACACTAACGATACCAATGTTTTCCATTTGGCCCTTTTCGACGGTATGCTTCTAAAGTCATCGAATATGTATTTCTGATAAGGTGCAAATTGAAGGATTATCTTCCTTATTATAACAAACATGTTCATCAATTGATTATAGAATCACCAATTGTTATACATTTTCGAACTCAGTGTAAACCCTTTTGTGTGTGTCCTCATGCAGACTGTGTCTGGTAGCAACACTTCTGATACGTGTGAGGCCCCCATGGGATCTATGTTGCTGCCCCCCTCCCTAACAGGGGCCCTCAGCCCTGGAGACCAGAATCTGGCCAACAGAGTCCAGTTCACCTTCTACCTCAACACCTGGCTCTTCCAGGTACCTGCTCTGGTCATGGAGGTGTAGACGGATGAAATTCATCTTTTCCATCTTTTTCTCTTTCTGCATCTGAAGATAAATATGAATTCCCACTGTTGTTTATTTCTCCTTCTCCAGGACCAAGCGCTGGGGCAACGCACACTCATCAGTCCTGTTCTTGGGTCCCGTGTTGCAAACCTGTCTATCACCCACCTGACAGAGAATGTAACATTCACCCTTAGACACAGCCAACCTGTACCTGTGAGTGTGTTTCTGTTTGTGTGGGGGTATGGCACATATGAGTAAATGGTGTTGTGTAGTTGTTTTCATTGCTGCATGTTCTTTCTTGTTTTTGTGTTCATGTCTGTATGTCTGCGATACTGTAAATTGATTCTTTTTCAGTAAATCGAACTTTTTTTTCTTCTTTTTATCTCTTGTTATCATGGGCAGTATCTGTGTTTCTATTTCTTTAAACAAATCTTTTTATTTGTATTCAGCATAACAACGTCACATGTGCTTTCTGGAGTTCCTCTGGTGGTGAGTTAAGTAGTGTCAAGCAACGGCTACATCACATATACATAGGCTAGATAAAACATATGAAAAACAACATCACACATACATAGCCTAGATAAAACATATGAAAAACAACATCACACATACATAGGCTAGATAAAACATATGAAAAACAACATCACACATACATAGGCTAGATAAAACATATGAAAAACAACATCACATATACATAGGCTAGATAAAACATATGAAAAACAATATCACACATACATAGGCTAGATAAAACATATGAAAAACAATATCACACATACATAGGCTAGATAAAACATATGAAAAACAATATCACACATACATAGGCTAGATAAAACATATGAAAAACAATATCACACATACATAGGCTAGATAAAACATATGAAAAACAACATCACACATACATAGGCTAGATAAAACATATGAAAAACAATATCACACATACATAGGCTAGATAAAACATATGAAAAACAATATCACACATACATAGGCTAGATAAAACATTTTTTAGCTTCCAAAATGGTTCAATAATGCTTTTGGTGCCTTCAAACTTTTCATAATCAACATATTAAAATATGTGTACATCATTTTAGAAACACTATTGTATAAACTTTCAAAGGAATTAAGAGAAACTGAAAAAGGTGCAATAAAATAGTTTGAAAGGCCATTAGTGTACAGTAAATTAACTACAACTAAATTGTGGTTTACAGAATATTTGGGATAACTCAACAATTACTGTTGAGGGCATTGAAAAATATAGTTTGTTTATTCATTTATTTAAAAATGTAAACAGTTCTGGGTTAATCAAAGAAATGATGCACTCAAAACTATAGACAGGGATTTTTTTTAAGAATTGTATTTTCTTGTTAGGGATTTAAATGATGGCAACAAATACATTTAAAAAATACAACATTTTAACCATTGCTACACCTCGAACTTCCAACCCTATTTTCACAGGTCATCAAACAGCTTCAATGGGCATTAAGTGAATTGGAAAGCCATAGTCATTATGAATAGTACATAGTGTGGCGAAATGCCTTACATATTTATAAGTGACATATTAAAGCTTATTTCTTATTTGTGAGTGTTTGTATTGTTATTAGATGTTGGAAGAGGCTGGAACTCTGTCGGTTGTTGCGTGCTCAACTCTACACACGAACAAACAACCTGCAGCTGCAACCGCCTGGCCAACTTTGCAGTATTGTTGGTCAGTTGTGGTGTTTAGTGTGTGTGTGTGTGTGTGTGTGTGTGTGTGTGTGTGTGTGTGTTTGCAATGTTGTTAGTCAGTAGTTGTATTTAGTGCGCGTGTGTGTGTGTGTGTGTGTTTGTCACACCTCACAGTCAGTGGTTGTATTTAGTGTGTGCGTGTGTGTGTGTGTTTGTTAGAAATATTGTTGTGGGTATATGTGTGTGCACATGGGGACTTCTTCAAAATAAAAGAGGTGTGTGTAATTGTAAAACCTGAAGTATTTGGGTGTGGACTACCACTGCAGGGTAATTCCAGAGAAGAACAATCCAAATGTCCAACACCTTCAGTTCTGCAGGATGAACAGAGGGCAAGAGACGCAGAAAATCTTCTGAATAAGACTCAAAACAAATCTCAACTCAACTCTTCCCAGGTCATCATCATTCTTACATGATAATAATAATAATAATAGTTGTAATACAAACTTGTATTTGTATAGCAATAGATCAACAGCGAAGTAACTGAGCAACAATAGAGAAATACACATTTTGAATGACATGAAATTGAACAGGGGTCAGGGTCAGAGTTAGGGTTCAGGGGTCAAGGTTAGGGCTCAGGGTTAGGATAAGGGGTTAGGGGTCAGGGTTAGGGTCCGAGTTAGGGGTTAGGGTTAGGGTTTCAATAGAGGAAGTGTACTGTTGCGTCTGAGTTGAGTTAGGGGTCAGGGTTAGGGTTAGGGTTAGGGTCAGGGTCAGGGTTAGGGGTCAGGGGTCGGGGGTCAGGATTAGGGTTTCAATAGAGGAAGTGTACTGTTATATCTGAGTTGGGTTAGGGGTCAGGGTTAGGGTTAGGGTCAGGGTTAGGATCAGGGTAAGGGTTTCAATAGAGGAAGTGTACTGTTGCATCTGAGTTGGGTTAGGGGTCAGGGTTAGGGGTCAGGGTTAGGGTTTCAATATAGGAAGTGTACTGTTGCATCTGAGTTGGGTTAGGGGTCAGGGTTAGGGTTAGGGTCAGGGTTAGGGGTCAGGGTTAGGGTTTCAATAGAGGAAGTGTACTGTTGCATCTGAGTTGGGTTAGGGGTCAGGGTTAGGGTTAGGGTTAGTAGTAGTAGTAGTAGTAGTATATATATATATATTTTTTTTCGGTCATTGTATAAAATACAAAAAGTGCTTGATAAAAAAAACAAAAAACAATTTGACAAACCATAACCGAAAAGGGGTAGGCTGAAGTCACGACTTATAGTGCCAACCCCTTCTAAGGGTCAGGGTCAGGGTTAGGGGTCAGGGTTAGGGTTTCAATAGAGGAAGTGTACTGTTGTGTCTGAACTTCTCCAGGTAGCTGCGTTGGTGGAGGACGTGGAAAAGTTGCTGCTGGGTCCTGAGGTCACACTTTCTATTGGACAGACGGTGCTTGGTGCCGTCAGCAACTTGATGGGGAGTGACCCACTGGCCCTATCCGCCTCTGCAAACAGGTACACACCTGCTTCGTCTCAGCATGCCTTCACAAGAGTACACTGTCACATTGGCACATCAATAAATACATATGTAATGGACACTGACCAGTATAAACTCGCCATCATCAGTATATGTATGATCGCTTGAGCGAGTGAAGGGGCGGCTTTTCCCGTGGTCAAGGGGTTTTGGACACTGACTCCAGTGCTGGCAAGACGTGGTAAGACCCCTGGTTCAATCCCAGATGGTGGCAAACGGGGGGAGGGGGAGTTCTGGCGAGCACGGGGGCCAAAAAGGCAGTGAGCAGCGAATCACAACCGTCACAGACACGCCCAACATTCTAAGAACAGGCATCGTAGCAGAGACACGACAAACGCTGTGCACTTTAAAAAACCTCATGATGCCATGGAGATTCCCCTGTAACGTCTCACTGTTCTGTTTACTGCTGGTAGGCTCCTCAGGGCAGTAGATGCAATTGGCTTGAAGCTGGTTGTCGAGGGTGAAAGTGGATTTCTATCAAATAATTCACTGGCAATAGCGGTGAGGAAAGTGGACGGTAGCAACTTCACAGGGGTTTCTTTCAGCATGTTCAACATTACTACTCCACAGGTAAAGCAATCACCAGGTTGGATTTTAATACTAACAATATCCGTGTTTTTTAATAAGCATTTTTCGTCAATCGATAATACAGCTAAACATTTTATATTTTTTCATAGTTAACGTTTTCATGTGAATGTGTGTGTGTCGCCGTGCAGATGACTGTGCCTCGTAACTTCACGTGTGACATGTCTGTGGCCCCCCTGGGATCTGTGTTGCTGCCCCCCTCCCTAACTGGGGGCCTGAGCCCTGGAGACCAGAATCTGGCCAACAGAGTCCAGTTCACCTTCTACCTCAACACCAGGCTGTTCCAGGTACCTGCTCTGGTCATTGAAGTGTGGACAGAGAAATGGCAGTCCACGTTCTGTCTGCTGCTGGAGCGACAAATGGAAAAGAAATGTTTAATATCTGTGCATATGTCTAGCTGTCTATTAGTCTTTTGCTCGTTCTGCATCTTCATATTTTGTATAACTCATGTCTCTTATGAGCTAAGTTACATCCTCTTGGTCTCAGCCATAAGAGGTCGACTGATTATCGGCCTGGACGATTTTCAGCATAAAATAATTTACTCTTTTTGTATGTATATCTTTTTAATAACTGAAGTCTTAATGAGCCATATTAGTTAAATCCTCTTCATCTCTCTCATTGGCTACTTGTCCAGGACAAATCTCTGGGAGAACGCAGACTCATCAGTCCTGTCCTTGGGTCCAGTGTTGCAAACCTGTCCATCACCAACCTGACAGAGAATGTAACGTTCACCCTTCGAAACAGCCAACCTGTACCTGTGAGTCTGTGTCTTTATATTTAGATAGCGCTGCACGTCTTTGTTTGACCTGTGTGTGTGTCTTTGTGCACATTTCGTTTAGCATATGAAACAGCATATTTGATTTTCATACATCGCGGCCTCTTTTCTTTAACCTTCTGTTCAGGTACTACCTACTACAGACCGTTACTACCGAGTATCATGTGTGTTCTGGAACTTCTCTCTGAATGGTGAGTATAGATCAAGTTATTCCAATATTAAATATCAAGAACATAATCAAATTCAAACATTAAAAGCCCCCAAAAAGTCATCAAGAAGCAATACATCGTTCTTTATGTATTTCATTTTGTGTTGGATTTATTTCAACGTATGTCTAATAAACTTATATAAACTTTTCTTAATGTATGTATTAGAAATGGATACGTTTATATTGTCTTTAGGTGGTGCTGGAGGGTGGAGCTCTGCTGGCTGTTTCCTGCTGACCACCACTGAAGACAGCACTAGCTGCAGCTGCAACCATCTCACCTCCTTTGCTATTCTGCTGGTCAGTGTTTGGACATGTGTGGGTGTGCACGCGGTGGACCTCCTCAAAGTGATAGTTATGTTGATGTGTCTGAGAGTGGACCTCCTCAAAGTGATAGTTATGTTGATGTGTCTGAGAGTGGACCTCCTCAAAGTGATAGTTATGTTGATGTGTCTGAGAGTGGACCTCCTCAAACTGATAGTTATGTTGATGTGTCTGAGAGTGGACCTCCTCAAACTGATAGTTATGTTGATGTGTCTGAGAGTGGACCTCCTCAAAGTGATAGTTATGTTGATGTGTCTGAGAGTGGACCTCCTCAAAGTGATAGTTATGTTGATGTGTCTGAGAGTGGACCTCCTCAAACTGATAGTTATGTTGATGTGTCTGAGAGTGGACCTCCTCAAAGTGATAGTTATGTTGATGTGTCTGAGAGTGGACCTCCTCAAAGTGATAGATATATGTACGTGTGTTTATGTGTACCCTCATCGCAGGACTTGTCTAGAAAAGGTGTTACTGACCCTCAGAAAGCCCTCATCCTGACCTTCATTACCTATATCGGCTGTGGAATCTCTGCTATCTTCCTCTCTGTGACCCTGCTCACCTACCTCTTCTTCCAGTAAGTCATGCCTTTATTTTAAGTCCCACTCTCTCCCTCTACTTTTTTCCATCTCTGTATCACTGCTGGCCTTGTCTTGATCTTCTTTGTATTGAACTCAATTTGTCTTTGTGCTATGATTAGAGCTACATAATATATAAATACATAAAAGTTAAAAAAAAAGAACATGGAAAATACATGGAACATGGAAAATACATGCTATTCATAATAATGGCACAAAAGCATGTAAATATACAAATAAACATACAAACTGGTAATCACGTTAATCTACAAACCTTTTATCGTAGAACTCTACTCCAGGATTTCCCTTCCAAGATCCTGGTGCATCTGTGTTTGTCCCTGTTTCTTCTAAACATGCTCTTCCTATTGGACGGCTGGCTGGCCCTAAGCCCCGCCCCTGGACTGTGCACAAGCACCGCCTTCTTCCTGCACTACTTCCTGTTGACATCGTTCACGTGGGCGGGGCTAGAGGCCTTCCATATGTACCTTGGTATCATTAGGGTCTTCACCCCATACTTCAACAGATACATGCTTAAACTCTCCCTGGTTGGCTGGGGTAAGTAGGCCAAAAGTCATACTTCATACTACCAGAGTTTGAGTCTTTCTGGTATAAAAAAAGAACCCCCCTTTTATGTCAAGAAGGACTGCTGAAAAGTATTTCTAAAGTATTTTCAAATACAAAATACTGCTCCAAGAAGTAACATATTATTATATGCTATTAATAGCTATTAATAACTTAGGAATATGCATTTAGTTTGTGTATAGTGCCATGATGGTCATGATATCGTGTGTCACGGCCTTCTCAGGACTCCCCCTCATCATGGTGAGCGTTATCATATCAGTGGATAAAGACATTTATGGCCAGGTGACGTATGGAGGAGACACCGACAGCACAGATTACTTGTGAGTTAACCATCCAACCGCACTTTAGACTTTTATGCAATTATAATAATAATACATTTGAGTTAAGGGTGCCTTTTAAGACACTCAAGGTCACCTTGCATTAAGCAGGTAAATACAATTTGAGTAGCATAACAATACTAAAGTGTTTAGGGTAGGGAACCACAGAGGAAAATTACAGATATTACAGGGGGGCATTAAAGTGAGTGAGACAATTTTAACAATTGAGTTTTTAGCCGTGACTTGAAGGATGATACAGTGTCAGACTGTTGGATGAGTGGGGGGAGAGAGTTCCACAGCCTGGGTGTGGAGCAGCTGAAAGCCCTGGCACCCATGATGCTGAGACGTGAGGGGGGGGGGTGGTCAAAGGCCAGATGAAGATGAAGAGGGCAGAGAACGAGATGGGGTATAGTCATGAAGGAGGTCAGAGATATATGTGTGTGTGTGTGTGTGTGTGTGTGTGTGTGGTGGGGGGGGGGGGGGGGGCAGGTTATGGAGAGCTTTGAAAGTGAGCAGAGGATCGGCCCCAGTGGAAGGAGGTAGATGATGAAGAGGACTCGACCCAGTACTGATCCCTGGGGGACACCCTCTGCAACCGTAGAGCATTACCGTGGAGAATTCTGTGTTTTTATGTAAGATATTACATATGGGTGTGTATGTGTTTGGCTATACCTAAATGTGTTCTGTACACTTTGTGTGTCCTTCCCTCCAGCTGCTGGCTGCGTAACGACATCGCCTTCTATGTGACGGTGGTGGCCTATTTCCTGCTGGTGTTTGTCCTGTGCCTGCTGGTCTTCATAGTGGTTCTGGTCCAGCTGGCCCACGTCAAGAAGCAGAACCCCCAGAACACGTCCCCTCACAGGAGTGTGATGACGGATCTGCGCAGCATAGCTGGACTCATCATCCTGCTGGGGCTGACCTGGGGCTTTGCCCTGTTCGCCTGGGGACCCCTCTACCTGCCCTTTGTCTACCTCTTTTCCATCTTCAACTCTCTGCTGGGTACAAAACCATATACACTGCACTCAGTTTTGTCTAAACAATTGACCTAGTAACAAACATCTCATTTGCTTGAACATGCTTAACTTCCTTAATAATAATGAACCAGTTCACGTAGGGAGCATCAAATTAAAACATATCCTTCTCTCCCCCTCTGTCTCCAAGGATTGTTTGTTTTTGTCTTCTACTGTGCCATGAACGAGAGTGTTCGCAGGCAGTGGACAACCCACCTAGGCCTATGTGTGGATGAAAACTCAGGTAGGCTTTCTCTGCTGTTATTGTATTAGGAAACACCAAGCCAATTATTCATATACATTTGATAACAAATAAATAGTCATTTGTTATTTGGATGTGTGTACAGTAATGTATGTACTTAAACTTATCAACTTTTTGCAGACACACCTTTGGAGGCTGCTCACAACACAAAGATGTCTATGGTCTCAGCAACCAGCTCTGATTTGATCCCTGCATCCCAAAGATCCTCTGTTAGTAGTAGTGAGTAGTGGTTCTGCAATAAGCGAAACAGGGAACATACAGACACGATATACAACTGTATACACCTGTTGAAGAAGGCGGTACGGTAATTCATTGAATAGAGGGAATCAAGGGCCGATGGAGTCAATCTTTTGAACAGTAATATGACGCTGGCTACTTATAATAATTTCAAAACAATACTGATAAAAAACCCAGCTGGGTAATTAAGCAATTGCTTAATTGCTTGTTGATTGTGTAGCATTAGTATCTATTAATTCTGTAAATATGGTCTTGTTTTGTTATGTTATCTTTTTTTATAGCTCCTGCCTGTTTTGGTGAACTGTTAAATTGTATTGTTATTTTTCCACACAGTGCTTTTCTGTAAAACATAACTAGTCCTTTCGCAAATGAGTTTTGAAAGTGTTCACGGTCCCCACAGACAGAGTTATTTTTGCACGGGAGTAGCTGGGGTTCCAGAATATGATTGTCTGTCCCAGTTGGTATCCTATCTAGGACAAAATAATACTCTAGATACATTTCAATGAGCTTTCAGGAGTGTAGATAGCAGGGAGTCAGCATTATTGAAAGTCTTTAAGGACCAGCTCCTCACTGTGGACTCTGGAAATCTTGCCATATTGTTCTTGACCTCAGTGCTGCTGTGGACGCAGTGGATCATGCCATTCTTGTTGGCTTGAACGTGGGCTCAGTGTAAAAGACACTGTCCTAGACTGGTTCATCTCTTATGAACAGAGTGTTCTCAGTCAGCATCAGGAGCCCTTAAGTTGTTCTCTTTGCCCCCCCCCAAATTCCATGACTACTGATACTTTGTTAACAGTTGTTTTGTTTTAGTTTAGACTGATGTGCTCATTTCCACCCTGTCAATACTGTGTCATTAGAGTGAACTCACTGTGGTAATTTCTCTGTGTACAGATTTGCTCTCTGTACTCATTAATAAAATGTTACTTAATGCCTGGACTCTCCCTGTTTAATTTATTTTTCTTTCTGTGAAGATCTAAAAATTACATGTCTCCAAGGATTGTTTATTTTCGTCTTCTACTGGGCCATGAAGGAGAGTGTTCGCAGGCAGTGGACAACCCACCTAGGCCTCAGGGCTCTGTGTGGGAATGAAAACTCAGGTGGGCTTTCTCTCTATCATTATTTTAGATATAACCAAGCCAGTTATTCATACCTTTGGGAGTATTTTCAAACAGACATAGTAAAGTAATATAACATTTGTTAATGTATTTACGATATGTACTTACCCTAATTCATCATTTTTTTTTACTGGCGTTAGACTCATAACATTAAGAATAAATACGTTGTCTGAGCAACCAGCTCTTATTAAAGCCCTGCATTTTGAAGGTCCTCTGTCAGCTGTCTGTTGTTTGTCACCACAAATCTGATACATTTTTATTGACACATTTTTGAGGAACACTAACCCTACTTGTTTTTTTTATTAATTTAGGAGGTTTAACGCATTGCATACCATAATATGATTGGTGCATGCAGCAGTAGTGTCGACCTCAGTTTGTCAGTCAATATCAGTACACAGCTGGACACTATGAATAGCTGGGATGGCCGCAAGCACACTTCACAATTTCCCGAGATATTGTACCTCTATCTAGTTGTATATAATATTTCATTATGCCACTTAATCTAAGTAGGATCTTATCTTAAAATCAAAAGACATGGTAACATAACGGGGGGAAGTGTCTCATTTCCTTTCCTTGGCAACAGACAAACATTTCAAACCTCTGTACCGAACCATTTTATTAATTGTAGGCAAAATAGAAAAAATACATTCCAATGTGCAGCATCTGGGATTTTGACTTGTTTGTTTTTCTTGAAGTATGTTGACAAGATAAAGAACAAGCCACAGGTTTGTGTGTTAGTACTGGAAAAAATCTACTCTGCCACCTTGTGGCTACCTTTGATTGATGCACATTGAGACAGAGAACATTAAAACCACAGAAAACAATAACTGAGATTGCTCACGCACATCACTGTAGACACAAAAGAAGGAGATTTGTCAAACCCCCCTCAGGCCCCTCTGGTCCTGTTTGGATTAATTTCCCCTCTGACGAAAGAGCCATTCCTCACATTCACAGCCATAACATTTCAGAGAGAGAGCGTGGTGTTCGTGAGAAAGATGTCGGACTGGTTTGTTCACCTTAAGCATTTGATTCAAACAGGGCTTGCTGTACTTAGAATGCAATTCTGTGTTTCTTTGACATACACCCCCCCCCTCCCCTCTCTCTCTCTCTCTCTCTCTCTCTCTCTCTCTCTCTCTCTCTGACACACACACACACACACACACACACACACACACTGTGCGACACAGAAACACAGACACACACTAAAAAGTTTCTAAGAGTAATAGTCTCTCTAGGAACCAGGAAGTGTTTTAACCCTGTATCCTCCAGACCCACCTGCTGCCCAGTCACACACACACTACAAAACGGAAGCAGTATTTTGAAGTCCCGACCCCATTAAAAAACAATGACGAAAGGGGCAAATACATTCATATATGATATTATGGGTTGACACTGAGAGATTTGCTTCTTAGCAATCACCCAATATCTATAATCTGTCAGCAAGGTTAGGAACAACAATTTGGAATTCAAATAGCGATAGTCACGGTAGAATGGGAGGAGAGATGGCTTGCGTGAGATGGTGTTGAAAAATATCAATGTCTTAGTGATGGCTTATGTGTCTTGGGCTCCTCTCTCTCTCTCTCTCTCTCTCTCTCTCTCTCTCTCTCTCTCTCTCTCTCTCTCTCTCTCTCTCTCTCTCTCTCTCTCTCTCTCTCTCTCTGATGAGGGGTGTGTCAGAATGTATCCCTTGAGGCAGCAGTCACAGTTCATATTTTCAGGTTGACTCAAATCCGTGTTGCGTCTCACTCTCACAGACTGCAGATGCGCCGCTAACAGGTCGAAACTGTGGACTTCCTCTCCCAGGACAGGTGAATTACCCGACGAAAACAACGACAAAGAAGGGAATAAAGGAGAAAAGAAAGACAGGAATAGGAGCGTTTGGACTTAACCCGTCACAATCTCTCTTCCTTTGAGATAAATACAAATAAAACACATTTGGAACGGTTATGGGAGCACTATGGTGCTCGGTCTGTGGTGGGAAGTCTCCAATCACTCTTCCATAGGATGGTCACACACAACAGGTAAGGCACTTTTACATTCTAAATGAAATAGGAAGAGAACGTTGCATAGGCAAAGGGACTTTTGACCACCGTAACTTACACGTGTGCACGTAACGTAAACACTTATTCAATTGATTCTTAATTGCTGGATTACCGTGCACTCAATAACAGGGTAAGCCGTTAGCTGCCTCTGTGAATGGCCGCTCAATATCACCGTGGGAGTGACGTTTTGCACACTTTTCCATGCACTACTGGCCTTTACCTTCATGCTGATGTTGCCTGCACACTGATTGTAAAAGCACGTCAGGCCCAAAACATTTGAACGTTTGGGACTGCACTTTAGTTTGTTCGTTTTTGTGTTTGTTTTTTTTATCCACCTTGAGCACATGCAGTGCCCATTCGAGACGGGGTAGCTGTGAAAAGCATAGTTAATACGTGCATACTAAAGGATTTATTAAACTTAATAAGACGTTGTTCTTGCTTTAGATCCAGTAGCTGTGAAAAGCATAGTTACCTGTTAATACGTACATACTAAAGGATTTATTAAACTTAATAAGACGTTGTTCTTGCTTTAGATCCAGTAGCTGTGAAAAGCATAGTTACCTGTTAATACGTGCATACTAAAGGATTTATTAAACTTAATAAGACGTTGTTCTTGCTTTAGATCCAGTAGCTGTGAAAAGCATAGTTACCTGTTAATACGTGCATACTAAAGGATTTATTAAACTTAACAAGACGCTGTTCTCACTCGGTTGCAAAAAAACTGTTGACTGTTAAGAAGTGCATAGCCAACTAATTGTGAGAAACTCATAAGGCTTTTGATAACGTTCTAATGCAGTCTACACATTCATAACAAGTTTCTTGAAAGTGCTTATACATGTCTTTTAATCTAACAATAAATTCATGATAACATTCTTATCACTTATGTAGTTTTATTAACATATAGGAATGATAATAAATGATTTATGAGAACGTATAAGGGCCTTTTTATGTATATACTAAAGCCTATTATATGGACCTTAATATATAAGCCAGGTGTAATCCCAGTAATTGGATTAGATAAGGCTGTTTGAATCTTAGAGTCAGGCTTCAATACAATCTAACAGGCCACTTGCAACCCTGATTGGTTTGGTACAGATTTTACACTGACTTGAGAAGGGAATCAGGACAGTAAAAAACGAACGGATCTCTAAATGCATAAATATGAAATTGTGTTTAGCTAGCTGATTACACCAAAGGCCATTCATTGACTAAGTGTTCCCTTGGCTTGTAAAGTCACTTAAATTCAAAATTGACAACAAGTAGAAAAGAATGATGTATCTCAAGTCATACTTTTCATTATACTCCTGACTATCTTTGGCAAATGTCCTTTTCAGATTTGGATGATTAATATGAAAGGAGGATGATATCAAACTTGTTGAGTCAAGTCAAATAATGAGTTGATTAAGTGACGATGCTTTTCATCCAGCTTTTCCAGTTGCTAGTAATTCTTGTTTTACTTCTTTCTTTTTCACACAGTTAGTATCATTGTACCGCTTTCAACAAATGGAGCCCCTAAAATGAAATCCCTCAATTTGAATACCAAAAACTTCACTCAGCTGGCCAACTTCTACAGTACCCTTTAGACAATACCATAGCTGTGCCTTCAGCAAGTTGAAAAATCGTCATTTTCCAAACAAACTCGCTTAAGTTTGATAAAAATCACTTAAAGTAGCAACATATAATACAAATCGATTCATAAAAGGAAACTCACACTTTTATTTATCAAATGAGTTGCAAAATGTATAGAAAATACTGTATAGTCAAGACACTGACAAGGTTACTTGCTACTTTTGTACTTTGTCGTAAAAAATCCTCCATTTGCAGCAATTACAGTCTTGCAGAACAGCTTTCTAATGACCAATGGATTAGCTAACAAAATGTGCCATTGGAACACAGGAGTGATGGTTTCTGTAAATGGGCCTCTATATGTAGATATTCCGTAAAAAAAATCTGCTGTTTCCAGATATAATAGTAATTTACTACATAAAAAATGTCTAGACTATATTTCTGTTCAATTTAATGTTATTTTAGTTAAAAAACCTGTGAATTCCTTTAAAAATAAGGACATTTCTAAGTGACCCCAAACTTTTGAGCGGTATTGTATATATATACAGTGGGGCCAAAAAGTATTTAGTCAGCCACTGATTGTGCAAGTTCTCCTACTTAGAAAGATGAGAGAGGTCTGTAATTTTCATCATAGGTACACTTCAACTATGAGAGACAAAAATGAGAGAAAAAAAATCCAGGAAATCGCATTGTAGGATTTTTAAAGAATTTATTTGTAAATGATGGTGGAAAATAAGTATTTGGTCACCCACAAAAAAGCAAGATTTCTGGCTCTCACAGACCTGTAACTTCTTCTTTAAGAAGCTCTTCTGTCCTCCACTCGTTACCTGTATTAATGGAACCTGTTTGACCTCGTCATCTGTATAAAAGACACCTGTCCACAGCCTCAAACAGTCAGACTCCAAACTCAACCATGGCCAAGACCAAAGAGCTGTCGAAGGACACCAGGAAGAAAATTGTAAACCTGCACCAGGCTGGGAAGAGTGAATCTGCAATAGGCAAGCAGGTTGGTGTGAATAGATCAACTGTGGGAGCAATTGTAAGAAAATGGAAGACATACAAGACCATTGATAATCTCCCTCGATCTGGGGCCCCACGCAAGAGCTCATCCCGTGGGGTCAAAATGATCATGAGAACAGTGAGCAAAAACCCCAGAACTACACGGAGGGACCTGATGAATGACCTGCAGAGAGCTGGGACCAAAGTAACAAAGGCTACCATCAGTAACACACTACGCCGAGAGGGACTCAAATCCTGCAGTGCCAGGCGTGTCCCCCTGCTTAAGCCAGTACATGTCCAGGCCCGTCTGAAGTTTGCCAGAGAGCATATGGATGATCCAGAACAGGATTGGGAGAATATCATGTGGTCAGATGAAACCAAAATAGAACTTTTTGGTAAAAACTCAACTCGTCGTGTTTGGAGGAAGAAGAATGCTGAGTTGCATCCCAAGAACACCATACCTACTGTGAAGCATGGGGGTGGAAACATCATGCTTTGGGGCTGTTTTACTGCAAAGGGGACAGGACGACTGATCCGTGTTAAGGGAAGAATGAACGGGGCCATGTATCGTGAGATTTTAAGCCAAAACCTCCTTCCATCAGTGAGAGCATTGAAGATGGAACGTGGCTGGGTCTTCCAGCATGACAATGATTCCAAACACACCGCTCGGGCAACGAAGGAGTGGCTCCGTAAAAAGCATTTCAAGGTCCTGGAGTGGCCTAGCCAGTCTCCAGACCTCAACCCCATAGAAAATTTGTGGAGGGAGTTGAAAGTCCGTGTTGCCCAGCGACAGCCCCAAAACATGACTGCTCTAGAGGAGATCTGCATGGAGGAATGGACCAAAATACCAGCTACAGTGTGTGCAAACCTGGTGAAGACTTACAGGAAACGTTTGACCTCTGTCATTGCCAACAAAGGTTATGTTACAAAGTATTGAGTTGAACTTTTGTTATTGACCAAATACTTATTTTCCACCATCATTTACAAATAAATTCTTTAAAAATCCTTCAATGTGATTTCCTGGATTTTTTTTCTAATTTTTGTCTCTCATAGTTGAAGTGTACCTATGATGAAAATTACAGACCTCTCTCATCTTTGTAAGTAGGAGAACTTGCACAATCAGTGGCTGACTAAATACTTTTTGGCCCCACTGTATATATATATATATATATATATATATATATATATATATATATATATAGGTTTAAGCGCCATAGTAAACAAACGTTTTTGGGAAAAGCTTGTCCACCTCCCCCACACCAGTATAATACAAATAATTTCCACAGCCTTTATGACGTGTCAGTTTCTGTAAACAGGCCATCCCTTCTAATATCCGAACCCTTTGAGATAGATAGTACACCACTCCTTTTCCTTAATGTGGATGTGCGTATAGTTGTGTAAGAGAAAGAGAGTCAGAGGGTGTGTGTGTGAGAGAGCGTCAGTGAAAAGTAGATCAATCATAATCACCTTGATGAGCCAGTTTTAGAACACAAAGAGACATTCTGTTTGTTAATAGACAAGAATAGATTCAAGTCTTCATAAATCGTGTAGAATTGTGTGTGTCTGAGAGTGTGCGTATGTGTGTGTGCATGTTTAACAGACAAGAACAGATGCAAGTCTTTGATAGGTGTGTGTGCATGCGTTTAAGTGCTTGTGTGACTTATGCAATATGTATCAAAATGTCAACATTAACATGTTATCAAGCTTTTACATTCCATCACATCAGTTTCCTTTTTTTGTTTCTTCTGACACTATGCTGAATACGATGTTACATGCTTTTGTATGGGAGAAACTGTATATAGATATACAGTATATATATATATATATATATACATATATGTCTATGGTCACCACTCTACTTCAGATGTTAGGTCCCTCAACCTCCCAGACACAAGGTGAAACAAAGGTTCCGCTTTTTAATAGCTCCAATCATCTGTTTCAATAACAACGTCTGCTTTTACATTTTCATTTTGACACATAATAAACAAATAAATATAACACGCAAATAACCCAGGTTGGGAACTTTTTAAAGGAGTATTTAGTCACTCTTGGGAGCCATGCTAACGGTTACCTCAAGCTTACTCTTTCGCTAGGCTACTTTTATGACGACCACGTAACTAACTCAATACAGGACGTATGGACATAACATTGATATCAATCATCTCGTCTGACCAGGGTTAGGTTGGGGCATATCTTATTTCCCAAAATGTTGAACGATAACTTTAAGTCTTGGGCAGATTCTTCAATTAACCAAATCACAAACATGGATTTATCTGAACTTTGCAGCACAACTAATTGGCATTAATTCATCTTCACGTATATGACTATGGTATTGATGATACATGACCCAGTATTGAAATCCATCTGACAGACAAGGTCATCCCCCAGAGATATTTTATAAATTGCTCAATAAGCAGGGGAACCCCTTTCCAAATCACAGGTTACCTGTCACTCTGTCTTTATAATACTATTCAGACCCCAGATGAGCACAAGCAAAAATATACACATGCCGTCAAATATCAGTATCTTTGAGCATAATAATAGGGCCCTGAGTAGCAGGAGTGTGTTGACCACTGTCGCGCTCTCTCGCTCTCTCTCTCTCTCTCTCTCTCTCTCTCTCTCTCTCTCTCTCTCTCTCTCTCTCTCTCTCTCTCTCTCTCTCTCTCTCTCTCTCTCTCTCTCTCTCTCTCTCTCTCTCTCTCTCTCTCTTCCATTCTCGCCCTGACATATTTTCCTTTTCCTTTTTGTTTTTGTATTTTGCTTTCCCTATTCTCTGTCTCTCATTTTCTTCCTAGATCCAAGCAGACATGATCCCTCCAGTATATTGGTAAAGACACGACTGTAACTAAATCCTGACAGAGCTGCCTCTCTGTGCATTGTGTCTGCACAAAGTCTAAGACTGTTAGACAATCATCTCCTCTTGCTGGGAGTCAAATGTCTTCGTACATGATCCCCTATAATTGGCACTGTCAAAAAAACGAAAATGTTTCTGTTCTTTTACATACACCCACACACAAATGCGTACTGGGAGCTTTAGTAATAAAATAACTGCACATATGGCCACAGGAGTGTGTCATCATTGGGTGGAACAGGTGCGTATTGAAATAATTGCCTTAGGTGTCCGCTGTTTTACGTCACTCGGCCGTTGGACAAGGAAATGTTCAGGAAAGATTTTCATAAACAATTTACACGAATATGTTACCTAATGAGAGAAAATACAAACATCAATAAATGTAAAACAGTATTTTCCAATCAAATTAATTTATCTGGGCTTCGTACGGAAAGATTTAAAAATGAAAATAAAATGCATGCTATGTAACGAAAAGGTCAGATATCATAGTATGCATCAGACGCCTAGGGCAGTTTGGGTTATTATATTTCCATTGTTCCAATATGCTTTCCAGTATGCATGTTATCCCATAAACCGGTATGGCATGTGAGAAGCACAGGCAAAAGAAACAACCAACAAGAAAACAGGCTAAGCCAAAAAGAAAAATGACTGCTAGAGAAACAATTATCAAATGGGGTAAACATTTTGCATATAGATGAAAACACAATGTCTGGGCTGGGGCAGAGATTAATTACACTGGCAAAAGGTTGACATCCCAAAGTTTTTTTCTTTTACTTAGACTAGGCAAATGCATTTGCTAATGGGGTGAGATCATTTCTTTTAAAGATGCAGAATGTAGGTTTGAATTCCTAGCCAAAATTGTAATTTGTATTTGTTTTTTGAGTTTATTACATACCCCCTGGAGGATTTCATTAAATCAAATGATCAGATTGATGGTCAATATGAGCGCCCTGGACCCTGTATTCAGCTTTTGAGAAATCTAGGTATGACCGCCTGAACCAAACCAATCAGGTGAGTTTCTGCAAGGAGGCACGGCTACCTGCCTGTCAATCACCTGGTGTGCACACTCAAGCTCATGAAGTCAGAGCGTGTGCGGGGGTGGGGGGGTCATTAAGAGGGATAGGAGGGACCAAAGACTCAGGAGAGTCTTGGCATTTTTGAGTATTGTGATTCAAATTCTTGCAATTTATTTCACAATTCTGTAGAACTACATACTGCACCTTTAAACAAAAAAGTAATAATACGTTTCCTTTAAGCCAGTTCAATTTGAAATTGTATCAGTCTACTAGACCCAGGGTGTGTCTTTGTGGTCTCTGTCAGCCATTTGAACCAAACTGGCTTGAAGGGCATACATCCCATAATACACCATCCTTATAGCTGTGGGGGGGGCATACAGCCCATAATACACTATACTTATAGCTATGGGGCTGGGGGTGGGGGCATACATCCCATAATACACCATCCTTATAGCTGGGGGGGCATACAGCCCATAGTTCACCACCCTTATAGCTGTGGGGGGCATACAGCCCATAATACACTATACTTATAGCTATGGGGCTGGGGGGGGGGGGGGGGGGGCATACAGCCCATAATACACCACCCTTATAGCTGTGGGGGGGCATACAGCCCATAATACACAGTAAACGAATGTTTACGGTTGTGCTCTTGTCTTCTCAGGAAGATGTGTGGCTTTTACCTGGAGGGTAAGAGGAGCTGGGTGCACCCCTTCTTGACACTGTTCTGGCTCTGGGTCGTGGTCCCCCCACCTGGCCCAGGTAACCACGCAGCAGAGAGGACATAGGAGTGACATCTCTATAGTGTACATCTATGTTGTTATGGCGCTCATTTGATCTTATCATTTCTGTTATATCGTATTTTGTTGTTGACTCACCATCTTTCTCTCTTTGCTATCTCTCTCAATCATGATGCCACTCCTTGTTCCCCTCCCTCCCTCCCTCCCTCCCTCCCTCTTTGTCTCTCTCTCCCTCCTTCTCTCTCTCTCTATTCATCTCTCGCTCCTCCCTCCCTCTCTCTCCCCCCAGTGCTAGGGTATTTCCTTGGAGACAGCAAGGCCATCCTCAATGGCTGTGCTGACCACTGGACCCTGCAGGAGCGGACTCCCATGCCCCTTCTCTTCCACATGACAGTGTGTGTCCACATCCGTGTCCTGGCTCCAGGCGCTTGGGTCGCCTTCTCCTACAGCACGGCCCACGTCCCTAAACCTGAGCTGGGCTTGGAAGGCGATGAGGGGGCCCTCTACGGCTGGCTGCTGGGGGTCCGGCATCACTTCTCCGTGCAGCTCTCTCCCACGCACTGGCACATGGTGTGTTTGCGCAGGAACGTGCAGGGCAACTCCTTCAGTCTGGAGGTAAGGTCAGCCATTTGGTCGTGGACCTGAAGCATCATTCAGTCGTTCAATCAGCACGGTACATCAAGAGTAGGAACACATACGTGGGTAAGGTCAGCCATTTGGTCGTGTACCTGAAGCATCATTCAGTCGTTCAATCAGCACGGTACATCAAGAGTAGGAACACATACGTGGGTAAGGTCAGCCATTTGGTCGTGTACATCCCACGGCAGACACCAACAAACACCTTTACTGAACATTCAATCAGCACGGTACATCAAGAGTAGGAACGCACACAGAGGTCATCCACTTGTTATTCACTTAATATTGTTTTACTGTATTTTTTGCTTTGTATATCTATAACTTGGCTCCTGTAAAGTGCTTTGAGTTGCTAATGTGTTTGACGTGCGCTGTCCAAATACATTCACACTTGCCTTTACGGACACATTGCCCCTCTGGCCCCTTGTAACGGCCGGCAGGTTGACGGGGAGCAGGTGGCAGAGAGAACAGTGATCGCTCGGGCGATGCCCCCGTTGGGGACGATGCGATTGGGCTGTCAGCCGCGGGACCGCCCACCTGGGTCTGTGATTGGTCGAGTCGAGCTGTACCTGTTCCGCGTGTGGGCGGACCTGGACGACCACGCCCTCTGCGAAGACGGATCAGTGATTGGCTGGGACTCTGTGTTCTGGGGCGTAACCAGTGCCAAAGCCAGACAAAGGGACTTCAATTTGCCGTGTGGTAAAAAAAAATACACACACACACGCCATCTTACATTTACACTCAGCAGTGCATGCAAAACCAGACACAGTGGTTCCTGCCAAAAGTTGCATGCAAAATGTGTTGCTTAACAGTAGCACAGACGGTGGTCTGTATGCCTCTGGTTTATATAAGCTTCTATCTACTGTGTTTCGACTAACATTGAAATGCATTACCTCCCTTGGTTGGATGCATCATGAATGAACACATGAAGAACACCATTAACAAAACGCCTTCAACATTCACTCTGGTATCGAGGTGTTTGCATGACGACAGTTGCTACGCCTTCGTGATACCATGGTAATGTCATTGGTTTTGTGTCTATAGTGCATGCTGAAGGCTCCATGCTGCATGTTCTGTTTCCTCCCTCTCGCAGACCACAGGCGGCCGAAGCGTGACTCTCACGGAGTAGACAAGACCTCTGGTGTGTTTCTTTGCATGTGTGGTTGTGTACGGTGTGTGTGGTCACGCTTACGTGTGCGTGTGTGTGTGTGTGTGTGTGTGTGTGTGTGTGTGTGGGGCTGAGAAAGAGAACTGGTGACTCGTTTGGTGAGAAACAGGAAGTATTTTGTGAAACCATGTCCACTGTTGAGTTTATACATTCAGTAATGCATGAATTGCTACATGTTTTTTCTTTTTTTTTTCTTTCAGCATTGCCATTTGATACTTCACGCCAATTTCCCCTCCCACTTCCCAGTAAGAATCCCCCACTGACATCATCATCATTCTTCTGTAATGTCTGTCTGGGTGGAACCAGACCATCAGGTTTATGCCTTGTGGCTATTCTAAAGAATACATTTTTCTTCCTATTTTTTAAACGGGCGTTATTAGACAGTGTTATATTTAGCAAATGATTTGCATGATGTGGGAAAGGCCAAAGTTTGACCTTTTGGGTCATTCTCAAACCTGTTTCTTTTGAATTGAACCTGCCAGAGACATTGAGTGGTGATGTGCAGCTGTCATGTTACAACATGAGGCCCATCTAGGCTGCAGTGGCTGACGCCAGCCTTAGAGAGAGCTGTGCCTACAATATTAGATGAATCATTAAGCCAGTTAGTGTATAGGATCTTCCTAAGAATTGTGGATGTTACTTAACTTACTTCAAGACGTACTTACCGAGATCCTTTTCTGGTTCTATTGGCAGATAATTTTGCTTGTTTATTTCCGTTTATCTCTTAAATTCCATACGTTATTTCTAATTTCTTGGGAGGCATTTTTTGTGGTGTGTAGCTACAGTATTCAATGAATCATTCAGCCTTTTTGTGTCATGTAATCACCTGACTATATTTCCCAGCACTGACATCCCCACCGAACCCAGTGCTGGGTTCCATGGCAACAACATATTCCAACATAACCTCCCAGTCAAAAGACACAGGTGAGTCATCTATAATGATGTAAACACATTCATCGAATAATAGACAAGGAGAGAATTAAAAACATTAGGCAACACAGTTTCGTTATCAGATTATGCCCTTTTTCTAGACTGTGTTGGCTACCAGTTAAACTATGGCCTTTTTCTAGACTGTGTTGGCTACCAGTTAAACTAGGGCCTTTTTCTAGACTGTGTTGGCTACCAGTTAGACTATGGCCTTTACCTATACTTCGTTGGCTACCAGTTAGACTATGGCCTTTTTCTAGACTGTGTTGGCTACCAGTTAAACTATGGCCTTTTTCTAGACTGTGTTGGCTACCAGTTAGACTATGGCCTTTTCTGGACTGTGTTGGCTACCAGTTAGAGTTCCCGTTAAAGTGGTTTTACAATAGAGTATAACCTTTTTAAAATATGGCTGCTATTTTTCTTTATTTTTGCAGTGTCAACAAGTAACAAAGCTATACCAACAACCCCAATCAATCAACAGACAGACGCAGCCACCAACCACAGCACTCCAGCAGACATGTCAGTCACCCCGTCAACCAACCACGGCACAGATCAGACCACAACAAACCTATCCCCTCCCACCACAGCCAGGCCAGTTCTTGGTAGCACACCTTACAACTCATCGGTGCCAGCAACCAATAGCACACCAGCAGATGTGTCAATCACCCAGTCAACCAATAGCACACATACTGCACCCTCAGCCCCGCCAAGCAGCTCAACACACTCTACTGCAAGCTCAACACGACCCGGTAACATAACAGGTCTAGCCATGGACACCCGCCCCCCTGCAAGGTCAACCCCCCCCCCCGCAGAGCAGCCCAGCCCATCCCAAGTCCCCGAGCACAGAACCGACGGCTGCTAAGGAGCTGGCAGGTGGTCTCACCCCACC
>CM030186.1:16974387-17041887 GCA_017639675.1 Aplochiton taeniatus
GTCCGCGGTACGTAGGCAGAGTGACCTGTGTGATGTCGTAGGTAGGACACTGGGGGTCGCTCACCTCGGAGCGTCTCCTGTCCGCGGTACGTAGGCAGAGTGACCTGTGTGATGTCGTAGGTAGGACACAGCGCGGCCCTCACCTCGGAGCGTCTCCTGTCCGCGGTACGTAGGTAGAGTGACCTGTGTGATGTCGTAGGTAGGACACTGGGGGTCGCTCACCTCGGAGCGTCTCCTGTCCGTGGTACGTAGGCAGAGTGACCTGTGTGATGTCGTAGGTAGGACACAGCGCGGCCCTCACCTCGGAGCGTCTCCTGTCCGCGGTTTCGTAGGCAGAGTGACCTGTGTGATGTCGTAGGTAGGACACAGCGGGGCGCTCACCTCGGAGCGTCTCCTGTCCGCGGTACGTAGGCAGAGTGACCTGTGTGATGTCGTAGGTAGGACACAGCGCGGCCCTCACCTCGGAGCGGTCTCCTGTCCGCGGTACGTAGGCAGAGTGACCTGTGTGATGTCGTAGGTAGGACACAGCGCGGCTCCTCACTCGGAGCGTCTCCTGTCCGCGGTACGTAGGCAGAGTGACCTGTGTGATGTCGTAGGTAGGACACTAGCGGGGTCGCCTCACCTCGGAGCGTCTCCTGTCCGCGGTACGTAGGCAGAGTGACCTGTGTGATGTCGTAGGTAGGGACACTGGGGTCGCTCACCTCGGAGCGTCTCCTGTCCGCGGTACGTAGGCAGAGGACCCTGTGTGATGTCGTAGGTAGGACACAGCGCGGCCCTCACCTCGGAGCGTCTCCTGTCCGCGGTACGTAGGCAGAGTGACCTGTGTGATGTCGTAGGTAGGACACAGCGCGGCCCTCACCTCGGAGCGTCTCCTGTCCGCGGTACGTAGGCAGAGTGACCTGTGTGATGTCGTAGGTAGGACACAGCGCGGCCCTCACCTCGGAGCGTCTCCTGTCCGCGGTACGTAGGCAGAGTGACCTGTGTGATGTCGTAGGTAGGACACTGGGGGTCGCTCACCCCGGAGCGTCTCCTGTCCGCGGTACGTAGGCAGAGTGACCTGTGTGATGTCGTAGGTAGGACACAGCGCGGCCCTCACCTCGGAGCGTCTCCTGTCCGCGGTACGTAGGCAGAGTGACCTGTGTGATGTCGTAGGTAGGACACTGGGGGTCGCTCACCTCGGAGCGTCTCCTGTCCGCGGTCCGTAGGCAGAGGGACCTGTGTGATGTCGTAGGTAGGACACTGGGGGTCGCTCACCTCGGAGCGTCTCCTGTCCGCGGTACGTAGGCAGAGTGACCTGTGTGATGTCGTAGGTAGGACACAGCGCGGCCCTCACCTCGGAGCGTCTCCTGTCCGCGGTACGTAGGGCAGAGTGACCTGTGTGATGTCGTAGGTAGGACACAGCGCGGCCCTCACCTCGGAGCGCTCCTGTCCGCGGTACGTAGGCAGAGTGACCTGTGTGATGTCGTAGGTAGGACACTGGGCGCGTCGCTCACCTCGGAGCGTCTCCTGTCCGCGGTACGTAGGCAGAGTGACCTGTGTGATGTCGTAGGTAGGACACATGGCGCGGGCCTCACCCTCGGAGCGTCTCCTGTCCGCGGTACGTAGGCAGAGTGACCTGTGTGATGTCGTAGGTAGGACACTAGGGTGCGCCTCACACAGTCTGTGAAGGCGTCTCTCACTTGATCCGCGAGTACGGAGGCAGAGTGACCTGTGTGATGTCGTATGGTAGGACAATGGGGGTCCTCACAGCGCGTGGGGAGCGTCTCCTGGTCCGTGGTACGTAGGCAGAGTGACCTGTGTGATGTCGTTAGGTAAGGACACAGCGCGGCCCTCACCTCGGAGCGTCTCCTGTCCGCGGTACGTAGGCAGAGTGACCTGTGTGATGTCGTAGGTAGGACACAGCGCAGGGCCCTCACCTCCGAGCGTCCCTGTCCCGCGGTACGTAGGCAGAGTGACCTGTTGATTTCGTAGGTAGGACACAGCGCGGGGCCCTCACCTCGGAGCGTCTCTGTCCTGCGCTGGTACGTAGGCAGAGGACTCCCTGGGTCTGTCGTACGTAGGACCACGGGGGTCTCACCTCGGAGCGTCTCTGTCCGCGGTACGTAGGCAGAGTGACCTGTGTGATGTCGTAGGTAGGACACAGCGCGGTCCCTCACCTCGGAGCGTCTCCTGTCCGCGGTAAGTAGGCGAGTGACCTGTGTGATGTCGTAGGTAGGACGACGTGCGGAGAGCGTCCGTCACGCTCGAGCGGCACCTGTCCTGGGCGGGGGTACGTTAGGCAGAGGAGCTGTGTGATGTCGAGGTAGGACACAGCGGGGCGCCTCACCTCGGAGCGTCTCCTGTCCGCGGTACGTAGGCAGAGTGACCTGTGTGATGTCGTAGGTAGGACACAGCGCGGCCCTCACCTCGGAGCGTCTCCTGTCCGCTGGTACGTAAGCAGGAGTGACCTGTGTGATGTCCGTAGGTAGGACACTGCGGGGTCGCTCACTCCCGGAGCGTCTCCTGTCCGCGGTACGTAGCAGAGTTGACCTGTGTGATGTCGTTAGGTAGGACACAGCGCGGCCCTCACCTCGGAGCGTCTCCTGTCCGCGGTACTTAGTGCGATAGGTGACCTGTGTGATGTCGTAGGTAGGACACTGGGGTCGCTCACCTCGGAGCGTCTCCTGTCCGCGGTACGTAGGCAGAGTGACCTGTGTGATGTCGTAGGTAGGACACTGCGCGGGGCGCTCACCTCGGAGCGTCTCCTGTCCGCGGTACGTAGGCAGAGTGACCTGTGTGATGTCGTAGGTAGGACACAGCGCGGCCCTCACCTCGGAGCGTCTCCTGTCCGCGGTACGTAGGCAGAGTGACCTGTGTGATGTCGTAGGTAGGAACACTCGGGCCCTCACCTCGGAGCGTCTCCTGTCCGCGGTACGTAGGCAGAGTGACCTGTGTGATGTCGTAGGTAGGACACAGCGCGGCCCTCACCTCGGAGCGTCTCCTGTCCGCGGTACGTAGGCAGAGTGACCTGTGTGATGTCGTAGGTAGGACACAGCGCGGCCCTCACCTCGGAGCGTCTCCTGTCCGCGGTACGTAGGCAGAGTGACCTGTGTGATGTCGTAGGTAGGACACAGCGCGGCCCTCACCCTGGAGCGTCTCCTGTCCGCGGTACGTAGGCAGAGTGACCTGTGTGATGTCGTAGGTAGGACAACAGCGCGGCCCTCACCTCGGAGCGTCTCCTGTCCGCGGTACGTAGGCAGAGTGACCTGTGTGATGTCGTAGGTAGGACACAGCGCGGCCCTCACCTCGGAGCGTCTCCTGTCCGCGGTACGTAGGCAGAGTGACCTGTGTGATGTCGTAGGTAGGACACTGGGGGGTCGCTCACCTCGGAGCGTCTCCTGTCCGCGGTACGTAGGCAGAGTGACCTGTGTGATGTCGTAGGTAGGACACAGCGCGGCCCTCACCTCGGAGCGTCTCCTGTCCGCGGTACGTAGGCAGAGTGACCTGTGTGATGTCGTAGGTAGGACACTGGGGTCGCTCACCTCGGAGCGTCTCCTGTCCGCGGTACGTAGGCAGAGTGACCTGTGTGATGTCGTAGGTAGGACACTGGGGAGTCGCTCACCTCGAGCGTCTCCTGTCCGCGGTACGTAGGCAGAGTGGACCTGTGTGATGTCGTAGGTAGGACACTAGAGCAGGTCGGCCCTCACCTCGGAGCGTCTCCTAGTCCGCCGGTACGTAGGCAGAGTGACCTGTGTGATGTCGTAGGTAGGACACTGGGGTGCTCGCTCACCTCGGGATCGTCCTCCTGTCCGCGGTACGTAGGCAGAGTGACCTGTGTGAATGTCGTAGGTACGGACACTAGGGGGCCATCCACCTCGGAGCGTCTCCTGTCCGCGGTACGTAGGCAGAGTGACCTGTGTGATGTCGTAGGTAGGACACAGCGCGGCCCTCACCTCGGAGCGTCTCCTGTCCGCGGTACGTAGGCAGAGTGACCTGTGTGATGTCGTAGGTAGGACACAGCGCGGCCCTCACCTCGGAGCGTCTCCTGTCCGCGGTACGTAGGCAGAGTGACCTGTGTGATGTCGTAGGTAGGACACAGCGCGGCCCTCACCTCGGAGCGTCTCCTGTCCGCGGTACGTAGGCAGAGTGACCTGTGTGATGTCGTAGGTAGGACACAGCGCGGCCCTCACCTCGGAGCGTCTCCTGTCCGCGGTACGTAGGCAGAGTGACCTGTGTGATGTCGTAGGTAGGACACAGCGCGGCCCTCACCTCGGAGCGTCTCCTGTCCGCGGTACGTAGGCAGAGTGACCTGTGTGATGTCGTAGGTAGGACACAGCGCGGCCCTCACCTCGGAGCGTCTCCTGTCCGCGGTACGTAGGCAGAGTGACCTGTGTGATGTCGTAGGTAGGACACAGGGCGTCGCCCTCACCTCGGAGCGTCTCCTGTCCGCGGTTACGTAGGCAGAGTGACCTGTGTGATGTCGTAGGTAGGACACTGGCGGTCGCTCACCTCGGAGCGTCTCCTGTCCGCGGTACGTAGGCAGAGTGACCTGTGTGATGTCGTAGGTAGGACACAGCGCGGCCCTCCACCTCGGAGCGTCTCCTGTCCGCGGTACGTAGGCAGAGTGACCTGTGTGACTGTCGTAGGTAGGACACTGGGGTGCGCTCACCTCGGAGCGTTCTCCTGTCCGCGGTACGTAGGCAGAGTGACCTGTGTGATGTCGTAGTAGGACACTGGGCGTGCCTCACCTCGGAGCGTCTCCTGTCCGCGGTACGTAGGCAGAGTGACCGTGTGATGTGTAGGTAGGACACAGCGCGGCCCTCACCTCGGAGCGGTCTCCTGTCCGCGGTACGTAGGCAGAGTGACCTGTGTGATGTCGTAGGTAGGACACAGCGCGGCCCTCCACCTCGGAGCGGTCTCCTGTCCGCGGGTACGTAGGCAGAGTGACCTGTGTGATGTCGTAGGTAGGACACAGCGCGGCCCTCACCTCGGAGCGTCTCCTGTCCGCGGTACGTAGGCAGAGTGACCTGTGTGATGTCGTAGGTAGGACACAGCGCGGCCCTCACCTCGGAGCGTCTCCTGTCCGCGGTACGTAGGCAGAGTGACCTGTGTGATGTCGTAGGTAGACACATGGCGGGCCCTCACCTCGGAGCGTCTCCTGTCCGCGGTACGTAGGCAGAGTGACCTGTGTGATGTCGTAGGTAGGACACAGCGCGGCCCTCACCTCGGAGCGTCTCCTGTCCGCGGTACGTAGGCAGAGTGACCTGTGTGATGTCGTAGGTAGGACACAGCGCGGCCCTCACCTCGGAGCGTCTCCTGTCCGCGGTACGTAGGCAGAGTGACCTGTGTGATGTCGTAGGTAGGACACTGGGCGGCCCTCACCTCGGAGCGTCTCCTGTCCGCGGTACGTAGGCAGAGTGACCTGTGTGATGTCGTAGGTAGGACACAGCGCGGGCCCTCACCTCGGAGCGTCTCCTGTCCGCGGTACGTAGGCTAGAGTGACCTGTGTGATGTCGTAGGTAGGACACATGGGGGTCGCTCACCTCGGAGCGTCTCCTGTCCGCGGTACGTAGCAGAGTGACCTGTGTGATGTCGTAGGTAGGACACAGCGCGGCCCTCACCTCGGAGCGTCTCCTGTCCGCGGTACGTAGGCAGAGTGACCTGTGTGATGTCGTAGGTAGGACACAGCGGGCCCTCACCTCGGAGCGTCTCCTGTACGTGCGGTACGTAGGCAGAGTGACCTGTGTGATGTCGTAGGTAGGACACTAGCGCGGCCCTCACCTCGAGCGTCTCCTGTCCGCGGTACGTAGGCAGAGTGACCCTGTGTGATGTCGTAGGTAGGACACTGGGGGTCCGCTCACCTCGGAGCGTCTCCTGTCCGCGGGTACGTAGGCAGAGTGACCTGTGTGATGTCGTAGGTAGGACACAGCGCGGCCCTCACCTCGGAGCGGTACTCCTGTCCGCGGTACGTAGCAGAGGACCTGTGGGGATGTCGTAGGTAGGACACAGCGGCTGGCCCTACCTCGGCAGCGTTCTCATGTCCGCGGTACGTAGGCAGAGTGACCTGTGTATGTCCGTAGGTTAGGAAACAATCGAGCCCTCACCTCGGAGCGTCTCCTGTCCGCGAGTACGTAGGCAGAGTGACCGTGTGATGGCGTAGGTAGACACTGGGGGTCGCTCACCCGGAGCGTCTCCTGTCCGCGTAGTAGGCAGGGGGACCTGGTGATGTCGTGGTAGGACACAGCGCGGCCCTCACCTCGGAGCGTCTCTGTCGCGGTACGTAGCAGAGGACCTGTGTGATGTAGTATGTAGGACAATGGGGGTCGCTCACCTCGGAGCGTAATCCTGGTCCGCGTACGTAGGCAGAGGACCTTTGGCTGTCGTAGGTAAGGACCCTGGGGTCGCTCACTCGGAGGTATCCTGTCCGCGGTTACGGCAGAGTGACCTGTGTGATGTCGTAGGTAGGACCACAGCGCGGCCCTCCCTCGGAGCGTCTCATTTCCGCAGGTACGTAGGCAGAGTGACCTGTGTGATGTCGTAGGTAGGACACTAGGCGCGGCCTCACCTCGGAGCGTCTCCTGTCCGCGGTAACGTAGGCAGAGTGACCTGTGTGATGTCGTAGGTAGGACACAGCGCGGCCCTCACCTCGGAGCGTCTCCTGTCCGCGGTACGTAGGCAGAGTGACCTGTGTGATGTCGTAGGTAGGACACAGCGCGGGTCCCTCACCTCGGAGCGTCTCCTGTCCGCGGTACGTAGGCAGAGTGACCTGTGTGATGTCGTAGGTAGGACACAGCGCGGCCCTCACCTCGGAGCGTCTCCTGTCCGCGGTACGTAGGCAGAGTGACCTGTGTGATGTCGTAGGTAGGACCACTGGGGGTCGCCTCACCTCGGAGCGTCTCCTGTCCGCGGTACGTAGGCAGAGTGACCTGTGTGATGTCGTAGGTAGGACACAGCGCGGCCCTCACCTCGGAGCGTCTCCTGTCCGCGGTACGTAGGCAGAGTGACCTGTGTGATGTCGTAGGTAGGACACAGCGCGGCCCTCACCTCGGAGCGTCTCCTGTCCGCGGTACGTAGGCAGAGTGACCTGTGTGATGTCGTAGGTAGGACACTGGGGTCGCTCACCTCGGAGCGTCTCCTGTCCGCGGTACGTAGGCAGAGTGACCTGTGTGATGTCGTAGGTAGGACACAGCGCGGCCCTCACCTCGGAGCGTCTCCTGTCCGCGGTACGTAGGCAGAGTGACCTGTGTGATGTCGTAGGTAGGACACAGCGCGGCCCTCACCTCGGAGCGTCTCCTGTCCGCGGTACGTAGGCAGAGTGACCTGTGTGAGGTCGTAGGTAGACACAGCGCGGCCTCACCTCGGAGCGTCTCCTGTCCGCGGTACGTAGGCAGAGTGACCTGTGTGATGTCGTAGGTAGGACACAGCGCGGCCCTCACCTCGGAGCGTCCCTGTCCCCCTTGTCCCGCGTGTACGTAGGCAGAGTGGACCTGTGTGATGTCGTAGTAGGAGCACAGCGCGGCCCTCACCTCGGAGCGTCTCCTGTCCGCGGTACGTAGGCAGAGTGACCTGTGTGATGTCGTAGGTAGGACACAGCGCGGCCCCTCACCTCGGAGCGTCTCCTGTCCGCGGTACGTAGGCAGAGTGACCTGTGTGATGTCGTAGGTAGGACACAGCGCGGCCCTCACCTCGGAGCGTCTCCTGTCCGCGGTACGTAGGCAGAGTGACCTGTGTGATGTCGTAGGTAGGACACAGCGCGGCCCTCACCCTCGGAGCGTCTCCTGTCCGCGGTACGTAGGCAGAGTGACCTGTGTGATGTCGTAGGTAGGACACTGGCGGGTCGCTCACCTCGGAGCGTCTCCTGTCCGCGGTACGTAGGCAGAGTGACCTGTGTGATGTCGTAGGTAGGACACAGCGCGGCCCTCACCTCGGAGCGTCTCCTGTCCGCGGTACGTAGGCAGAGTGACCTGTGTGATGTCGTAGGTAGGACACTGGGCGTCGCTCACCTCGGAGCGTCTCCTGTCCGCGGTACGTAGGCAGAGTGACCTGTGTGATGTCGTAGGTAGGACACTGGGGGTCGCTCACCTCGGAGCGTCTCCTGTCCGCGGTACGTAGGCAGAGTGACCTGTGTGATGTCGTAGGTAGGACACAGCGCGGCCCTCACCTCGGAGCGTCTCCTCGTCCGCGGTTACTTAGGCTAGAGTGACCTGTGTGATGTCGTAGGTAGGGACACTGGGGGGTCGCTCACCTCGGATGCGTCTCCTTCCGCTGGTACGTAGGCAGATTGACCTGTGTCGATGTCGTAGGTAGGACACATGCGCGGCGCCTCACCTCGGAGCGTCTCCTGTCCGCGGTTACGTAGGCCAGAGTGACCTGTGTGATGTCGTAGGTAGGACACTAGCGCGGTCGCCTTCACTCTGAGGCGTCTCCTGTCCGCGGTTACGTAGGCAGCGTGACCTGTGTGATGTCGTAGGTAGGACACTGGGGGTCGGCTCACCTCGTGAGCGTCTCCTGTCCGCGGTACGTAGGCAGACGTGACCTGTGTGATGTCGTTAGGTAGGACACCAGCGCGGCCCTCACCTCGGAGCGTCTCCTTGTCCGCTTGGTACGTAGGCAGACGTGACCTGTGTGATGTCGTAGGTAGGACCACAGCGCGGCCCTCACCTCGGAGCGTCTCCTGTCCGCGGTACGTAGGGCAGAGTGACCTGTGTGATGTCGTAGGTAGGACACAGCGCGGCCCTCACCTCGGAGCGTCTCCTGTCCGCGGTACGTAGGCAGAGTTACCTGTGTGATGTCGTAGGTAGGACACAGCGCGGCCCTCACCTCGGAGCGTCTCCTGTCCGCGGTACGTAGGCAGAGTGACCTGTGTGATGTCGTAGGTAGGACACAGCGCGGCCCTCACCTCGGAGCGTTCTCCTGTCCGCGGTACGTAGGCAGAGTGACCTGTGTGATGTCGTAGGTAGGACACAGCGCGGCCCTCACCTCGGAGCGTCTCCTGTCCGCGGTACGTAGGCAGAGTGACCTGTGTGATGTCGTAGGTAGGACACAGCGCGGCCCTCACCTCGGAGCGTCTCCTGTCCGCGGTACGTAGGCAGAGTGACCTGTGTGATGTCGTAGGTAGGACACAGCGCGGCCCTCACCTCGGAGCGTCTCCTGTCCGCGGTACGTAGGCAGAGTGACCTGTGTGATGTCGTAGGTAGGACACTGGGGGTCGCTCACCTCGGAGCGTCTCCTGTCCGCGGTACGTAGGCAGAGTGACCTGTGTGATGTCGTAGGTAGGACACAGCGCGGCCCTCACCTCGGAGCGTCTCCTGTCCGCGGTACGTAGGCAGAGTGACCTGTGTGATGTCGTAGGTAGGACACTGGGGGTCGCTCACCTCGGAGCGTCTCCTGTCCGCGGTACGTAGGCAGAGTGACCTGTGTGATGTCGTAGGTAGGACACTGGGGGTCGCTCACCTCGGAGCGTCTCCTGTCCGCGGTACGTAGGCAGAGTGACCTGTGTGATGTCGTAGGTAGGACACAGCGCGGCCCTCACCTCGGAGCGTCTCCTGTCCGCGGTACGTAGGTAGAGTGACCTGTGTGATGTCGTAGGTAGGACACTGGGGGTCGCTCACCTCGGAGCGTCTCCTGTCCGTGGTACGTAGGCAGAGTGACCTGTGTGATGTCGTAGGTAGGACACAGCGCGGCCCTCACCTCGGAGCGTCTCCTGTCCGCGGTACGTAGGCAGAGTGACCTGTGTGATGTCGTAGGTAGGACACAGCGCGGCCCTCACCTCGGAGCGTCTCCTGTCCGCGGTACGTAGGCAGAGTGACCTGTGTGATGTCGTAGGTAGGACACTGGGGGTCGCTCACCTCGGAGCGTCTCCTGTCCGCGGTACGTAGGCAGAGTGACCTGTGTGATGTCGTAGGTAGGACACTGGGGGTCGCTCACCTCGGAGCGTCTCCTGTCCGCGGTACGTAGGCAGAGTGACCTGTGTGATGTCGTAGGTAGGACACAGCGCGGCCCTCACCTCGGAGCGTCTCCTGTCCGCGGTACATAGGTAGAGTGACCTGTGTGATGTCGTAGGTAGGACACTGGGGGTCGCTCACCTCGGAGCGTCTCCTGTCCGTGGTACGTAGGCAGAGTGACCTGTGTGATGTCGTAGGTAGGACACAGCGCGGCCCTCACCTCGGAGCGTCTCCTGTCCGCGGTACGTAGGTAGAGTGACCTGTGTGATGTCGTAGGTAGGACACTGGGGGTCGCTCACCTCGGAGCGTCTCCTGTCCGCGGTACGTAGGCAGAGTGACCTGTGTGATGTCGTAGGTAGGACACTGGGGGTCGCTCACCTCGGAGCGTCTCCTGTCCGCGGTACGTAGGCAGAGTGACCTGTGTGATGTCGTAGGTAGGACACTGGGGGTCACTCACCTCGGAGCGTCTCCTGTCCGCGGTACGTAGGCAGAGTGACCTGTGTGATGTCATAGGTAGGACACTGGGGGTCGCTCACCTCCATCAGATCAGGTGCAACGTTGTTCTCTGACCGATGACCTTCAACTTTACCAGGGAGAGACTGTTATGGATACACCGCTGGGACAGAGGCACTAGGTCTTCTCGTTTTTGTTTTTTACATTTTAACTCCCTCCCCCTTTCATTTACTCTGCGTGTTTTCTCTATTCTCTTTTTGAATCTGCCCTCTCTCTCTCTCTCTCTCTCTCTCTCTCTCTCTCTCTCTCTCTCTCTCTCTCTCAGTTAGCCAAGCTCAACACAACATCTTGTGATCCAACGTCACTGTAAGTCTAACATAATTAATAAAACATATTTCATGGCAATAGAAACTCAGGAGGGAGCTCTGTTTGTGACATTTCTGTCTTTTCAGGACGTGCATAAATCCCTCTGAATACTACCAGGTAATACAAAGGGGTAAAAGACATTTGCTTCCATAACATAACCTCAACATTGTTAACCTATGCTGCATTGAGCCTCGGTAAACAGTTGACAAAATGATAATAATAATAATAATAATACAAAACGTTTTTAGGACTATTCAAAGCTGTCTTGTTGTCCCTTGCCGTTTCTACAGGCAACTCACCTGGAGTGTCATGGCACAGAGACAAGGTAGACTTGTTAGTGTGTGTGTGTGTGTGTGTGTGTGTGTGTGTTACCCTGTGTAATCCAGACGGGCTATTCTGTGTGTGTGTGTGTGTGTGTGTTACCCTGTGTAATCCTGACAGGCTGTTCTGTGTGTGTGTGTGTGTGTGTGTGTGTGTGTGTGTGTGTGTTACCCTGTGTAATCCAGACAGGCTGTTCTGTGTGTGTGTGTGTCTGTGTGTGTGTTTGCGTGTGTTAACCTGTGTCATCCAGCTGATCCTCCCACCTTTCCTCCAGGTTGTGCAGCTGTATCGTGGTCCTCCAGATGGCAGTGCCGGTCAACGTCTGCTCCCTCAGCAGACTCTTACAGCCTCTCCTCCTGAGCACCACTGGGATTACCTATGGCCAGCCACTCTCACGCACGGGTTGGTGTTTATGTGTGTGTGTGTGTGTGTGTGTGTGTGTGTTTGTGTGTGTGTGTGTGTGTGTGTGTGTGTGTGTGTTTCTATCCATATGGGTGTCAGTGGGTCTCTCTGTCCTCTGTGTGTGTGTCTTATAGTGCAGTAGTGGGTGTGTCTATGTAGTGCAGTGTGTGTGTGTCTGTTGTAACTATATGTGTAACACTGTCCTGACATGCACCCTCAGCTTTGTGTGGTGCTCCTGTCGTGTTTTCTGACGGACCAGTAGAGAGCCCTCCTCCACTGTGTCAGCCATCTCCATCCGTTGCCTGGTCAGTAGACCCGGCTCTGTTCAAAACAATGTCAAACTAAATGAACATGTCATTTCTCTATCTACACCTTTATTGATATCCTTTTTTCGGGGGAGGTCTGCAAAAAGTTCTTAAAAAAAAAAAAAATCCCCCACAAAACGTACTTGGCTCCATTCTAACTTATGCAATGTCAGAAAACGATGAATTATATGTGAGGTTGTAAATGAGGGAACGCAACTGTGTTGACACAGAGTGTTGCTTCTCTGTTTTCTGTTAACAGTGAAGGTGGAGTGGCGCTCCCTTGGTTTGCTGATGGTTGTCAGGAGCCACTGACAGATCCCAGCACGGTGCAGCCTTGGTCACTGCCCACAACCACAGAACCTACCGCGATGCAGCAACACACCACAACACACAATATCACCACACAGCAGACTCAGATAACACCAGCTAACCCAACACAACAATTCACTACAACAGAGACAACCACAGTTCCAAACCTAGCCACACAGGCAGCAACACTTACATCAGCCAACGCAATCTCCACTCCGACTACATCCCAACATCAAACCACAACTCCAAATGTCACAACACAGGATCCCACCCACAGCTTAGCTGGCACCATCTTACAGTCCATTACGTCTCAACAAAAGAACACAACTCCAAATGTCACAAAACCAGAGACCACAAATACATCAGGCAACTCAATCTCACAATCTACCACATCCCAACCACAACCCACAACTCACAACATCACAACACCGACACTCCCCATAACGTTAGCCAATACAATCCCATCATCAACTACACCCCGACCACAACCCACAACTCAAATGATCACATTACCAGAAACCACAAATACGGCCGAAAGAACGATTCCACTGTCGACAACACCCCCAAAACAAACCACAACTTCAAATATCCAAACACAGACACCCACCATAACATTAGCCAATACAATCTCATCGTCAACTACATCCAAGCAACAAACCACAACTGAAATGATCCCAAAACCCAAAAGCACAAATACATCAGGCAACACAATGCCACAGTCAATTACATCCCAACCACAACCCACAAGTCAAAACATCTCTACCCAGGGACGCACAAATACACCTGAAAAAACGATTCCACTATCAACTACACCTCTAAAACAAACCGCAACTCAAAATATCCAAACACAAACACCCCCCATAACGTTAGCCAATACAACCCCATCGTCGACTACATTCCTACCACAAGCCACAACTCAAATGATCACAAAACCAGAAACCACAAATACATCAGCACAATTACAAAACACGACTCTCAATATTGCAACACAAGACCCCACAATTACATACACCAACTCAACCCCATCGTCAACAACAACCCAACAAGAAACCACAAGTCAAAACATCTCTCCCCAGGAACCCCACATTACATCAGACACCACACTCCATTTGTCAACTACATCCCAGCAACAAACCACGCCTCAAATGATCATAAAACCTGAAACTGAAAATATCACAACACATGAGCCCACAAATACATCCGAAAAAACGATTCCACTGCCAACCACAGCGCAACAGCAAACCACAACCCAAAATATCCAAACACAGACACCCCCCATAACGTTGGCCAAAACCACCCTATCGTCAACTACACCCCAACCACAAACAACAACTGAAATGATCCCAAAACCAGAAACCACAAATACATCAGGCAACACAATCTCACAGTCGTCTACACCCCTAAAACAAACCACATCTCAAAACATCAAAACAAAGGAACCAACAATTACATCAGACAACACAATTGTTCAGTCAACTAAATCCCAACAAACCACAAATGAGCATATTGCAACAAATGCAACAGAAATTACATCATCTAACAAAATCCAGGAGTTGACCACAACCGAACAACAAATGCCAACTCAAAATATCCAAACCCAAAACATCACATTTACATCAATCAACACAGTATCCCCGTCAACAACATCTGAAGAATCAATTATAACTCAAAATATCACAACAAAGCACATAGTAATAACACCATCTAACATAACTGCACAACCAATCGCAACTTTAACAAATCAACCTCAAACTTTGTCTCCACAAGTAACAGAAACATCCCTGAAGGCTACAACTCTCTTCATCTTGGAAAGCACACAACCCACGGTAAAGCCCTCTGCTACACAACTCAGTACTAATGCTAGTCCATTCAACACACCTAATGGGACAACGTATATGCGAGAGAGCACCACTACAAATAGCACAATCTCATTTAGCGGTCATGTAGCGAATGCAAGTACAGTGATGCAGAATTCCACTGTACACCCTAGAGAAACAACATCGATCGAATCTTCATCACATAATAATACAACACCATTATACACACCACCCTTAACACCAAACACAGACCTTGGTAACACAACCACCTTAACACCAAACACAGACAACACAACCACCTTAACACCAAACACAGGCAACACAGCTGCCTTAACACCAAACAAAGGCAATAGTAACACAACCACCTTAACACCAAACACAGACAATAGTAACACAACCACCTTAACACCAAAGATAGACAATAGTAACACAACCACCTTAACACCAAACACAGACAACACAACCGCCTTAAGACCAAACACTGTCAGTAGTAACACCACCACCTTAACACCAAACACAGACAATAGCAACACAACCACCTTAACACCAAACACAGACAATAGTAACACAACCACCTTAACACCAAACACAGACACCACAATCGCCTTAACACCAAACACAAACAACACAAACACCTTAACACCAACCACAGGCAATAGTAACACTTCCTTAGCACCAAACACAGACAATGGTAACACAACCACCTTAACACCAAACACAGACAACACAATCACCTTAACACCAAACACATACAGCACAGCCCCCTTAACACCAAACACACACAACACAACAGCCTTAACACCAAACACAAGCAATAATAACACAACCACCTTAACACCAAACACAGGCATTAGTAACACAACCACCTTAACACCAAACACAGAAAACACAACCACCTTAACACCAAACACAGGCAACACAACCACCTTAACACCAAACACAGGCAATAGTAACACAACCACCTTAACACCAAACACAGACAATAGTAACACAACCACCTTAACACCAAACACAGACAACACAATCACCTTAACACCGAACACAAACAACACAACCACCTTAATACCAAACACATACAACACAACCACCTTAACACCAAACACATACAACACAACGGCCTTAACACCAAACACAGGCAATAGTAACATAACCGCCTTAAAACCAAACACAGACAATAGTAACACAACCACCTTAACACCAAACACAGAGCACACAACCACCTTAACACCAAACACAAACAACACAACAACCTTGACACCAACCAGAGGCAATAGTAACACAACCTTAACACCAAACACAGTCAATGGTAACACAATCACCTTAACACTAAACACAGACACCACAACCACCTTAACACCAAACACAGACAACACAACCACCTTAACACCTAACACATACAACACAACCACCTTAACACCAAACACAGACACCACAACCACCTTAACACCAAACACAGACAACACAATCACCTTAACACCAAACACAGGCAACACAACCACCTTAACACCAAACACAGGCAATAGTAACATAACCGCCTTAACACCAAACACAGACAATGGTAACACAACCACCTTAACACCAAACACAGAGAACACAACCACCTTAACACCAAACACATACAACACAACAGCCTTAACACCAAACACATACAACACAACCACCTTAACACCAAACACATACAACACAACAGCCTTAACACCAAACACAGACAACACAACCACCTTAACACCAAACAAAGGCAATAGTAACACAACCACCTTAATACCAAACACAGACAATAGTAACACAACCACCTTAACACCAAACACAGACAACACAACCGCCTTAACACCAAACACAGACTATAGTAACAAAACCACCTTAACACCAAACACACACAACACAGCCACCTTAACACCAAACACTGACAACACAACCACCTTAACACCAAACACAAACAACACAACCACCTTAACACCAAACACAAAAAACACAACCACCTTAACACAAACCAGAGGCAATAGTAACACAACCTTAACACCATACACAGACAATAGTAACACAACCACCTTAAAACCAAACACAGATAACACAATCACCTTAACACCAAACACATACAACACAACCACCTTAACACCAAACACATACAACACAACAGTCTTAACACCAAACACAGGCAATAGTAACAAAACCACCTTAACACCAAACACATACAACACAACAGCCTTAACACCAAACAAAGGCAATAGTAACACAACCGCCTTCACACCAAACACAGGCAATAGTAACACAACCACCTTAACACCAAACACAGGCAATAGTAACACAACCATCTTAACACCAAACACAGGGAATAGTAACACAACCACCTTAACATCAAACACAGGCCATAGTAACACAACAGTGGGATCAAATGTAACACAGCTCACAACGTCACCTCATACAATGTCACAAAATGTCACCTCACCATCATACACAACACCCCAACAACCAAATACTACAGCCTCCACCCAACCGGGTTTACCAGTGGTCAATACCACATCTGTGAATGTGACAGCATATGCTAACACAACAGTGGGATCAAACATAACACAGCTCACACCCACAGAAACAGTCTTAAACACTACAGTCCTCCAAGAGCCCACATCCCAGCCCAACACAACAGCACAAAGCACATCAATAACCCAGAGTAACTCCACAGCTTACAGTGAAACAACTGTTCCAGACAACATTACACTACCAAGTACAACCACTGTTCCAGACAACATTACACTACCAAATACAACCACTGTTCCAGACAACATTACACTACCAAATACAACCACTGTTCCAGACAACATTACACTACCAAATACAACCACTGTTCCAGACAACATTACACTACCAAGTACAACCACTGTTCCAGACAACATTACACTACCAAATACAACCACTGTTCCAGACAACATTACACTACCAAATACAACAACTGTTCCAGACAACATTACACTACCAAGTACAACCACTGTTCCAGACAACATTACACTACCAAGTACAACCACTGTTCCAGACAATATTACACTACCAAATACATCAACTTTTCCAGACAACATTACACTACCAAATACAACCACTGTTCCAGACAACATTACACTACCAAATACAACCACTGTTCCAGACAACATTACACTACCAAATACAACTGTTCCAGACAACATTACACTACCAAGTACAACCACTGTTCCAGACAACATTACACTACCAAATACAACCACTGTTCCAGACAACATTACACAACCAAATACAACCACTGTTCCAGACAACATTACACTACCAAGTACAACCACTGTTCCAGACAACATTACACTACCAAATACAAGCACTGTTCCAGACAACATTACACTACCAAATACAACAACTGTTCCAGACAACATTACACTACCAAGTACAACCACTGTTCCAGACAACATTACACTACCAAGTACAACCACTGTTCCAGACAATATTACACTACCAAATACATCAACTTTTCCAGACAACATTACACTACCAAATACAACCACTGTTCCAGACAACATTACACTACCAAATACAACCACTGTTCCAGACAACATTACACTACCAAATACAACTGTTCCAGACAACATTACACTACCAAATACAACTGTTCCAGACAACATTACACTACCAAATACAACTGTTCCAGACAACATTACACTACCAAATACAACTGTTCCAGACAACATTACACTACCAAGTACAACCACTGTTCCAGACAACATTACACTACCAAGTACAACCACTGTTCCAGACAATATTACACTACCAAATACATCAACTTTTCCAGACAACATTACACTACCAAATACAACCACTGTTCCAGACAACATTACACTACCAAATACAACCACTGTTCCAGACAACATTACACTACCAAATACAACTGTTCCAGACAACATTACACTACCAAATACAACTGTTCCAGACAACATTACACTACCAAATACAACTGTTCCAGACAACATTACACTACCAAATACAACTGTTCCAGACAACATTACACTACCAAGTACAACCACTGTTCCAGACAACATTACACTACCAAATACAACCACTGTTCCAGACAACATTACACAACCAAATACAACCACTGCATTTGATGACACAACAACACTTAATGCTACAGCTTTCTCTAACAACACAACACAATATATTACAGCAGTACTTCTCAACACAACAATTAACACAACAGTTGATGAAAAAACGCACAATACAACTTTTCTCACGGCTACAACAGCGTACAATACAACAACAGGCCATAATGTCACAGTACAGAACACAACAATTCACCCTGGCACTGAAACAACACCTAACACCACCCTTATCGTTAATACTACCACTTTACCGAGCACTGCAGGGTCTCCAAGTAGCTCCACTCCAGAGAACGATACAACTACCAATGCTAGTCCAATCAGCACACTTAATGTGACAACATATACCTCAGAGAATAGCACTGAAAGTAGCACAATCACGTTCAACAAAAATATAATGAATGCCACCACAGCGATACAGAATTCCACTTCATACCCCACTAATAAAACATCACCTCATGCAGTATCACAAAATGTCACCTCACCATCATACACAACACCCCAACAACCAAATACCACAGCCTCCACCCAACCCAGTTTACCAGTGGTCAATACCACATCTGTGAATGTGACAGCATATGCTAACACAACAGTGGGATCAAACATAACACAGCTCACACCCACAGAAACAGTCTTAAACACTACAGTCCTCCAAGAGCCCACATCCCAGCCCAACACAACAGCACAAAGCACATCAATAACCCAGAGTAACTCCACAGCTTACAGTGAAACAACGGTTCCAGACAACATTACACTACCAAGTACAACCACTGTTCCAGACAACATTACACTACCAAATACAACCACTGTTCCAGACAACATTACACTACCAAGTACAACCATTGTTCCAGACAACATTACACTACCAAATACAACCACTGTTCCAGACAACATTACACAACCAAATACAACCACTGTTCCAGACAACATTACACTACCAAATACAACTGTTCCAGACAACATTACACTACCAAGTACAACCACTGTTCCAGACAACATTACACTACCAAATACAACCACTGTTCCAGACAACATTACACTACCAAGTACAACCACTGTTCCAGACAACATTACACTACCATATACAACCACTGTTCCAGACAACATTACACTACCAAATACTACAACTGCACTTGATGACACAACAACACTCAACACTACAGCTTTCCCTAAAAACATAACACAATATACTACAGCAAATGTCACAATACAATCAGATGATAAAACACAAAACGCAACAACATACAACGCATCGAATGTTCACAATGGCACAATCGAGCACACAACGGTTCCCCCTGGTAATGAAACTACACACAACACCACCATCATCGCCAATACTACAACTGTACCGAGCACAGCAGGGTTGCTTAACATTTCAACTACAGGCGACAATACAACTTATCTTGCCAATACAACAACAGTCCCTGGCATCACAACATTAATCAACTCAACTTTTTCTCCACTTCCCGACGTAACTACTGCCACAAGCGATACCACTCCATACAGCCCTGTGGTTACCACAGGCAACTCCACGGTGAACAATATGACTGCTGCTCCTGCCAACATGACAGAGTACAATGCAACAACTCCCAGTTACACAACAGGAAACAACATGACAACAACCCTTAATTTCTCTACAGAGCACCTAACAACTACTCTTACATATAACACAGCCTTCCAAAACACAACCGCTGTCCTCGGTCACACAACTGAACAGATAAGTCATAATAATATGACCACCTCAGCCTACAGCATCATTCCATCAACCATTTCTAATGTTTATAATTCCACCACAGGCAATACTGTCGTTAACCCTGAAAAAAACACCAATTTGACAACAGTTGCAAACATACAGTCGAACACAACTGCAGCAAACACTACTCCCAACATCACACCTAGTTTAAGCCTCAATAAGACCACAACGGACAGCTTGGACGACATAACAAAAAATGGAAACACCACCACAACCGCGAGTGGCCCTTACCCGACCAATCCAGCTAGCACCACTGCTAAGGCTGCTGTTACCACTGGGGCTGTTGCTCCAATCCAAACCAACACAACCTCCTCTGGATTATCCACTGGTCCCTTCATCACCTCCGTCCCCTCAACAATCACCAGCACAGGTATTAGCATTTTTCACCCACAATAAAAAATACACTTATTATCATTGTTTAACAGAGTACTAGAAGAAGAAAATCTCGCTCGTTCAGGGAGTGTAATGTTCTGTATTTTTTAATTCGATTTTTAATTCATTTTTTTTCTTTGCATTTAGAGAGACAATTCTTCATTCAGTCTTTTACATCCTCATTATTTAGACTTATAGCAATTATAAAAGATATTCTTTGTGTCTGTCTTTTCAGTGACCACGTTGACAATAAGTCAGACATCGACAGACGAGCTGCTGGGTCCAACTGTGGATGCCTCTCAACTCAATTCTTCTCAGGTCGGTGTTGAAATCAATCCGTGGAAATTAATCTGTGGAAATCGGTTGAAATGATGCAGCATCAACGGTGTTTTAATGTGATCAGCTGACACCTTATCAGCGTTTTGATTGGCTGTTGCATGAAACTAGTTTCACAAAGTTGAATGTTTTGCAGCTGTTGTGGCTGATTGGGTATCTTGAAGCCGAAATGGTGCATTCTAAAAGTGTATTGCACAGGGAAAATCCACCTTATTTAGTGGTTCTGGTTTTTCGGACCTGTTCCAGATTGCTGAGGCTGTGGGGAAGCTGGAGAAGCTGTTGGAGTCTCCGGAAATCTCACCGGCACTGGGTCAGAAAGCTGTCAATGCCATCAGCAACTTAATGGGGGGTGACCCAACGGCGTTATCGGCATCTGGAAACAGGTACACACACAATTTAGCTTTTCAGACATAATAAATCAAAATACAGACAGGAAACATGACCCCAAAAAATATATGATACAGTCTACAAGTATTCCAAAACCTACGTCACATGTCACATGTTTCCACTCCAACCTGTAGGCTGATTAAAGTCGTCGATGCGCTTGCTTTCAAGCTGGCTGTGACAGGAGGCAGTGGGGTTCTGTCGTCTAATTCGCTGGCGCTGGCAGTCAGGGAGGTGGACGGAACCAACTTCCCTGGAGCTTCTTTCAGCATCTCCAATCCTGCTGACCTGCAGGTTGGCGGCCACCACCAATAATACCTCTTTGTTCTGTAGGATTAAGATTTAGAATAATCAAAATAATAATTCATTTAATTTATATAGCGCTTTTCAGACACCCAAAGCTAAGATTTATTGATGTATTTGGGCTAGTCTGCTATACAAATAGCCTACAGGATATTGTTAACATGTGCATATTTGCTTCTGTTTTTCCGTGTGTGTGTGTGTGTGTGTGTGTGTGTGTGTGTGTGTGTGTGTTTTGATGCAGGTGATAGTGCGCAGCAGCTCCAGATCCAGAAGATCTGTGCCCCCCCTGGGATCTGTGGTGCTGCCCCCCTCCCTAACAGGGGGCCTGAGCCCAGAAGACCAGAATCTGGCCAGCAGAGTCCAGTTCACCTTCTACCAGACCACCTTGTTTTTCCAGGTACCTGCTCTGGTCATGGAGGTGTGGACGGATGAGTGTGTTGGACCTGTTGGCTAACTGAAAACTGAACCTCATCCATTTGATGTGCCTTCATGCCTGTACATTTGTCAGTTGTATTGTCCATTGGTTAGTATTTTTACCGCCTCTCCCTCTCCAGGACAAATCTCTGGGAGAACGCAGACTCATCAGTCCTGTCCTTGGGTCCAGTGTTGCAAACCTGTCCATCACCAACCTGACAGAGAATGTAACGTTCACCCTTAGAAACAGCCAACCTGTACCTGTGAGTCAGTGTCTTTATGTGTCTGTGTGTATACATAAATAAATGTATATGAATACATACACTCACCAGCCAGTAACACCCCCAGGATCCAGCCTAGCACGGCCTTTATCACGTTAAGGCAACACTTAGAGCCACACAAAATCACGCATCAATGAGCCAATTATACAACACGCCGAATGGTGACAGAGGATATTATTCACAATTTTCCCAAATAATAGTGTATATTGTATGTACAATTAGTGAATATCTGTTTTCCCATTTATCTTATATCTGAGTCTTGCTGTTTCTTCACACTCTTTCCCTTACGTACCTTCAGGGTAACTACGTGGCATCATGTGTGTTCTGGGATTTCTCTCTGAATGGTGAGTATACATTGAGTGAGAGCAGGAAGATAGTGGGTCATTCCAATAAGCAATTCATTACCAAGACACAACAGTCATCAACCAAGTCCTTAGTCTCAAAACACTTTACAAACATTGTGTCATAACCGATTAGTTTCCTCCAAAACTCTACGTTTATTATTGTGTATGATATATATTGTTTTATGGACATAAGCGGGTTTAGAGGAAACTGTATTGTCTTTAGGTGGTGCTGGAGGGTGGAGCTCTGCTGGCTGTTTCCTGCTGACCACCACTGAAGACAGCACTAGCTGCAGCTGCAACCATCTCACCTCCTTTGCTATTCTGCTGGTCAGTGTTTGGACATGTGTGGGTGTGCACGCGGTGGACCTCCTCAAAGTGATAGTTATGTTGATGTGTCTGAGAGTGGACCTCCTCAAACTGATAGTTATGTTGATGTGTCTGAGTGTGTGGACCTTCGTTGTAGGACTTGTCCAGAGAAGGAGTTACTGACCGTCAGCAAGCCCTCATCCTGACCTTCATCACCTACATCGGCTGTGGAATCTCCGCTATCTTCCTCTCTGTGACCCTCCTCACCTACCTCTCTTTCCAGTAAGGCACTTATGTTTGTCTACTTTGCTCTGTAACACTCACTTACCATCCGATTTCTCTCTCTCTCTTCCTACCTTTCTTTATATTTGGAAATGGGATTTTAATCGGTTTGCTTTAGTGACATAATTACGACATAATGTGGAAATGTTAGCAAGGTATTAACCCCCGGAGGAACTCTTTTGCTTTTATATATGGTATAATTATGACAAAACAGAAAATGTATTCTCGTGAATGCTATAATCAATGCAATGTCTAATACACTGGCCTTTTTATGGTTATGTTGAAGTATTCCTTTCAGTGTTGTTGACTGATCAGCTAGACCTGACTAAGGTAGCCATTAGTAGCTTAGTTTAGCCATCCTAAAAGTCTAGCATCAGACAGAAAAGGAAAATGATAAAAATCTAATATGGAAATTTTTTAAACTTCCTTTCTTGAATTCTGTTGACTCCTTCTAACTCGCCCAAGTGGGTTCACATCGAAATAGTTAGGGTGACTATCAAAACTAACCGGTAATTACATGAATATATATGAAGACAATAATCAATGTTAACACTCATTTAAATAAGGTACTGTACTAACAATGAAAGGAATACCAAAAATAAACACAATGTTAATATTTCCATTTTAACCTGTCCCCACAGGAAGTTGCGTCGGGATGTTCCCTCTAAGATCCTGGTGCAGCTGTGTTTGTCCCTGTTTCTTCTAAACATGCTCTTCCTATTGGACGGCTGGCTGGCCCTATACTCCGCCCCTGGACTGTGCACAAGCACCGCCTTCCTCCTGCACTACTTCCTGTTGACATCGTTCACGTGGGCGGGGCTAGAGGCCTTCCATATGTACATGAGCGTTGTGAGGGTGTTTACCCCTTACTTAAGCAGATATATGCTTAAGCTCTCTCTGATGGGCTGGGGTGAGTAGGCCTCCTATACAGCCTATGTTGACTCCAGGTCCCCTGTTTTACTAATAAGATTGTGCAGTCCGAATTGCTCTTAATTTGTTACCACTCACGGGAGTCCAATACAAACTCCTTATTTCAAGACCCCTTTATATGTTATATTTGGACCCCAGTCAAGGGAGATTGATTGATTGAATTTCACAAAAGATGGCATCTATTACACTGATTATATTTCAGTGATTTCTATGGTTTTTCTGAAGCCTGTTTATAATCCGGATATGGATGCCTTGGATGATTCTAACAATTGATGATGATCTAATGGTAAATATGATTGTAATTGTATTCCAGGACTTCCCCTCATCATAGTGATTGTTGTCATATCAGTTGATAAAGATAACTATGGCCAGGTGACGTATGGAAGATACACAGATGGCACGTCCGATGACTTGTGAGTTTACCATCCAACCACACTTTGAGCCAGCATCAGACTACACGATTTCAGGACGATTTTGACACGATTTTGTCGTCATGGGGCCAAATCTCGGACGTCAGGAACGACAAAGGGCCGTGTAGTGAGACATAATCTGCGGGCTGTGATGTGGCGTCTAGGATGACCCATGACATCCAGATGGAAAGTCTAGGATGGCAGAATGGTTTGAATTTTCCTGCCTAGTTTGACAACTCCTACCACGTGTTCCTTGACAGACATGGTTGACAATTTCTTGACCTCCCTCCCTTTCTTGACCTATGAACTCACGCAAGGTCATGAAAGGCAGCATATGCTGATTGGTCAGGGTCATACTGGTAGTGTTGCCATTCTCCCAGCCAAGACACGGCAAGAATTTAGGGCTTGATCTGACATTGTGACCATCGGGAAAGACAAAAAAGATTGTGTAGTCTGATCCCGGCATTGGATGCCTGAGCTGTGTGTGTGTGTGTGTGTGTGTGTGTGTGTGTGTGTGTGTGTGTGTGTTTGTATTTGTATACATGATATTAACTATGTGTGTTTGCATATATGATATTAACTGTGTGTTTGTAGACATGATATTAACTGTGTGTTTGTATACATGATATTAACTATGTGTGTTTGTATTCATGATATTAACTATGTGTGTTTGTATATATGATGTGAACTATGTGTGTTTGTATATATGATGTGAACTATGTGTGTTTGTATATATGATTTTAACTATGTGTGTTTGTATACATGATATTAACTATGTGTGTTTGTATACATGATATTAACTATGTGTGTTTGTATACATGATATTAACTGTGTGTTTGTATTTTCTTTATATTTTCTTTGCGTGTGTCCTTCCCTCCAGCTGCTGGCTGCGTAACGACATCGCCTTCTATGTGACGGTGGTGGCCTATTTCCTGCTGGTGTTTGTCCTGTGCCTGCTGGTCTTCATAGTGGTTCTGGTCCAGCTGGCCCGCGTCAAGAAGCAGAACCCCCAGAACACGTCCCCTCACAGGAGTGTGATGACGGATCTGCGCAGCATAGCTGGACTCATCATCCTGCTGGGGCTGACCTGGGGCTTTGCCCTGTTCGCCTGGGGACCCCTCTACCTGCCCTTTGTCTACCTCTTTTCCATCTTCAACTCTCTGCAGGGTACACACACACACACACACACACACACACACTCTTTGTGCTTACACAATTATAAGCCCTCATATTGTGCCTAAACATACGCTACTCTTCCACCTGAAATGAGCCACATTACATAGTGATGGTTAAACCCAGATGCCCCCCTCTCTTTTCCCTGCCCCCTAGGATTCTTCATCTTTGTTTTTCACTGCGCTGTGAAGGAGAACGTGCGTAGGCAATGGAGAACCCACCTGTGCTGTGGAAGTCTACGATTAGCTGAAAACTCAGGTGGGTTCCGTCATCTATTTCTCTGTTATTCAAACATGCTGTTTGTAATGAATGCCTCACGCGATTATCCCTGAACAGAACGCACAGGAAGTTCAATCAAAGTTTTTTTTTTTTGTCTCTTCAAACACGTGACATTCACGTGTTGTATGTGCGTGTCTTCGTTTGCAGAATGGAGTCGGACAGCCACACAAAACCCCCAAAAGCTTTCCGTCACCACGGCGACGACGTCCGCTTTCAGCCCATCCTCTCGGAGTCCCTCTGTCAGCAGCGACGTCACAAACAGCAGCGGCAACTCAGGTTCTTTCTAGCTATAATATAATTATGTCGAATCAGACTATAGATTCGTTTTAGTCACTTTTCAGTCACTTTTTTTTACGTTGTGACTCCCTTTTTTTTTTCTTGAGTAACTTTTATCTTTTTCTCAAGCTGTGTGTGTTCTCCATCCCCAGGCTCTTCGGGCTCCGTATTGGCAGACAGTGGTACTTCCGATGGTTCGAACGCCGATGTCGTCCTCAACGAGATTCACAGTCGGCAAATCCCAACAGGAAGTGACGTACTCTGACGGTAGTGACGTGCGCGTGCACACTCTACTATACCTGGATGTGACTGGTTGCACCTTGTCATGTGGACGGACTGAAAACCACAACCTGTCTGAAGTGGGACTGCATTAAGCCCAGCAAGGCAGAACCACAGAGTTGAAAGGAGCAGAGCTGTGTATTAAAAAAAAAAGGTGCAATATTTGGACATCATGGATATGAACGGAGAACAGACAGAACATTCATCCACTATCCGTTTGCAAACAACAACCTAATGGGGCAAATGTACAGACAACCTGTCTCACAGGTTATTATTTTTAGCTGCTTCAAGGTAAAGCCATTGGACAGTGTTCCTGTATTTTATTTTCCCCCCAAAATACTTTTTTAATGGAACTGTGATAGTAACCCTTTTAATAGAAAAAGAGAATTATTTTTAGAAAGGGAAGAAAAATACTTTTTCTAAGCTAGTTCTTATTTGTGACTGCCTTTTAACAAGCTTTAAGATCTTTATTAGATCATGTAGGCACAGCACTTCACATATCAGCGTTGCATTTCAAATAAATAATTTATAAAGAATGTTAGATATCTTGGGCGGTATAGTAGAATCTACTAAGTAGATGATGTATAATACAAGCTATACATGCTTCATGAATTAATGAGTGCTATTAATCATACCCACATTTTTTATCAAGCTGTACAAAACAAGGAAGTATACACTCATTTAAAAAAAAAAAAAAAAAAAGTGTAATGTTTTTTTAGATGATTAATTAAATCAGTCCCTGCCTGGGGGGAAAAGTCATTAAAATCTGTGCAGTCTTGTTTATTTACATTTTTTGTATTCATTTATTTTTCTTATTTGACTTTTATTTAACCAGGCAAGTCAAGAACAAATTGTCATTTGCAATGGCAGCCTAGCAAAAGGCACCGCCTTTGATCTGATCTTGATTGTTCTTCTGCAGTAACCTTCAGCAGATTGCAACACCCTGCTTACCTGTACCTTTCTCAATCACACTCCTTTGTAAGGTCTAGAGGTTAACACCTAAGCCGCTGTTTATAGACTGTAGCTGGCTTTTTGGGTTCCACTTTGGATAGCTCCACGGGGATTGCCTAGTTGATTCAAATACACGATGGACACCTGACAATGACTTAGAGACATTTAATAGGACACATGGATTTCTTTGTTCATGATTTCTCTCAAAAGACAAAGCAAAAAGAGAGAACTTTCAACGTACTTATACTTTGTTCATCCGCTGTCATTGTGGCATACATTTTGCTGAATCTAAAATACCTTTTAAAACAAATTAGCTTGACATCTGTGACACTCTTTCAGGGGTCTTTGCGTTTGTCATCTTTAATTGCAGTACTTAAAACCCCTTTCAATGAAAGCCTTTGTGAACATAAACCAATGTTACGTCTCCCGGCCTCTGTACAGTGGACACAGTATGATGTGTCTATTTTAGTTCTGGATCTGTCGGTCTGAGATCCAGTCATTGAATTTTTCTATCATTTGCATGCAGTGCTTCCCACTTTCTGGGCCTAATTGTCAGGTTCTATGCACGATCAGACTCAATAGTGGGTATTTATTTTAAGAGAATGACACAAATAAACTGAATTAGAATAGAACCACAAGAGAGGAAGTTAGAAGTCATCTTCTTTTAATGAAACAAAGTAAAAGCTTTGGAGGAAGGGGTGGAAACTGAAATACACACAGGGGGAGAACACAGGGGAGCACATCTCAGCCATGATCAGGACAAGACACATCAGGAAGAAGGAGCTGGTCACTGCCCTCTCCTGGTGGACCTAGACCCAGGCCCTGAAGCTAATGGCTTTGATGAACCAGGTAAATACAACATAATGGACTGAGGTATGTTCATTTTACTCAGTATTATACTTTACTTTCTCGCCCATCAACTGGTAGGGTTATGTGATTATGAAATCACATTCAGATCATTAGTGCATGTAATGCAGAGTAAAATGATTTAGGACCCGGCATGATATTACCATACACAGTTTACACATAGTACTGCCTATGGACTTAATATATGATTTTCAAACATACTGTATGTGTGGATGTGTGTGTGCAAGAACAAAGGAAAAGCAGAATTTATGGTTTGTAAGAAACATGGCCTAAGGCAATCGCTTAACGAGTTTCTATCACACATAACATGTTTGTTTGTTTTATGATTGTGATTTATTTTTGTAAACAAATCTTGGTCCAGGAGGTTGATGACAACTCAATGCATAGTTTTCTTCTAGCATTTGCTAAAAAAAAGATTGACCCTTCTGCCTAATCAAGGCCCTTGAATCTCTAGTTTATCCACCTCTATTACTGGACATCGATATTTAATTCAGGTCAAAAGCTGAATCTGAGCTGGGGCTCAAAGCAGTTTAGAATTGCATCATATTTCTAGGATCTGTCCTACATCCTATACATTTTAATTCACTGATGGTCCATTAGTCAAATGCTAATGGTAAAGTAAAACACACTGGTAATACTGCTAACACAAAGTACACACTGTCAGAAAATGTTAAGGGTGTTTACAATTACACTTGTGCTGGATACAAATTTACAGTTTTTAAAGACCATTGCTAGATCAAATAATTTTATGTTTCCGTAAAAAAATGTTATCCTGTTTGCAAACCCCCTTGTTGCACACTTAGCAACTTCTAAAATATTCATGTATCTACCATTTTTTTTGTTTGCCATAAAAGCTATTTCTAATATTCTCTGATCAGATTGCCCTGGGTTTACAGAAACACTTGCAATATCTGCATGTCCTGAGAACGCACTGCTGATTTCATTATCTGTAGTTCTTTAATTGAAGTCGTTGGAACAGCATGATCTGCACTGTGAAAGATGAACACACCCCACACAAGGGATAAAGCAGTGCATGAACCAAGGATGATCCTGAGGGCTCAGATCCTCAAGGTTATAAGCTCTGTCTTTCAGTTGAGCCCTCTTTATAACACTCCTGATTATATGTGGGTATTGCTGACGTGTTACTGGCATCACACAGTGTAGGGTTCATTCATGTTTGTTGAATGTTAAACTGTTCCACTGTAACAACCAGTGTCACATTTCTTTCTTAAAAAGTTAGAATATTGAAGATTTCAGGAGTTACATCTCGATAAAAAAAACCATTTGTCATCCTGTTTTCCCCTTTTCTCTCTCTTGGGAATGTGGTCTTCCCTCGGGCTCCCAACCTAACTATTGAACGGACTGTTTTGGATGAACTTAGAACTCATTAGGATTAGCATATATTCACAGCCCTGGTCAGCTTCCTTAAATGCTGATAAATATGTGTTTTATTGATTTTTTTGAAGTTGAAAATATGGATAGAATCTTGGCTGGGGAGCTGGAGGAAGCCTGCTTCTAATCAAGCCTGGAGAGCATAAAGTCCACCTGCATCTCTACGGTGTTCTGCAGCCCCCCTGCCAGGCGGCCTGGAGACTGGAACACGTCGTCGGCCAGGGAAAACACCAGGTCTAAAATGGTCATGATCTGGTCCTGAGGATAGACGTAGGAACAAAGGAAGCACAATGGCCAATGGTAAATACACAGAGATTAAATACACAGCCTAAGGTGAGAAATTAAAATAAAGTCTGTCAGGAGAGATCAACCAATGAGGTAACATGAGTGGGACACACAGAGAGGAGAGGAGGCTTGAAGAGAAAAAGACATAGAAATTAACCAGGAGACAGAAATATTTAAAAATAAATCTGAATCAATAGACAGTTGACTTAAAAAAAAAAAAAAGATATTACCTGGATGAAGTTGAAAAAAGATTGCCCATTCGACGTCCAGTTCACATCAGGAGGCCGAATAGCCATTAGCAGCTCAATAAAGTGTAGCAGGAAGCCCCCTGGTCTCTAAAGAGGCAACACGTATTAGAATAATGCATCAATAGTTTCCCCTTGATATCCTGTGTCATGTTTTAACGGACATAAACACAACATGTGCTGTGTAGTTTGCATATAGTCTATTACTTTGTAACTAAAATTCAGGTTTTAAATGTCCTTACAGGATTAGGGGAGGTTCCCTTCAGGATGGTGAGGAGGACCAGCTCAAATAAAACATCTAGTAGGCTGATGTGATGAATCTGAAATCCAAACCCATTGGTTTACCACATAATAAGTTTGAATGGAAAACAAGTGTAGGAATCGAAGTTGGATCCGAGCCTTGTTATTGAACCTATTCCTTAACATTCTATATTTTAAACTAAACTTCTTCTTTTTAAAAATAGAACATACTTTATGCCCAGCTTACCATTTAGCTGGCAAGCTAAACATTCAACTGATGTAAGGATGTACTGTGTTAGTTATCACCTAACCCTCTAACTTCTATCAACCTACTCCTGCCTCAGCCAGCTCCTCCTGCAGTCCCTGTCTATTGTCTGGGTTAGTCAAGTAATTCACCAGACCATCATAGGCTCTCTGAACTTCTCGCACATCCTTGAGACAAAAACAGCATGGATCATCTTAACACTTAGGTCACTACTATAAAGACTTAGATGTTCAAAATAAAATAAGTCCTAATTTAAGATATTATGAGACACTGGGGAAGAAGGTTAAGTTTGTTAGATTCGTTCAGCATATTTGACGATCTCTGCCTGCTGGTTTTGTTTCAAAGGAGCTTTGTTATTGTCATGATTTTGTGTTTAGTGATTGCAAAGTAATAACACATTTCAAGTTATGTTACAGCAATAAACCTTCTTGAGTGATTTCAGTGCAATGGTGTGTATTCAGGAATTTCAAATTAATAATCTGTGTTATTTATTATATGTTGTGAAGTAATTGTGATGGGGTATTGGTTGAGTGATAGTCTGTGTTCAATGATTTTAGAGTGGGTTGGTCCAGCTCTTACCTGTTGGTTCAACTGGGCCAGACCTCCCATCAACGACCTCCCAGCATGGACGATGTAGTTGAGGCTAGAGGAGGTCAGTTCCTGTGAGCAGGAGAAGATAACAACACTGTTAATGTCACTGCATCACACTGACATCCAGTCTACTGGTGGGAAGAAAAAGTATTTTTTAAATCTGGCTTTACCTCAAAGGCACGGCGTACTGCGATCACTTTGGCTTGGAAATGTTCTATCCCTTTGTAAGTGTAGTAGGCCCTGTGCATATAAACAATGATTCCATATAAATAAGAATCACATACACATTATGTGAATATAATATGCTGTATATGCACAACGATAAAAATGATATATAAAAAGTAGAATTGAAATGAATAAATGTGACACTGTATACACATTATAAAAACATGCAGACATAGAAAATATTGAATGCAAGAAGAGCTTACTGGAGCTTGGGCAACTCAACACGTACTGGGTCCTCAGTATACTCTGCCTCCTGTGTGAGACAACACACTATGAACAAACTCTCAATCCCACTCAGCATCTTACACAAAACACCAAGGTATCAGAAAGAAGTGAATAAAACAATGAGTCAAATAGATGGCTCAAAGTTGATCATCTTCTAGACGGATGTTTACCTGTGGTGCGCTGTCCTGGGCCCGGCGTGGAAAGAAACGAGAAGCAGAGGGGCGGCTAAAACCAGGAGGTGGAGCTGGTGGAGGTTGAGGGGGAGGAGAACGAGGATGAGGAACATAAGTCTTGTCATCCGGGCCAGGAGGGCCAGATGGAGGGTCGAAGGGGCGTCCAGTGGGCGTGGGATCGTGTACCCCTCGCATGGCCTGCCAGGCGTCCGACCACTGGTGGGTCACACTTTCATCTCCTTTCTGGTCAAAGCCCTCATAGGATACGGTAACATCCACCAACTGCAGACGACACACATACACACACACATACACACACACACACACACACACATACAACAACCACTGTAAGCTGGAAATATTTGAAACTACCAGAAACCTTACACATCAACGCTGCTTAAGGGTATTCATTCAGCAGTCATTAGCTTACCTTGGCATGAAGGAGGTAATTGTACTCAGACCTCTCTTCACACGTAAAGCATTGTAAAAGATGAACAGCTCCGTCTAACAACTGGAAAGACCCAAAGAAAAATAGCCACGTCAAAAATGATTGACTTGAGTGTTGGAGAGTGGTCATTTCAGTTGTCATGAACGCCATATAAATGGAGTTCTATCTGTTCATCTGTTCATTGTAAAATGAAAGGCTATTTTCATGTGAAGGCGTTGGACTCACCTTAATCCCAGCCACTTCCTTGGTTACCTTGGAGACTGTGAGAGAGCCCTTTAAATGGAATCAAACAGGAAACCAGTCACTCAAGGTAAACTCTCAATACCCCCTGCAGGACTCTACAGAACATACTTTTGCAAACTCCATAAGTCATGGATAGACACTAGAGTACATGCACAAACACACGCCCAGCTAGGCCTACACACATGACATGTACCTGGCAATCGAAAAGGTTAATGACAACGATATGGCTCATCCAAATAGAAGTCTCACGTCCACGGACAACAGTCAGGGTGTAGAATATGTCTTCCCCATTCTGATAGAGATGACAACAACTTATTACCGTGAGTTCTCAGTGATATTCTGGCAGAGGTATAGGTTAATATGCCATTACAAACTTTTAAATAACAAGATAATGTGTAAAATTTGAGTCATTTCATTGGAGCTAAATGTTGTAACTACCTGGATGTTCCCGAAGAACCTTATGCCGTAATTGCTGTCCCAGGCCCATGAGGTTGTTTGCAGCGGCAGATCCTTCCCACTGAGGTAGTCATCCTGGATCCATGTCTGAAATAAAACAAAACAACCACTGAATTTGATAGATATGTATGATAAAAGGCTCATGTATAGACAAATAAGCTGGAAGTCACCGAGTTATTATCAGCTTCATAGGATGTGAAAGCCTACCTTTCCCCTCTGCAAAGACGCAGGCCGCTGGTCCAAAAGGCTGAACTCAGGCTCCGGCTGAAAAGCACACATGGAGAAGACAGTCAAGGGAAGAAAGCAGCAGAGGGACTCATGTCACAGGACTGCAAACAAAATATAGATTGGGAAATTCCCCTCACAACAAAGCTGTAAATGCATCGAGGTGTTGTTGGAATGTAACAGAAAATAAGTAAAGACAGCTTGTATAAAGGGAGGACAAACAGAAAAGGAAAAGGGAGATCAAGGCATCAGGAGTTTAGAAAGTGACAAGACCCTCTGTGGAGGAAAAATAGGAAATGATAGTGTTCAAATATCAAAACGTACTCTTTTTTGATTTAGGATGACTTGCAGCATGAATTGAAATGTTGAATATATGAAAAATATCATTATAATATTCCACCTAGTAATTAAATAGGCCTGAGACTGTTTGCATTTACGAGTAGCTGTTATCTCCAATTGTACCTGGTTCTTTTGCTTTGTTAACTCCCTGACCATGTTACCTGTTCATTGTGGTAACTGGTCTTAGCCAGGTCCTGGAGCAGCATATGTCCAGCTTCAGTCAGATAGAACACGGGCTGGCCAGCAGGAACAGAGAAGAAGCTCTGTAACAGAAAATATGTGCCATTATTAATAGAAATGTTTTATCACCAATAAATAAATGATGTGATGGTAGGATAGAATCTGACACACAAATAGTGGCCAAGTTTGAATTATGTTAGTGAGTTCTCATTACTGTGGGTCAAATAATACCTGGCTATCTTGATCTGCAAAGCTCCTGAGAATCTCCTGTGTCTCAGAGCTTAGCTGGAAATGAACCTGGCATTGTTGATCCTGTTTAAATAACACATTCAAATAAAAACAATAATTTTTTCATTTATATTTTCCATCGATCGGACCTGTTACTACATTGCTACTTTCCAAACTTACATGGACAGGCAGTGGTCCATAAGGAGTCTGAGTCTCGGCTTTCACAGCCCTGGTGAAAGCATCAGAGGAGCCCCAGAATCCTAGAGGCACAATTTCCAGACTGGAGGTGGACAGACTGTCCTCACTCTCTTTGTTGGTCAAAGGAGACACTGTGCCATCATGCACCAAGGAGCCCAGAGGAGATGAGACTGTAGAGGTGGATTCAGCGTGCTGGCTGTCCTCCTTCTGAAAAATCTATAAAAAATACAAAATGACTTTATTCAAATGAGTTCTATATGACCTAAGACGACAGATAAATAGATACTAAAGAAATATACAGAGTGGTGGTGTATATGATGGGTTCAGTGTGAAAGACTGTTACCTGTTTATTCTGCTGGCTGGTCTTAGCCAGGTCCTGGAGCAGCATATGTCCAGCTTCAGTCAGATAGAACACGGGCTGGCCAGCAGGAACAGAGAAGAAGCTCTGTAACAGAAACATGTACCATTATTAATAGAAATGTTGTATCACCAATGAATTGATGATATTATGCTAGCATAGAATCTGACACACAAACAGTGGCCAAGTTTGAATTATGTTAGTGAGTTCTCATTACTGTGGGTCAAATAATACCTGGCTATCTTGATCTGCAAAGCTCCTGAGAATCTCCTGTGTCTCAGAGCTTAACTGAAAATGTACCTGGCATTGCCGATCCTGTTTAAATAACACATTCAAATTACAACAATGTTAATGTTTGTTTGTTTTTTTCCTTTGATCGGACCTGTTACTACATTGCTACTTTCCAAACTTACATGGACAGGCAGTGGTCCATAAGGAGTCTGAGTCTCGGCTTTCACAGCCCTGGTGACAGCATCAAAGGAGCCCCAGAATCCAAGAGGCACAATTTCCATACTGGAGGTGGACAGATTGTCCTCACTCTCTTTGTTGGTCAAAGGAGACACTGTGCCATCATGCTCCACGGAGTCCAGAGGAGATGAGACTGTAGAGGTGGATTCAGCGTGCTGGCTGTCCTCCTCCATCTGTTAAAACAATACAAAATACAAAATGACTTTATTAAAATGAGTTCTATATGACCTAATATGACAGATAAATATATACAAAAGAAATATACAGAGTGCTGGTGTATATGATGGTGATAAGTGGGAAAGACTGTTACCTGTTCATTCTGGTGGCTGGTCTTAGCCAGGTCCTGGAGCAGCATATGTCCAGCTTCAGTCAGACAGAACACGGGCTGGCCAGCAGGAACAGAGAAGAAGCTCTGTAACAGAAAACATGTACCATTATTAATAGATGAATAGCATTGGTAAATGTGGTACAATATACCTATTAATAGTCTGTTTGAAAATACTGCCATCAGATCAATACATAATTATGTAGTACAACATACCTAAGGCTTAGTAAACATCAATAAACAGATGTACAGTATATAATCTACATCAATACTGTACTGGCCCATTTTATTAATCATTTATTTTACTCTGGATGAGCAACTTGGCTAGCATTGTTTCTCGTTTTATAATAGAATGAAGCTGACTGTATTTCGAGTTAAATTTGTCTGAGGCGATTGAATCTGAATTATTCGTCAGAGTTTAATAATATAGAATATAGATCATTTGCATTACTGTGGGCCCACTAGTACCTGGCTATCTTGGTCTGCAAAGATCCTGAGAACCTCCTGTGCCACAGAGCATAGCTGATAAATTGCCTGCCATTGGCTTTGTTCATCCTGTGTAAACAAATAGATTAAAATGAAAACACCTCCAATGTTGCTTTTCCATTGATTTGACACGTTACTGTGTGGCTACTCCTAAACTTACAATGGCATGCAGGGGTCCATAAGGAACCTGTGTCTCTGCCTTCACAACCTATTGAAGGAACACAACCAGGGGTTGGAAAACACACATATTGCAGAGTAATCTTAGCCAGAGAGACAGCAGTACCCCTATTACATAGGTAACTATTATCTACCTCTCTGTTTCCACAGGCAATTACACCCCAGGTACCCTCAAGAGAGGGATCCTCAGACTTTCCATTCTTTGTCTATAGAAAAAGGAAACATTTATCCGTTTTTTTGTAAAGTATTGTCTTTTCTTATCATAGCCAGTGGGTGTTACTTTCCTATGTACTATGTTTCTTTTTTTTATTTGAAATGCAGCTGTGTGTATTAACAATGTTTGAACTAATTGCATTTCCAGTTGCTGTTTAGAACAGCCCATGTTAAAACCAAAGCGATCTACCTGCACAGACACGGACCAAGACACAGTTCTGTCAGCAGGGAGCTCCTCAGCATCTGAGTCTGCTTCAACCTGTGGAGAGAAAAACAACATTATGTCAATCACACGGTTACACTACAACTGAATCTGTTTCATAACCAAAATAAGGTAATCAGCACCTGTCCATTGCATATGCCCACTCGCTGGGAATACTGATCGTCCCTACCGACATGGACATTCCTGCATGGGTAGGTCTTGGGCTCTGAGACACAAAACAAGAACACAAGGCTCTAAGTTTAACCTGGCTTTAGACTAATACATTTACATCGTCAGGTACAGCTGTACGCTTGTACCGCCACGCATATCTAATCGGATGTTATAAAAAGTTTTCCTACCGTCGTCTTTTGAATATTTATATTTCTTGTGCAAGTAGACCGTGCCCGCGGCAATAGCCAATCCGCCGCCTACTAATCCTGCAATAAGCAGAGGCCTTCCGCGAAAGAATTTAAACGGTGCTGATAAATATCGCTTCATGTTGTTCGGAGTTCATGATAATCGTGTCTTACTGTAATGCAATCAAACGAGTTATAAAAGATTTCGAGCTGTTGTCGGAGTTTGAGCAGAACATTTGTGACGGGATGAATTCCATCGAAGATTCAAGATCCATGTCACAATGTATTTTATATTAAACCGAGCTTGGAATTCCAATCCAGAGCGAGTAATGACGTATAAGAACGTACGATCAAAATGGTGTTGACAATAACTCAAGGCCTCATATCTTGACCTTTTAGATGGGGGCCTAGGCTAGCATGTGCAAGTGAAGCCCTGTCCAGGGTGCTGAAAAACGATTTGGTGTCGGTCGCAAGTCGAGATCACCTAAAAGAAATAAAAAGCACAACTTATAAATCAATGATCACTTCTTTCTAGAGTTTGTTCATATAATTTTGTGAAACTCCATTGAACTTAAAAGACAATGTACCAATCTTAAAAAGTTGTATACATGCCCTAAATACTGATACCTTATTTTCTTAGCACATCTGATGATCTATTAGTGAAAAGCAGGAAGAAAAAAACCGTTGTCAGAGTCCAGACAGGGAAATTACATTCCGTTCGACCCATGCTGTAGTCCAGGATGGGGGAAATAGGGAGTGTGTGGTGGCTCTTGGGAGAGTGATAAAGAGATATTTGAATTGCACATATCAAAATACACATCAAGAGAGAGCAAAGCTGTTTCATAGCAAGTCTGTGCATTGATCAGCTTCAAAGACCTATGGAGTCGCAGAGCCCACTGGCAAAGAGCATTAGGCAAACGTTGTTTTTTTTTATGTCCAGTGCAATATTTGAATGATACTTTATGGATATGTCCTCAAATAATGACTATGTGAGAGGTTCTACTTAGAATAAACACAGAAAGGGATATATCTAAGAGGTAGCTGGAGGATTGTCTGTTTTGGAAAAAATGAATGAAACACAGCAATATAGTAAACATACAGTAAAAATATTGGAAAATAGTCTCATTCACCATATTTATCCAAACAATGTTTTGCTGAATCATTTTTGTTGTTGTTGTTGTTACAATTTAAAAACAAAATATATTTTTTGTGCTCCATTTTGTGCTGTTAATGTTGAGACAGTAAAGCCTCAACCACCAACATCCAAGGAACTGGAAGGAAAGAACACATCTCCACGTGGCCTCACCCCTCAAAGTACAGATATATCAATTATGTTTATAATGTGGCATGGCCCTCGAACATGGACGTGAGTCTGAAAATACATGACTGATATGCTCATACAGTCTGAACCTTCTACACCCCTCCGGTCATCTGGAACAGGTGTCTTAACCGTTCCCCAAGTTAAAACGATCAAAGGGGAAGCAGCGTTTAGCTACAAAGCCACAAATGGCTGGAACCAACTTCCAGAACATCTGAGGCCCACTCAAGCAGTCTGACTACTTTACTTTGATATCCTGATCAAAAACGTAAAATCTATTTGACCCTTTAATTGCACTAAGATGTCTTTTTTTGCAACCCTTGCATTTAACTGTTACACAAAGTTAATCTCAAGCATAGTCCATTGTTTATATTTAATATTAATGATATGTGTGCCTCTGTAAAAGACTGTAAATGATGCATCCATGCAGATGATACCATTCTTTATTCTTGTGCACCGTCCATGGAACAGACAATGTCAGACCTTACAAGGGCATTTACATGTGTACAGAAATCCCTTAGAGATCTTAGATGAATCGTTGATGAATATAATATTAAATATTTTCTTTTCTCAAGTGCCAAACAGTTAGATTGCAAGGCATATAGTATTTGCTCCCTAAAAGCTCAAATTGAGCGTGTTGCAGTTTATAAATACTTGGGAATTTCGCCAGATGAAAAGTTATCATGTAAGACTCGTGCTTGAACTCACAAAGAAAGTGAAGAGCAGATTTGGAGCTCTTTACATGATAAGGTTTTGCTTTTCTGTTGAAAACAGAATGACAATCAAATCAACCCCCTTGTCAATTATGAACTTTGGTGATATTGTGTATATGCATGCAGCCCCAACTATTTTAAAGCCCATTGAGGTTTACCACTGTTCTTTGCGCTTTGTAACTAGGGATGGATTCAGAACCCATCACTGTACATTATATAAGAAAGGAGGATGGTCTTCTCTCAGTAAGAGGAGAGAAAAACATGGTCTCTTTTGTGTTTACGAGGTATTGCTGGGCAAGTTGCCTTTTTATTTTACTTACAAATCCAGTACTCATCACGCTCACAGGACACCCTTGAAAGCCCAAAAGTGAAAACAATACTTAATATAGATTTTTTTTGCCTCAGACAAATGGAACAACGTTCAACAGTTTTTGAAAATAGAGCAGTTTGTTTTGTATGAACAATGAACATTTTTATTGGAGGATATAGGAGTTGAAGAGTGTACTTGCTTTGGTTGAAACATTGTATATATCAACATTCTGTTTGAAAATATATTATTGTATTGTAAATATTGTAACACATTTGTATTATTTGCTTATTTTTTATACTATTTATGTATTTCATTTTATTTCATGTTATTCATGTTTGTTTAGTTGTTATAACTTATACTTTCTACCGACTGGGCTCCCTGCGGACCCCAATAATAAAGTACTGTAAGAATCAACCATCATAGCAAAATGTTAGCACATTTCTTCTCAAAACATTATCAGTTATGTAACTGATGTCATCTGAAAAAAAGTTCTATCTAATCTAATAGTTCTCTCTATGAAAACTGTATAGGCGGGATTTTGTGCTTTTGACTGAGGTTCCCCGGTCAGTCATGGTGCCAAACATTTACGTGATGCAAGATCCAAAGTGCTCTTTAACACACAGATCCAAGACAGCCAGGTGAGAGGTTATAGACAAAACCTAAAAAGGATGAGAAAGAAATGATCTCATTGCTCCTAGCAGCAGTCAAATTATTCCTTAATTAACTTTAAGCATTGCCAAAGTATTATTATCATTAAACCTTTATTAAACCAGGTAGTCACATTCAGTTAAAAAAAACTCTTTTCCAAGAGAGACCTGGCCATAAGGACAGCAGCAGAACATAAAACATCCGACAGATAACATTAATTCAGACATTTACAAAACATTCCGATTTTCCAATCGTTATTTCTTCCAGTCCTTTCATAATGTCCTTGAATTTTCCCAGAGAGACTCGGGCTTGCAGTTTAATACTGGGTTGTAGTTCACACCACATGAAGGGGGCGGTGAACATAAAAGCAGTCCTTGCCAATTTCATTCTGGCCTTAGGCACTGATAGCAGGAGCAATTCCTGTGATCGCAGACAATGATTTCCCTGTTTAAAATGAATGTTCATGCACTAAAAGAATGGCAGGAGACCTTACATTGTCTTCTATTGCATCTCTTGTTAATACAACTATGAGTAAAATGTTTTCAGGATTTTGTAAAAAAAAAAAGAACGCACTGTGAGAAAAAAAAAGATAAAGTACGTTGAAAAAGATACTATAGGAGTGAGTTGAACATTACAGTGAAGAAGGTAAAGATGTGGTCCTCTGAGTTTTACTGTTTCTGAGCAACCAAATGTAGCTGTATCTTCTACATGAAAGACACACTAAATATAGCAATTGTAACTTTCTGGGTGTGACTCTTTTTCCAACAGTATAATTGAATCCCCTTATAGTTTAATGTGCTTCATTTGCACTTTGTGTCCATTTCAATCATGGACATAAAACATGCCACACACAAAAGGAGATTTTTTTTGCCTTTTGGTTAGTTTATGGATTTGAAATTCCCCAGAAAAGCATCACAAGTTGGTCCAGTGCTTTTTAAAGCAGAAAATAGGCCGGACACAACCACCATAGCTGTCTTGTGGGAAGCAAAGAGTAATATGAAAAAGATCTGCTGTTGATGCAGTCATCCTGCAGTAAAAGGGAGAGCATACGCAGCCATTTTGTAATTTTTAGTGTTTTATGATTGTTGACATTTGCTCCAACAACATCTTCTGAATCAAACTTCTATTTTGAGGGGTACAGACTGACGTCTCAACACTTTCTTGTCGAATCATTTTCACCAGATTGATTTTGTAAGTAGCATGATGTACAGCAGAAGCTTTATCCTGTACACAAGGCAGTGTGAGAGGATTCCTTCTACCTGTACCACCCTCCAAGATATACCAAAAAAAGGGAGAGTAAGTTTATCTCTAATGAGAAAGATAGGATCTATCTTTTCATTCGTCAATTTACCAATTTAGTTTTTCTACCAACATAAATACAGTATATGTTATATTCTCAACCAACCAAAGTAGGATTTTCTTGACAGTCATTTCTCTAATTGTCAATGGACGTTTAACAAGCAAAGGTGTGTTATGTTTGGCTCTTTAGACAAAACCTCTGTAGAGCAGCATCAGGATGAGTTTGCTCAATTCAGAACATCGGTTCCTACAATTTTGTCCTCTCTTTGGCTTTCAAGAGGTTCTGCTAGATAGATTATAGATACCTCCTGTTACTCTGCATGCAGTTCCCCCAACTACTGTACTGAAATCCACTACATTTATAAAAGGCATTGAGTTCAATCATAGTGAAGCTGTTCAACACATCGTCTGTGATTCTAGAGCAGGAGGTGCCCATTTTCATGGTATGGGATTCATGGTTTTACCTTTTCTATTTCATTTCCATTCGTTTTTTTATTCGGGCACTTTCTATCAGTATAAAATATGAAGTACTGCATACATGAAAAAGCACCAGCTCTACAATAGGGCTGAAAATATATTAATAGGGAGCTGACATTCAGGCTTAGCAGTAGAAGGTTAGGACTACTTATGTGCTCAAGACATGCACATTTTGTTCCACCTTATATTTGGTTTGTAATTTAGTAAGACTTAAAAACATTCCAAACAGCTGGTTTGGCATGAGCTGGTTTTCCAAAATGTATTCTATTTACAGACACAATATGGAAGGTTGTATTTGTTCATATAGTACATATTGCAATCTTGGTGAACAGGACAGAGGACTTTTAGTTGCTGAGAAAAAAATGATTGACGTTGAAAGAGGAGATGGCTAGTCTGATGTGAAAGAGCAGCTCTGGCCTTAGAAGGGGCTTGTCAGTGACCTGATGGACAACTCTCCTTGGGTTAAGCAGGCCCCATCTATAGCACAGACTTGCCCCTGACAGATTTACATCCTCATTCGAGAGCAATGTCACATTTTGAACGAGTGTTTTATAGATCTGTTCTTAGAGAGGATGAGGCCGTGTGTAGATATGATCTTTCCTTCCAGATCCTTGGATGTTGGTGATTTGAGGCTTTACTGCCTGAACGTTCACAACACAAAATGGAGAACTAAAAGATCTCTTGTCTTTAAATAACAACAACAACAACAACAACAAAAACTACATCAAAACAATGTTTGCTCCAACATAGTGAAGAGGCTTTACTCAAATCTGTTGTCAATGCTTACTATACTGTCTGTTTCTTTCATTTTTTCCAAAACAGACAATCCTCAAGCCACATTTTAGACACATCCCTTTCATGTATTTATTCTAAGTGGAACCTCTCACATAGTTATTATTTGAGGACAAATCCATAAAGTATCATTCAAATATTGCACTGGAAATCTCTTTGGTTTTTAAATTGTAACAAAAAAAAAAAAAAAACTATACGGCAAAACGTTGTTTGGTTAAATATGGTGAATGAGACTATATTAAATATTTTTACTGTATGCTGACTTTATTGCTGTGTTTCATTCATTTTTTCCAAAACAGACAATCCTCAAGCTACATTTTAAACCTTTCTGTGTTTATTCTAAGTGGAACCTCACACATAGTTATTATTTGAGGACATATCCATAAAGCATCGTTCAAATATTGCACTGGAAATGAAAAAAAACAATGTCTGGTGAATGCTCTTTGCCAGTGGGATCTGCAGGAGGAGCTGGCTGAGGCAGGAGTAGGTTGATAGAAGTTAGAGGGTTAGGTGATAACTAACACAGTACATCCTTACATCAGTTGAATGTTTAGCTTGCCAGCTAAATGGTAAGCTGGGCATAAAGTATGTTCTATTTGTAAAAAGAAGAAGTTTAGTTTAAAATATAGAATGTTAAGGAATAGGTTCAATAACAAGGCTCGGATCCAACTTCGATTCCTACACTTGTTTTTCATGCAAACCGATTATATGGTAAACCAATGGGTTTGGATTTCAGATTCATCACATCAGCCTACTAGATGTTTTATTTGAGCTGGTCCTCCTCACCATCCTGAAGGGAACCTCCCCTAATCCTGTAAGAACATTTAAAACCTGAATTTTAGTTACAAAGTAATAGACTATATGCAAACTACACAGCACATGTTGTGTTTATGTCCGTTAAAACATGACACAGGATATCAAGGGGAAACTATTGATGCATTATTCTAATATGTGTTGCCTCTTTAGAGACCAGGGGGCTTCCTGCTACACTTTATTGAGCTGCTAATGGCTATTCGGCCTCCTGATGTGAACTGGACGTCGAATGGGCAATCTTTTTTCAACTTCATCCAGGTAATATCTTTTTTTTTTTTAAGTCAACTGTTTATTGATTCAGATTTATTTTTAAATATTTCTGTCTCCTGGTTAATTTCTGTCTTTTTCTCTTCAAGCCTCCTCTCCTCTCTGTGTGTCCCACTCATGTCCTCTTGGTTGATCTCTCCTGGCAGACTTTATTTGAATTTCTCACCTTAGGCTGTGTATTTCATCTCTGTGTATTTACTATTGGCCATTGTGCTTCCTTTGTTCCTACGTCTATCCTCAGGACCAGATCATGACCATCTTAGACCTGGTGTTTTCCCTGGGCGACGACGTGTTCCAGTCTCCAGGCCACCTGGCAGGGGGGCTGCAGAACACCGTAGAGATGCAGGTGGACTTTATGCTCTCCAGGCTGGATTAGAAGCAGGCTTGCTCCAGCTCCCCAGCCAAGATTCTATCCATATTTTCAAAAAAATCAATAAAACACATATTTATCAGCATTTAAGGAAGCTGTTCAGGGTTGTGAATATATGCTAATCCTAATGAGTTCTAAGTTCATCCAAAACAGTCCGTTCAAAAGTTAGGTTGGGAGCCCGAGGGAAGACCACATTCCCAAGAGAGAGAAAAGGGGAAAACAGGATGAGAAATGGTTTTTTTTATCGAGATGCATCTCCTGAAATCTTCAATATTCTAACTTTTTAAGAAAGAAATGTGACACTGGTTGTTACAGTGGAACAGTTTAACATTCAACAAACATGAATGAACCCTACACTGTGTGATGCCAGTAACACGTCAGCGATACACACATATAATCAGGATGGTTATAAAGAGGGTTCAACTGAAAGACACAGAGCTTATAACCTTGAGGATCGGAGCTCTCAGGATCACCCTTGGAAAATGTACTGCTTTATCCCTTGTGTGGGATGTGTTCATCTTTCACAGTGCAGGTCCTGCCGTTCCAACGACTTCAATTAAAGAACTACAGATAATGAAATCAGCAGTGTGTTTTCAGGATTTGAAGATATTGCAAGTGTTTCTGTAAACCCAGGGCAATCTGATCAGAGAATATTAGAAATAGCTTTTATGGCTAACAAACAAAAAATGGTAGATACATGAACATTTTAGAAGTTTTGAAGTCTGCAAAAAGGGGGTTTGGAAATAGAAACAAAAATGTTTACAGAAAAAGGAAATGATTTGATCTAGCAATGGTCTTTAAAAACTGTAAATTTGTATCCAGGACAAGTGTAATCGTAAACCACCTTAACATTTTCTGACAGTGTGTACTTTGTGTTAGCAGTATTACCAGTATGTTTTACTTTACCATTAGCATTTGACTAATGGACCATCAGCGGATTAAAATGTATAGGACAGATCCTAGAAATATGATGCAATTCTAAACCGCACTGAGCACCAGCTCAGACCAAGGTTTTGACCTGAATTAAATATTGATGTCCAGTAATAGAGGTGGATAAACTAAAGATTCAAAGGCCATGGTTAGGCAGAAGGGTCAATCCTTTTTTTAGCAAATGCTAAGAGTTGTCATCAACATCCTGGATCAAGATGTGTTTACAAAAATGCAAGGGTTGCAAAAAAGACATCTTAACTCAGAACTCAGAGGACCACATATTTACCTTCTTTACTGTCATGTTCAACTCACTCCTATAGTATCTTTTTCAACGTACTTTATCTTATTTTTTTCCCATAGTGCGTTCTTTTTTTTTTTCTTTTTTTTTTTTTTACAAAATCCTGAAAACATTTTACTCATAGTTGTATTAACAAGAGATGCAATAGAAGACAATGTAAGGTCTCCTGCCATTCTTTCAGTGCATGATCATTCATTTTAAACAGGGAAATCATTGTCTGCGATCACAGGAATTGCTCCTGCTATCAGTGCCTAAGGCCAGAATGAAATTGGCAAGGACTGCTTTTATGTTCACCGCCCCCTTCATGTGGTGTGAACTACAACCCAGTATTAAACTGCAAGCCCGAGTCTCTCTGGGAAAATTCAAGGACATTATGAAAGGACTGGAAGAAATAACGATTGGAAAATCGGAATGTTTTGTAAATGTCTGAATTAATGTTATCTGTCGGATGTTTTATGTTCTGCTGCTGTCCTTATGGCCAGGTCTCTCTTGGAAAAGAGTTTTTTTTAACTGAATGTGACTACCTGGTTTAATAAAGGTTTAATGATAATAATACTTTGGCAATGCTTAAAGTTAATTAAGGAATAATTTGACTGCTGCTAGGAGCAATGAGATCATTTCTTTCTCATCCTTTTTAGGTTTTGTCTATAACCTCTCACCTGGCTGTCTTGGATCTGTGTGTTAAAGAGCACTTTGGATCTTGCATCACGTAAATGTTTGGCACCATGACTGACCGGGGAACCTCAGTCAAAAGCACAAAATCCCGCCTATACAGTTTTCATAGAGAGAACTATTAGATTAGATAGAACTTTTTTTCAGATGACATCAGTTACATAACTGATAATGTTTTGAGAAGAAATGTGCTAACATTTTGCTATGATGGTTGATTCTTACAGTACTTTATTATTGGGGTCCGCAGGGAGCCCAGTCGGTAGAAAGTATAAGTTATAACAACTAAACAAACATGAATAACATGAAATAAAATGAAATACATAAATAGTATAAAAAATAAGCAAATAATACAAATGTGTACAATATTTACAATACAATAATATATTTTCAAACAGAATGTTGATATAAACAATGTTTCAACCAAAACAAGTACACTCTTCAACTCCTATATCCTCCAATAAAAATGTTCATTGTTCATACAAAACAAACTGCTCTATTTTCAAAAACTGTTGAACGTTGTTCCATTTTTCTGAGGCAAAAAAAATCTATATTAAGTATTGTTTTCACTTTTGGGCTTTCAAGGGTGTCCTGTGAGCGTGATGAGTACTGGATTTGTAAGTAAGATAAAAAGGCAACTTGCCCAGCAATACCTCGTAAACACAAAAGAGACCATGTTTTTCTCTCCTCTTACTGAGAGAAGACCATCCTCCTTTCTTATATAATGTACAGTGATGGGTTCTAAATCCATCCCTAGTTACAAAGCGCAAAGAACAGTGGTAAACCTCAATGGGCTTTAAAATAGTTGGGGCTGCATGCATATACACAATATCACCAAAGTTCATAATTGACAAGGGGGTTGATTTGATTGTCATTCTGTTTTCAACAGAAAAGCAAAACCTTATCATGTAAAGAGCTCCAAATCTGCTCTTCACTTTCTTTGTGAGTTCAAGCACGAGTCTTACATGATAACTTTTCATCTGGTGAAATTCCCAAGTATTTGTAAACTGCAACACGCTCAATTTGAGCTTTTAGGGAGCAAATACTATATGCCTTGCAATCTAACTGTTTGGCACTTGAGAAAAGAAAATATTTAATATTATATTCATCAAGGATTCATCTAAGATCTCTAAGGGATTTCTGTACACATGTAAATGCCCTTGTAAGGTCTGACATTGTCTGTTCCATGGACGGTGCACAAGAATAAAGAATGGTATCATCTGCATGGATGCATCATTTACAGTCTTTTACAGAGGCACACATATCATTAATATTAAATATAAACAATGGACTATGCTTGAGATTAACTTTGTGTAACAGTTAAATGCAAGGGTTGCAAAAAAAGACATCTTAGTGCAATTAAAGGGTCAAATAGATTTTACGTTTTTGATCAGGATATCAAAGTAAAGTAGTCAGACGGCTTGAGTGGGCCTCAGATGTTCTGGAAGTTGGTTCCAGCCATTTGTGGCTTTGTAGCTAAACGCTGCTTCCCCTTTGATCGTTTTAACTTGGGGAACGGTTAAGACACCTGTTCCAGATGACCGGAGGGGTGTAGAAGGTTCAGACTGTATGAGCATATCAGTCATGTATTTTCAGACTCACGTCCATGTTCGAGGGCCATGCCACATTATAAACATAATTGATATATCTGTACTTTGAGGGGTGAGGCCACGTGGAGATGTGTTCTTTCCTTCCAGTTCCTTGGATGTTGGTGGTTGAGGCTTTACTGTCTCAACATTAACAGCACAAAATGGAGCACAAAAAATATATTTTGTTTTTAAATTGTAACAACAACAACAACAAAAATGATTCAGCAAAACATTGTTTGGATAAATATGGTGAATGAGACTATTTTCCAATATTTTTACTGTATGTTTACTATATTGCTGTGTTTCATTCATTTTTTCCAAAACAGACAATCCTCCAGCTACCTCTTAGATATATCCCTTTCTGTGTTTATTCTAAGTAGAACCTCTCACATAGTCATTATTTGAGGACATATCCATAAAGTATCATTCAAATATTGCACTGGACATAAAAAAAAACAACGTTTGCCTAATGCTCTTTGCCAGTGGGCTCTGCGACTCCATAGGTCTTTGAAGCTGATCAATGCACAGACTTGCTATGAAACAGCTTTGCTCTCTCTTGATGTGTATTTTGATATGTGCAATTCAAATATCTCTTTATCACTCTCCCAAGAGCCACCACACACTCCCTATTTCCCCCATCCTGGACTACAGCATGGGTCGAACGGAATGTAATTTCCCTGTCTGGACTCTGACAACGGTTTTTTTCTTCCTGCTTTTCACTAATAGATCATCAGATGTGCTAAGAAAAGAAGGTATCAGTATTTAGGGCATGTATACAACTTTTTAAGATTGGTACATTGTCTGTTAAGTTCAATGGAGTTTCACTAAATTATATTAACAAACTCTAGAAAGAAGTGATCGTTGATTTATAAGTTGTGCTTTTTATTTCTTTTAGGTGATCTCGACTTGCGACCGACACCAAATCGTTTTTCAGCACCCTGGACAGGGCTTCACTTGCACATGCTAGCCTAGGCCCCCATCTAAAAGGTCAAGATATGAGGCCTTGAGTTATTGTCAACACCATTTTGATCGTACGTTCTTATACGTCATTACTCGCTCTGGATTGGAATTCCAAGCTTGGTTTAATATAAAATACATTGTGACATGGATCTCGAATCTTCGATGGAATTCATCACGTCACAAATGTTCTGCTCAAACTCCGACGACAGCTCGAAATCTTTTATAACTCGTTTGATTGCATTACAGTAAGACACGATTATCATGAACTCCGAACAACATGAAGCGATATTTATCAGCACCGTTTAAATTCTTTCGCGGAAGGCCTCTGCTTATTGCAGGATTAGTAGGCGGCGGATTGGCTATTGCCGCGGGCACGGTCTACTTGCACAAGAAATATAAATATTCAAAAGACGACGGTAGGAAAACTTTTTATAACATCCGATTAGATATGCGTGGCGGTACAAGCGTACAGCTGTACCTGACGATGTAAATGTATTAGTCTAAAGCCAGGTTAAACTTAGAGCCTTGTGTTCTTGTTTTGTGTCTCAGAGCCCAAGACCTACCCATGCAGGAATGTCCATGTCGGTAGGGACGATCAGTATTCCCAGCGAGTGGGCATATGCAATGGACAGGTGCTGATTACCTTATTTTGGTTATGAAACAGATTCAGTTGTAGTGTAACCGTGTGATTGACATAATGTTGTTTTTCTCTCCACAGGTTGAAGCAGACTCAGATGCTGAGGAGCTCCCTGCTGACAGAACTGTGTCTTGGTCCGTGTCTGTGCAGGTAGATCGCTTTGGTTTTAACATGGGCTGTTCTAAACAGCAACTGGAAATGCAATTAGTTCAAACATTGTTAATACACACAGCTGCATTTCAAATAAAAAAAAGAAACATAGTACATAGGAAAGTAACACCCACTGGCTATGATAAGAAAAGACAATACTTTACAAAAAAAACGGATAAATGTTTCCTTTTTCTATAGACAAAGAATGGAAAGTCTGAGGATCCCTCTCTTGAGGGTACCTGGGGTGTAATTGCCTGTGGAAACAGAGAGGTAGATAATAGTTACCTATGTAATAGGGGTACTGCTGTCTCTCTGGCTAAGATTACTCTGCAATATGTGTGTTTTCCAACCCCTGGTTGTGTTCCTTCAATAGGTTGTGAAGGCAGAGACACAGGTTCCTTATGGACCCCTGCATGCCATTGTAAGTTTAGGAGTAGCCACACAGTAACGTGTCAAATCAATGGAAAAGCAACATTGGAGGTGTTTTCATTTTAATCTATTTGTTTACACAGGATGAACAAAGCCAATGGCAGGCAATTTATCAGCTATGCTCTGTGGCACAGGAGGTTCTCAGGATCTTTGCAGACCAAGATAGCCAGGTACTAGTGGGCCCACAGTAATGCAAATGATCTATATTCTATATTATTAAACTCTGACGAATAATTCAGATTCAATCGCCTCAGACAAATTTAACTCGAAATACAGTCAGCTTCATTCTATTATAAAACGAGAAACAATGCTAGCCAAGTTGCTCATCCAGAGTAAAATAAATGATTAATAAAATGGGCCAGTACAGTATTGATGTAGATTATATACTGTACATCTGTTTATTGATGTTTACTAAGCCTTAGGTATGTTGTACTACATAATTATGTATTGATCTGATGGCAGTATTTTCAAACAGACTATTAATAGGTATATTGTACCACATTTACCAATGCTATTCATCTATTAATAATGGTACATGTTTTCTGTTACAGAGCTTCTTCTCTGTTCCTGCTGGCCAGCCCGTGTTCTGTCTGACTGAAGCTGGACATATGCTGCTCCAGGACCTGGCTAAGACCAGCCACCAGAATGAACAGGTAACAGTCTTTCCCACTTATCACCATCATATACACCAGCACTCTGTATATTTCTTTTGTATATATTTATCTGTCATATTAGGTCATATAGAACTCATTTTAATAAAGTCATTTTGTATTTTGTATTGTTTTAACAGATGGAGGAGGACAGCCAGCACGCTGAATCCACCTCTACAGTCTCATCTCCTCTGGGCTCCGTGGAGCATGATGGCACAGTGTCTCCTTTGACCAACAAAGAGAGTGAGGACAATCTGTCCACCTCCAGTATGGAAATTGTGCCTCTTGGATTCTGGGGCTCCTTTGATGCTGTCACCAGGGCTGTGAAAGCCGAGACTCAGACTCCTTATGGACCACTGCCTGTCCATGTAAGTTTGGAAAGTAGCAATGTAGTAACAGGTCCGATCAAAGGAAAAAAACAAACAAACATTAACATTGTTGTAATTTGAATGTGTTATTTAAACAGGATCGTCAATGCCAGGTACATTTTCAGTTAAGCTCTGAGACACAGGAGGTTCTCAGGAGCTTTGCAGATCAAGATAGCCAGGTATTATTTGACCCACAGTAATGAGAACTCACTAACATAATTCAAACTTGACCACTATTTGTGTGTCAGATTCTATGCTAGCATAATATCATCAATTCATTGGTGATACAACATTTCTATTAATAATGGTACATGTTTCTGTTACAGAGCTTCTTCTCTGTTCCTGCTGGCCAGCCCGTGTTCTATCTGACTGAAGCTGGACATATTCTGCTCCAGGACCTGGCTAAGACCAGCCAGCAGAATAAACAGGTAACAGTCTTTCACACTGAACCCATCATATACACCACCACTCTGTATATTTCTTTAGTATCTATTTATCTGTCGTCTTAGGTCATATAGAACTCATTTGAATAAAGTCATTTTGTATTTTTTATAGATTTTTCAGAAGGAGGACAGCCAGCACGCTGAATCCACCTCTACAGTCTCATCTCCTCTGGGCTCCTTGGTGCATGATGGCACAGTGTCTCCTTTGACCAACAAAGAGAGTGAGGACAGTCTGTCCACCTCCAGTCTGGAAATTGTGCCTCTAGGATTCTGGGGCTCCTCTGATGCTTTCACCAGGGCTGTGAAAGCCGAGACTCAGACTCCTTATGGACCACTGCCTGTCCATGTAAGTTTGGAAAGTAGCAATGTAGTAACAGGTCCGATCGATGGAAAATATAAATGAAAAAATTTTTGTTTTTATTTGAATGTGTTATTTAAACAGGATCAACAATGCCAGGTTCATTTCCAGCTAAGCTCTGAGACACAGGAGATTCTCAGGAGCTTTGCAGATCAAGATAGCCAGGTATTATTTGACCCACAGTAATGAGAACTCACTAACATAATTCAAACTTGGCCACTATTTGTGTGTCAGATTCTATCCTACCATCACATCATTTATTTATTGGTGATAAAACATTTCTATTAATAATGGCACATATTTTCTGTTACAGAGCTTCTTCTCTGTTCCTGCTGGCCAGCCCGTGTTCTATCTGACTGAAGCTGGACATATGCTGCTCCAGGACCTGGCTAAGACCAGTTACCACAATGAACAGGTAACATGGTCAGGGAGTTAACAAAGCAAAAGAACCAGGTACAATTGGAGATAACAGCTACTCGTAAATGCAAACAGTCTCAGGCCTATTTAATTACTAGGTGGAATATTATAATGATATTTTTCATATATTCAACATTTCAATTCATGCTGCAAGTCATCCTAAATCAAAAAAGAGTACGTTTTGATATTTGAACACTATCATTTCATATTTTTCCTCCACAGAGGGTCTTGTCACTTTCTAAACTCCTGATGCCTTGATCTCCCTTTTCCTTTTCTGTTTGTCCTCCCTTTATACAAGCTGTCTTTACTTATTTTCTGTTACATTCCAACAACACCCTGATGCATTTACAGCTTTGTTGTGAGGGGAATTTCCCAATCTATATTTTGTTTGCAGTCCTGTGACATGAGTCCCTCTGCTGCTTTCTTCCCTTGACTGTCTTCTCCATGTGTGCTTTTCAGCCGGAGCCTGAGTTCAGCCTTTTGGACCAGCGGCCTGCGTCTTTGCAGAGGGGAAAGGTAGGCTTTCACATCCTATGAAGCTGATAATAACTCGGTGACTTCCAGCTTATTTGTCTATACATGAGCCTTTTATCATACATATCTATCAAATTCAGTGGTTGTTTTGTTTTATTTCAGACATGGATCCAGGATGACTACCTCAGTGGGAAGGATCTGCCGCTGCAAACAACCTCATGGGCCTGGGACAGCAATTACGGCATAAGGTTCTTCGGGAACATCCAGGTAGTTACAACATTTAGCTCCAATGAAATGACTCAAATTTTACACATTATCTTGTTATTTAAAAGTTTGTAATGGCATATTAACCTATACCTCTGCCAGAATATCACTGAGAACTCACGGTAATAAGTTGTTGTCATCTCTATCAGAATGGGGAAGACATATTCTACACCCTGACTGTTGTCCGTGGACGTGAGACTTCTATTTGGATGAGCCATATCGTTGTCATTAACCTTTTCGATTGCCAGGTACATGTCATGTGTGTAGGCCTAGCTGGGCGTGTGTTTGTGCATGTACTCTAGTGTCTATCCATGACTTATGGAGTTTGCAAAAGTATGTTCTGTAGAGTCCTGCAGGGGGTATTGAGAGTTTACCTTGAGTGACTGGTTTCCTGTTTGATTCCATTTAAAGGGCTCTCTCACAGTCTCCAAGGTAACCAAGGAAGTGGCTGGGATTAAGGTGAGTCCAACGCCTTCACATGAAAATAGCCTTTCATTTTACAATGAACAGATGAACAGATAGAACTCCATTTATATGGCGTTCATGACAACTGAAATGACCACTCTCCAACACTCAAGTCAATCATTTTTGACGTGGCTATTTTTCTTTGGGTCTTTCCAGTTGTTAGACGGAGCTGTTCATCTTTTACAATGCTTTACGTGTGAAGAGAGGTCTGAGTACAATTACCTCCTTCATGCCAAGGTAAGCTAATGACTGCTGAATGAATACCCTTAAGCAGCGTTGATGTGTAAGGTTTCTGGTAGTTTCAAATATTTCCAGCTTACAGTGGTTGTTGTATGTGTGTGTGTGTGTGTGTGTGTATGTGTGTGTGTATGTGTGTCGTCTGCAGTTGGTGGATGTTACCGTATCCTATGAGGGCTTTGACCAGAAAGGAGATGAAAGTGTGACCCACCAGTGGTCGGACGCCTGGCAGGCCATGCGAGGGGTACACGATCCCACGCCCACTGGACGCCCCTTCGACCCTCCATCTGGCCCTCCTGGCCCGGATGACAAGACTTATGTTCCTCATCCTCGTTCTCCTCCCCCTCAACCTCCACCAGCTCCACCTCCTGGTTTTAGCCGCCCCTCTGCTTCTCGTTTCTTTCCACGCCGGGCCCAGGACAGCGCACCACAGGTAAACATCCGTCTAGAAGATGATCAACTTTGAGCCATCTATTTGACTCATTGTTTTATTCACTTCTTTCTGATACCTTGGTGTTTTGTGTAAGATGCTGAGTGGGATTGAGAGTTTGTTCATAGTGTGTTGTCTCACACAGGAGGCAGAGTATACTGAGGACCCAGTACGTGTTGAGTTGCCCAAGCTCCAGTAAGCTCTTCTTGCATTCAATATTTTCTATGTCTGCATGTTTTTATAATGTGTATACAGTGTCACATTTATTCATTTCAATTCTACTTTTTATATATCATTTTTATTGTTGTATTTTGATATGCATATACAGCATATTATATTCATATAATGTTTATGTGATTCTTATTGATATGAAACCATTGTTTGTATGCACAGGGCCTACTACACTTACAAAGGGATAGAACATTTCCAAGCCAAAGTGATCGCAGTACGCCGTGCCTTTGAGGTAAAGCCAGATTTAAAAAATACTTTTTCTTCCCACCAGTAGACTGGATGTCAGTGTGATGCAGTGACAGTAAAAATGTTGTTATCTTCTCCTGCTCACAGGAACTGACCTCCTCTAGCCTCAACTACATCGTCCATGCTGGGAGGACGTTGATGGGAGGTCTGGCCCAGTTGAACCAACAGGTAAGAGCTGGACCAACCCACTCTAAAATCATTGAACACAGACTATCACTCAACCAAAACCCCATCACAATTACTTCACAACATATAATAAATAACACAGATTATTACTTTGAAATTCCTGAATACACACCATTACACTGAAATCACTCAAGACAGGTTTATTGCTGTAACATAACTTGAAATGTGTTATTTCTTTGCAATCACTAAACACAAAATCATGACAATAACAAAGCTCCTTGAAAAAAAACAAGCAGGCAGAGATCGTCAAATATGCTGAACTGAACAAATCTAACAAACATAACCTTATCCCCACTCTTCCCCAGTGTCTCATAATATCTTAAATTAGGACTTATTTTATTTTGAACATGCAAGTCTTTATAGTAGTGACCTAAGTGTTAAGAAGATCCATGCTGTTTTTGTCTCAAGGATGTGCGAGAAGTTCAGAGAGCCTATGATGATCTGGTGAATTACTTGACTAACCCAGACAATAGACAGGGACTGCAGGAGGAGCTGGCTGAGGCAGGAGTAGGTTGATAGAAGTTAGAGGGTTAGGTGATAACTAACACAGTACATCCTTACATCAGTTGAATGTTTAGCTTGCCAGCTAAATGGTAAGCTGGGCATAAAGTATGTTCTATTTGTAAAAAGAAGAAGTTTAGTTTAAAATATAGAATGTTAAGGAATAGGTTCAATAACAAGGCTCGGATCCAACTTCGATTCCTACACTTGTTTTTCATGCAAACTGATTATGTGGTAAACCAATGGGTTTGGATTTCAGATTCATCACATCAGCCTACTAGATGTTTTATTTGAGCTGGTCCTCCTCACCATCCTGAAGGGAACCTCCCCTAATCCTGTAAGAGCATTTAAAACCTGAATTTTAGTTACGAAGTAATAGACTATATGCAAACTACACAGCACATGTTGTGTTTATGTCCGTTAAAACATGACATAGGATATCAAGGGGAAACTATTGATGCATTATTCTAATACGTGTTGCCTCTTTAGAGACCAGGGGGCTTCCTGCTACACTTTATTGAGCTGCTAATGGCTATTCGGCCTCCTGATGTGAACTGGACGTCGAATGGGCAATCTTTTTTCAACTTCATCCAGGTAATATCTTTTTTTTTTTTTAAGTCAACTGTCTATTGATTCAGATTTATTTTTAAATATTTCTGTCTCCTGGTTAATTTCTATGTCTTTTTCTCTTCAAGCCTCCTCTCCTCTCTGTGTGTCCCACTCATGTTACCTCATTGGTTGATCTCTCCTGACAGACTTAATTTGAATTTCTCACCTTAGGCTGTGTATTTCATCTGTGTATTTACCATTGGCCATTGTGCTTCCTTTGTTCTTACGTCTATCCTCAGGACCAGATCATGACCATTTTAGACCTGGTGTTTGCCATGGGCGACGATGTGTTCCAGTCTCCAGGCCGCCTGGCAGGGGGGCTGCAGAACACCGTAGAGATGCAGGTGGACTTTATGCTCTCCAGGCTGGATTAGAAGCAGGCTTCCTCCAGCTCCCCAGCCAAGATTCTATCCATATTTTCAACTTAAAAAAAATCAATAAAACACATATTTATCAGCATTTAAGGAAGCTGTCCATGGCTGTGAATATATGCTAATCCTAATGAGTTTCATCCAAAAACAGTCCGTTCAATAGTTAGGTTGGGAGCCCGAGGGAAGACCACATTCCCAAGAGAGAGAGAAAAGAGTAAAACAGGGTGAGAAAGAGGCTTCTCCTTGTTTTTGAAAATTAAATCAAGATAGGCTTATCGTTAAGGACTGTTGCTTAGATTTGATGGTAACTTTTCCTATAGATCGTTTGTCCCTCTGTAAAAGTAGAGACAGGGGTAACCAACTTAGTCAACATTTCAGGCGAATATTTGCGACATTGAAGAAATTGTTGTATGTCAACATGACTCGTCAAATTGCTGCTGCTTCTCTGATTCCTTGCTGAGGTATGCTGAAGTATTCTAAGCAGTGCACATGATTGGAAAACACACAGACAATGGCTTTAATACATCTTTAATATGGATGTAATCTATGATTAATGCAACAATGCAAAAGGATGCGTTTGGATAAACTACACTGTTTTTGTATTATACTGCCTAGAAAAATGTAATCTAGTTGTTATTTGCAAACAACAATTATCTATCTATACAAAGCAGTTTGTGCTGTATCCCCTTCAATTACTTGACTATGTAAATAATTTTCTTTGAGCTGGACAGTGCTTTATGCCCTGCCCTGCTTTATGCATGTGAGTAGATGCAACTCCTGAAATCTTCAATATTCTAACTTTTTAAGAAAGAAATGTAACACTGGTTGTTACAGTGGAACAGTTTAACATTCAACAAACATGAATGAACCCTAGACTGTGTGATGCCAGTAACACGTTAGCAATACACACATATAATCAGGATGGTTATAAAGAGGGTTCAACTGAAAGACACAGAGCTTATAACCTTGAGGATCTGAGCCCTCAGGATCATCCTTGGAAAATGTACTGCTTTATCCCTTGTGTGGGATGTGTTCATCTTTCACAGTGCAGGTCCTGCCGTTCCAACGACTTCAATTAAAGAACTACAGATAATGAAATCAGCAGTGTGTTTTCAGGACTTGCAGATATTGCAAGTGTTTGTGTAAAGCCATGGCTAACTGAGCAGATAATTTTAGAAAAATCTTGTATGGCAAAAAAGTGAATTAAAATGTATAGGATGTTTGACAGATCTTAGAAATATGATGCAATTCTAAACCGCACTGAGCACCAGCTCAGACCCAGCCTTTGACCTGAATTAAATATTGATGTCCAGTAATAGAGATTCAAGTGCCTTGATTAGGCACAAGGGTCAATCCTTTTTTTTTTTGCAAGATGTTGGAATAAAACTGCACTGAGTTGTCATCAACCGTCTGGACCAAGAAGCGTTTTAAAGAATAAATAATCTTTTTTTTAGTAGTCATTATAGTCAATTTAATGCTGTATTTTTACATTGCCGTTTGTGTGTGTTCTTTCAAGCTAAATCAGATTTCTACCAAACAGTGCCTTACCAAGCAGCACATCTATTGTGAGCTAACACTGCTTCCTGGTGGAGAAACTTGTGTTCTGGATTGTGCAAAAAACAAATATGGTATGTGCATAGCCCGGGGGGAAATATTTCGAGCGGAGGGTGAAGGTAACAACTCCGGCAATCAAAAGCTAATTGAAAATATTACACCAGTACTGTATTCTTGTGAATTCATTATACAATATGATCAACAAATACAACAGTAAAATGAACATACCTCAGCCCCATCTGTGGTCAGAGGAGAGAGGTTCTCTTGGTGGGTGGAGTCCCCCACAGTGATGGGGGACCAGTTTACCAGGAGGAGGAGGACCAGCAGGATGCAGTTTATTCAGAGCTGAAGTCTGTCCTTAACAGCAAAGCAACACTGTCTTCCATCTTGGCTCTGTGCGATGCACCTCTCATTCACTAGTTGCTCCTGCTGTGTCCCTATTCGTTTAGGCCTGTGTTTCCCTGGATGGATTCACATATCCATGTGTTCCCCTTGTTCGGAAAAAACACGTAGAACTTTACTCACACAAGAATCACTTGACTAGACAACTGTACCAATTTGTTCTGTGACAATGAACGTATCACGTCCAGATGGCTAACTTTAGTTAGCGACACTATTCCCCTGGGTGGGGAAACACCTACCAGCTAAATATTGTACTTTAAAAGTGTAGTCCAGGCTGCTTGCTTTGCAGCCCGGCATGTAATTCTATGGTATGTATAACTTGAGTTCCCTTTTCTTTCTATTTTGAAGCATTTATCCTGCTCTTGCCCACTCATGATCCAAGCATCCAACCGCGAAGGAACCTAGGTGCTCTTTTCTGAGCTATTCTATCTTTTTTCTTTGTCTTTCTTTCTGTTCTGTACTCTTTTAAAGTTTAAATAAGAAAAGGTTAGTTACTAAAGGTCTTTTAAATTGGTGTTATAAGCATTTCATTGGGGTATGGTACCAATTTACGTGTTCAATTCTGTATATTCAAATCTAAATCATATCTACATTTTTATTTGTAGGAAGCTGTGGAACTAGAAGGCCGGCTTCCTCTTCAGTCAGACAAACTCAATCGTCTTCAAATATTTATTGAATGTGAATACACATCATGTTGGCATGGTTGCGTCTGCTACATATTTGAAGCTCCCTGCTGTACATATCCAGAGGCAGGGAGCACACATTCACCTATCCCCAACCAGCAGGCTTTGTGTATGTATTGACATATTTTTGATGTGACTTATGTAACTACACTGTTTCCCATGACCAATCGGTGTCCTTCTAATCATACCGGTTGGGATTTACACTTGGCGCTTACACATGTGCTTAACACACGTGCCTCTGACACATTACCCGTTTAACACGTGCCTCTGGCACATTACCCGTTTAACACTTGCCTCTGGCACATTACCCGTTTAACACGTGCTTCTGACACATTACCCGTTTAACACGTGCCTCTGGCACATTACCCGTTTAACACGTGCCTCTGACACATTTACCATTAAACTATGGCTTAAACAGTCATTAATGTGGTGCTTTAAAAGGCTTTAAACAAGCGATACACACTTGCTTGGAACGCTTGCACTTGAATGGGCGAACCTTTTAAACACTTTCCTCTGGCAGATTTACTTTTGGCGCTTATGCATGTTTAACAGGGGAGGGAGGTCATTTACCTCTTGGTGAATGTGTAATGGCCACCGTCCAGTATAAACTCGCCACCATCAGTATATCTACGATCGCTTAATAGTGTTAAAGGTATTACCTTTTCCCACGGTCATGCGTTTAAGGAGACTGACTCCAGTCTTGTGCCAGTTCTTGCTGCTACGGGGGTCAAAAAGTCAGAACGCAGCGAATCACGACCGTTACACATGCGCTCACCAGACTTGCCTCTGGAAAGTTAACCTCTTGACGCTTAGACGTGCGCTTTGCAATACTTGTCTCTGGCACATTTACGCTCTAGAGCAGGGATAGGCAACATTAAGCGTGCCAATGGTGGCACCATTGGCACGCGGCAGCGAAATCATTGGCACACTGACAATAAGTGCGCGGTAGGATTTTTTTGTTCCAAGCGCGCCCTCAGCTGCATGCCAAATCACCTATTCAACAGCCATTGGTTGTTACGCTACCATTCTTTCGTTTGATTGACTTTACGGCATCCTGCTTACAATCGCAGTGCCACGGTTCAGGTTGGTGGATGATATAACTTGGGGCGTCACTTGTTTAACTACATTTCTCAGCAGCTTGGTGGTAGCGTTGCTGTTTTTTCAATCAAATAGCTTTTTAGTAGCGGAGCTCTTTTACTGATCAAGTAGTGCGGTAGCATCCACACAAGTTACATTTCCGCAGGCAGCGCAGCGGAGCTTTCTGATGCGGTCTGAGATGAAATTACACAAATAAAAAACACAACTCAGTCAAAATCAACAAATAGGCACACATAAAACCAGATCGGGATGATTCAATAGAAGTGGGTTTTGCGCCTGGACTTGGAGGAATCAATGGTGGAAGCAGACCTGGCAACAATTCAACAACATTGACTCTGGCCGTAAAACCTGAATGAAACCTCTCCAGGATGTTATTTAGGTGTAGGTAGGGCACTAGTTGACTGAGAATTACCCTTTGAGAACCTTTGACAGTTAAAATTACCCTCAAACCTCATTAACTATCCTTAGTGATCCGCCTATCTAGCTTATCTTGATTTCATTTTGAAATACATGAGAGGCAGAGAGAGACAGCTTCCTTAAATGCTGATAAATATAAGCACAAAGGAGGTACAATCAGGGTTGAAGGGGCGTCCAGTGGGCGTGGGATCGTGTACCCCTCGCATGGCCTGCCAGGCGTCCGACCACTGGTGGGTCACACTTTCATCTCCTTTCTGGTCAAAGCCCTCATAGGATACGGTAACATCCACCAACTGCAGACGACACACATACACACACACATACACACACACACACACACATACAACAACCACTGTAAGCTGGAAATATTTGAAACTACCAGAAACCTTACACATCAACGCTGCTTAAGGGTATTCATTCAGCAGTCATTAGCTTACCTTGGCATGAAGGAGGTAATTGTACTCAGACCTCTCTTCACAAGTAAAGCATTGTAAAAGATGAACAGCTCCATCTAACAACTGGAAAGACCAAAAGAAAAATAGCTACGTCAAAAATGATTGACTTGAGTGTTGGAGAGTGGTCATTTCAGTTGTCATGAACGCCATATAAATGGAGTTCTATCTGTTCATTGTAAAATGTGAGAGAGCCATTCAAGTGGAATCAAACAGGAAACCAGTCAGTCAAAGTACACTCTCAATAGGCCCTGGAGGACTCTACAGAAGTGCAGTAGAGTACATGCACACACACACACACACACACACACACACACACACACACACACACACACACACACACACACACACACACACACAGACACACACGCAGCTAGACCTACACACGTGAAGTGTACCTAGAAATCCAACAAGTCTCCCTTCCACGGACAACAGTCAGGGTGTAGAATATGTCTTCCCCATTCTGTTAAAAAGGAGAACAACTGATCACTGTGAGTTCTCAGGGATATCCCCCTTGAGATCCGAAATGCAGAGTCCCTGGACACTTTTAAAAAACGAGTTAAAACATACTTGTTCTGCCAGGCCTTTAGCTCCACCTGACCCTTTTATTATTGTTGCATACTTGTTTTAATTGTCTGTTTTTAATATGGCTTGTAAAGTATCCTTGGGTTTTAGAAAGGCACTCTTAAATTTAAGTTATTATTATTATTATTATTATTATTATATACAAAGAGAGGTATAGGGTAATATACCATTACATACTTTTTGAGTTCAACGTTTATGGAAAAAAGAAATGCCCCATAAGACGAGGTGATTGATATCAATTTCATGTCCGTACGTCCAGTATTGAGTTAGTTACGTGGTCGTCATAAAAGTAGCCTAGCAAAAGAGTAAACCCGAGGTAACCATTAGCATGGCTCCCAAAAGTGGCTAAATACTCTTTAAAAAAATCCAAAGCTATGTCATTTACATGTTATATCTTTTGTATTTTGCACGTATCAAAATTAAAAGTTAAAAAGCAAGTCATTGTTGTTACTACCTATATTGTCGATATACTGTTTATAACTATGTCTGGTCACCACTCTACTTCCAATGTTAGGTCCCTCATCCTACCAGATACTAGGTGAAACAAAGGTTCCACATTGCAATAGATATAACATGTAAATAACACACCTTTGGAATTATTTCTAAGTAGTATTTGGTTACTTTTGGGAGCAAAAAGAAATATTGATTGGGAAATTCCCCTCACAGCAAAGCTGTAAATGTACGGAGTTTTTTTTTTTAATGTAAAATAAAATAAGCACATTAAGCTTGTAAAAATAGTAGAGAAATAGACACATATGAAATCATAGCGTTCAAACATCATAAAGAATTATTTAAATGTTATTTAGGATGACTTGCAGCATGAATTGAATTGAAATGTTGAATATATGAAAGCGATCATTACAATATTCCACCTAGTAATTAAATAGGCCTGAGACCGTATGCATTTTCTAGTAGCTTTTATCCAATTGTACCTGCTTCTTTTGCTTTGTTAACTCCCTGATCAGTATCAAAGGCTACCTGTTCATTCTGGTGGCTGGTCTTAGCCAGGTCCTGGAGCAGCATATGTCCAGCTTCAGTCAGATAGAACACGGGCTGGCCAGCAGGAACAGAGAAGAAGCTCTGTAACAGAAAAATTATTTTAAGTAATGTTGCATCACTAATGAATAAATTATGTTATGGTAGGATAAAATCTGAAAGACAATTAGTGGCCAAAGTTTGAATTAAGTTAGTGAGTTATCATTACTGTGAGTCCACTAATACCTAGCAGAGTTAAAATTGTCTGATGAGCCTGAATCTGAATTATTGGTCGGTTTGATAATATTCAAGTTAGTTGCCATTACTGTGGGTTCAATAATACCTGGCTATCTTGGTCTGCAAAGATCCTGAGAACCTCCCGTGCCACAGAGCTTAGCTGATAAATTGCCTGGCATTGGCTTTGTTCATCCTGTGTAAACAAATAGGTTAAAATGAAAACACCTCCAATGTTGCTTTTCCATTGATTTGACATGTTACTTTGTGGCTACTCCTAAACTTACATTGGCATGCTGGGGTCCATAAGGAACCTGTGTCTCTGCCTTCACAACCTATTGAAGGAACACAATGAAGGGTTGGAAAACACACATATTGCAGGGTAATCTTAGCCAGAGAGACAGCCATACCCCTATTACATAGGTAACTATTATCTACCTCTCTGTTTACACAGGCAATTACACCCCAGGTACTGTGAAGAGAGGGATCCTCAGACTTTCCATTCTTTGCCTACAGAAAAATAAAACATTTATCTTTTCTTTTATTGTGTTATTTTTGAATCACATCTATAGTGTATCCATTGCCTATCAACTGTGTGTTTTCTTGAAATGCACCGCTTTATTTTAAATGTTGAATTCATGCGAATAACCACACCAAAGCGATCTACCTGCACAGACAGGGACCCAGACACAGTTCTGTCAGCAGGGAGCTCCTCAGCATCTGAGTCTGCTTCAACCTGTGGAGAGAAAAACAACATTATGTCAATCACACGGTTACACTACAACTGAATCTGTTTCATAACCAAAATAAGGTAATCAGCACCTGTCCATTGCATATGCCTACATGCTGCCTATCCTTATGGGTAGGCCTGTGCCGGCAACAGCCTACTAATGTTGTAACTAGCAGAGGCCTTCCACGAAGGAATTTAAGCGGGGCTGACAAAAAAATCTCTGCATGTTAATCAGAGTTCATAATGACTGTTTCTTACTGTAATGCAATCAAATGCTTTGTGAAAGACATCTAACTGTCGGTGGAGTTCGAGCAGAACCTAAGTGACATTCATCTTACAGTGAATTTTAGGAAAGCTTGGAATTTCTATTAAAACGAGCAAGGATTTCTAATCACTTACGCACGGAATAGGGCTCACCCTTATTTAAGGCCTTCTTTCATTGGCATTTAATTGTACCTGGAAGTGAAGCCCTTTCCATGATGTTGAAAAATGATTGAGTCTCGGATGCAAGTTAAGGAATACTTTCCATTCAACAATCTCTTCTTTCTTGAAATGGTTATAATTCGGTGCAATTCAATTCAACCTGACAGTTAAAAATGCCATTCTTAAGAAGCTGAATGTTTTTTCATGCCCTGAACACCGATAACATATTTTATTAGCACATCAGAGGCCAGACAGGGAAATTACATTCCGTTCGACCCATGCTGTCGGTGGTTCTGGATGGAGAAAATAGGGAGTGTGTGGTGGCTCTTGGCAGCGTGATAAAGAGATATTTGAATTGCACATATTCAAATACGCATCAAGAGAGAGCATGTCGGCGCATTGATCAACTGCAGAGACCTATGGAGTTGCAGAGCCCACTGGCACAGTGTTCCTCAGACTGTGTTTTATGTCCGTCGTAATATTTTTGTGATTCTTCATTGATGTGGCTTCAAATAATAACTATGTGTGAGGTTCCACACATGAAGGAGATACTGTCTATCTAATACGTCTTTGAGCATATAGAAAACATATTTGAATAAACCCCCCTTCAATATATTTTTCCAAACAATTCTTTTGCTGTAGATTTTGTAGCTATGGTTGTTGTTTGAAGACAAAATATCTTTTAGTTCTCCATTTTGTGCTGTGAATGTTCAGGCAGTAAAGCCTCAAATCACCAACATCCAAGGATCTGGAAGGAAAGATCATATCTACACACGGCCTCATCCTCTCTAAGAACAGATCTATAAAACACTCGTTCAAAATGTGACATTGCTCTCGAATGAGGATGTAAATCTGTCAGGGGCAAGTCTGTGCTATAGATGGGGCCTGCTTAACCCAAGGAGAGTTCTCCATCACGTCACTGACAAGCCCCTTCTAAGGCCAGAGCTGGTTGTTCACATCAGACTAGCCATCTCCTCTTTCCACGTCAAGGTTGTTTCAGATTTGAAGGAAGAAGAACAGTGTTTAATTGTACAATGTTCTTTGTCGCAGGGAATAATGAATCCAATAGGAGTGTAGACCTTGTCTCTATCAAATCCCTTTTCAAAGAAGGATGACATACGTGGACGCAAAGAAACTATTACTTCCACTTGCTTGGTCATCATTTAGATATTACGATAAGATGAGAATGAAACAGCTTTATTACAGTCTGTGTTTACAATAGTATAGTGTTAAGGACATAATGCAGGGTTAAACGGACTAGCATTGTTTCATCCAAATTCCAGGACCAGCTATCTTGACTTTGTGACAGTTGGGCCTAAATACACTGTAAATCTGGCCATGCATCTCGATAAAAGCTGTAGTTCAAATCCACGTTTGACTCAGTAGCACTCTGGAAAACCTATGCTTGCTCAATCCCTCTTTCAGAGGACAGGGGCATTATCCATCCCTTAAAAGCATTAGCCAGCAACTTCCAGTCAAAGTTGTTTAAATGGAGTTTGTACCCTCCCCCGGGCCTTGCTTTCAGAATAAAAATAACCCATGCATCTGAAATGTGTCTTGAGTAAGATGTTGAAGACAGACTGAATTTTAGTGCAGCTTGAGAGGAGAGAGAGAGCGAGAGAGAGAGAGAGAGAGAGAGAGAGAGAGAGAGAGAGAGAGAGAGAGAGAGAGAGAGAGAGAGAGAGAGAGAGAGAGAGACAGAGACAGAGACAGAGAGACAGAGAGAGAGAGAGAGAGAGAGAGAGAGACAGAGACAGAGACAGAGACACAGAGACAGAGAGACAGAGACAGAGACAGAGAGAGACAGAGACAGAGACAGAGTCAGAGAGACAGAGACAGAGACAGAGAGAGAGAGACAGAGACAGAGACAGAGACAGAGACAGAGACAGAGACAGAGAGAGGGGTAGGGAGGAGTAAAAAGGGAAGTGGGTTGGATGGAGAGACAGACTGCCCGGAATGAGGAGGTAGAGAGAGAACCACAGGGCTGAGCTGGGATGAGGAGGCGGAGAGAGAACCACAGGGCTGAGCTGGGATGAGGAGGTAGAGAGAGAACCACAGGGCTGAGCTGGGATGAGGAGGCGGAGAGAGAACCACAGGGCTGAGCTGGGAGTTTGAGCGCCAGTTTGTTTGCTGTTTCTGTTCAGAACAGAACCCATAAGCCTTGCCCTTTTTTATGACTGCTGCTTATTAAAACCAGCCAGACCCAGCTGTCTAATTACGGGTGATTAGGTTTTCTCTAAGAAATCCTTGAATATCAATCCCTTCCCCAAGTGCGTGTTGCAAAGGCTATTTTGTGTTTCATCATAATTTGGTTGTAGGTTTCAGAATTAGCATCTGAATCTTGAATTGCTTCATAACATGCTTAATTAAGCATTAATCAAAAGGGTAATCAGTGCTTTAAAACTGTCTAATCTTTTGTTTATTTTATGTCGTTAGTATTGCAATGATACACAACTACCAATGTAAAAACATTATAAACTGTAAAACCATTTCATTAATGAATAGCAAATAGTGTTGCAGAGATCATATTTATAGGTTAAAAAACGATTTAATACAAATGAAATATAGAATTGTGCGTACCAGTGAAAGCATAATAAGCGTCTGTTTCAGTTTTCTGAAGCTGATGTGTAACAACCTATATGAGATGCACAATCCTTTGCACTCTGAGGCAACGCTTGACCCAGCATCTGAAGTGAGCGCTGTGGCTTTATAGACTGCTCTTGGATCAGCATCTGTGTCCTGATGTGAGCGCTGTGGTTTTATAGACAGCTCTTGGATCAGCACTTGGATCAGCACAGGTTCCTTTCTCTGACATGACAATAGGGCCATTCTAATACCGTCAACTTCATGAAACCCACTACTCCCACCTACAAAGACTGACTTTACTTGAGTGTCCTGGAGATTTGAGACTTTTATTCTGTTCATGTCACAAAAGAGCTTTAAAATCCATCACTGTGCTGTTCCGTGGCTTCACCGTTAAAGGACTAAGTGATCCAGGCAATTGCTGCTAGGTGTCAAGACAACCTATTTTACATTGCTGGAGCGTCTGATTTTCTGTGTTCTCTTAGCTGGATTTGAAGTGCTCTGTAAAATGATTCTGTAATTTGCCATGATGTCCATGTTGTGTTTTACTCCAGCAAACCCTAGGGATGAAAAACCAACCTGTGGACTTACTGTCAAAATGCGTAATATCATATTTTTTTTTGAAAATCTGGAGGAAAAACGATGATGTTTTGATATTCACTTTGGGAGACGTGTGTGTGAGATTAAGAGTGAATGAAATACGTTTTCAATAATAAAATAATCTTGTGTTCATACCACATCTAAAGCAAAGTGTGTGTGAGTGTGTGTGTGCCCTATTCAATCTTTGCTGCATGAGAGGTCTGCCAGCCCCCTTCCACCCCCCACCCCCCAAAGTCCCTGACACCAAACCTGTGGGGGACTCATTAAAACTGGGGTTATGGCTCTCCTCCCGTGTCAGTGCTGCGAATGTCCTCAGCTAGTCCTGCACTCCAGGGGACCAGAGAGAGGAGGACTGTGTGTGTGTGTGTGTGTGTGTGTGTGTGTGTGTGTGTGTGTGTGTGTGTGTGTGTGTGTGTGTGTGTGTGTGTTGTGTGTGTGGGAGTGTGTAAGTTGGTCAGACAAACAGAGAGTAGAAGGAGGGAGGAGAGAAAGACAGAGCTCCTGTCATCATAGCATGTGAGTCTATCCATTACTGTCCGCTCATGTTAGAGTTAGTGTAGTTCGTCTATACAAGACAAGGCCAAGGCCCCTAGCCAAGTGAACCCTGTCTGACTTTGTACCCCACAAGGTGCACGGACGCCGCAAAAGTCCCCTTGTTTTTTGACGTCGGACTTCATCGGAAGTTAACTGGCCACCCGCAGAAAAGAGAAGTGGCCAGGGAGGAGCAGCACATGCTTTTGAGATCAGGGGCATGTGGGGTGTGTCGCCAACACGGGACCCGTCTTATTAAACAACGTGTTGGGGGAGCACTGACGCTGTGGAGCTTTGATTGTCCCTCGGTAGGCAATTAGGCCGCGGGGGAGAAGTCATTATCTCCTAGCGAGTTGATTGCGGCGTGTCTTGTTTGTTGTTTGACTGTCAACGAGTCTATTAGTCTCTCATTAAACGGTGTTGAGCACGTCCTTATCAAGGCAGGCCACGGTGTGATGCCTGAGACACTTAGAGAGTGTCTGGGGCCAGAGCTCACTTTCAGCTCCCACGCCAGGGATGTAACACCACGCTTTTGACGTTGTCGTGGGTTACCACTTTAAGGGCTTGATCTAACGCAGGTACAGTTTCCGATGTGAATGCCAACACATGGGTTGGTTTCATGGTGGTAGACTAGATTCAGATGTGTTGGCCGTTACCTCCTGCATTCTTTAAATAGCGTTAGCGTTTGACCGGAGCATAGCTTCCATGGAGTGCCTGTGTGTCTGTATCAGAACTGGCCAAACAGTGTTTGGGTTGTGTTCCATCAGTGTTTGGGTTGTGTTCTATCAGTGTTTGGGTTGTGTTCCAACAGTGTTTGGGTTGTGTT